>JALIRH010000001.1:100708282-101176331 GCA_023055505.1 Callipepla californica brunnescens | reverse complement strand
ACAGGCTCACTCTTCTTTGGGTTGAGAATTGGCTCGATGGCCGTGCCCAGCGGGTAGTGGTTAATGGAGTTAAGTCCAGCTGGCGTCCCATTTTACGAGTAGTGTCCCCCAAGGGTCGGTATTGGGGCTCATCTTGTTTAATATCTTTATTGATGACCTAGACGAGGGGATTGAGTGTACCCTCAGTAAGTTTGCGGATGACACCAAGTTGGGAGAATGTGTCGATCTGCCTGAGGGCAGGGAGGCCCTTCAGCGGGATCTGGATAGGCTCAACAGCTGGGCTGAGGTCAATGGGATGAGGTTCAATAAGGCCGAGTGCCGGGTCCTGCACTTTGGCCACGGTAACCCCATGCAATGCTATAGGCTTGGGGCAGAATGGCTTGAGGAGTGTATGCAGGAAAAGGACTTGGGGGTGCTGGTTGATGCTCGGCTCAACATGAGCCGGCAATGTGCCCAGGTGGCCAAGAAGGCCAATGGCATCCTGGCCTGTATTAGGAATAGTGTGGCCAGCAGGAGCAGGGAGGTGATCATCCCCCTGTACTCAGCTCTGGTGCGGCCGCACCTCGAGTACTGTGTTCAGTTTTGGGCCCCTTACTACAAGAAAGACATCGAGGCCCTGGAGCGTGTTCAGAGAAGGGTAACAAAACTGGTGAGGGGTCCGGAGCACAAGTCTTACGAGGAGCAGCTGAGGGAGCTGGGATTGTTTATTCTGGAGAAAAGGAGGCTCAGAGAAGACCTCATAGCACTCTACCACTTCCTGAAGGGGAAGCTATGGTGAGGAGGGGGTCGGCCTCTTCTCCCAGAAAACTAATGACAGGACAAGAGGGAATGGCCACAAGTTGAGCCGGGGAAGATTTAGATTAGATTTGAGGAAAAATTTTTTCTCTGAGAGAGTGGTCAGGCACTGGAATGGCCTGCCTCGGGAGGTGATTGAGGCACTGTCCCTAGCGCTGTTCAAGAAGCGTTTAGATGAGGTGCTAAGGGATTTGATTTAGTAGCTTGGTGGGTAGGGATGGTGGTGGGTGGATGGTTGGACTAGATGACCTTGTAGGTCCTTTCTAATGTATCTAATGTTTGTTTTCTAACAGATGACCCTTTGGCTGAAGTGGCATAAAAGGACAAATGTGCACTTGACTGTGTGGTAGCAGTCCAAGGAAATCATCTGTACCAGCCTTGTTGAATCAGCTTATGTTTCTAAACAGGCCACGTGTCCCTTCCACTGACAGGATTTATCTCAAGCAAACTGAGGGCAGTACTCCGCTGGAGGAGTTTCTCCTGAGCCATTTGAAGATGGAACCCAGAACCAACCCCGCCCGGGCCCACTGTGACTCATCCCAAGACACCCATTAATAGCTGGTGCCGACACGGAGACCACTCAGTGTCCGGCAGGACAGCGAAGGGACAGGGCAGGAGTGTGCGGGTCTGGCGACGAGCCCCCGAGCGCAGCCCACCCACGTCATTTGTGTCTAGCCCCGGCAGCTCAGCGGCTGCCCCCTCCTCATCCTGCAGGATGGAGGAGGAAGCCTCAAGCCGCCCCAGTGTGGCCTGGGAGGAGAGTGGGTCTTCCCGGAGCAGAACGCCTCCACCGGAGCCCAGTGAGGAGACCGAGGTGCAGGTGCTGAGTGACGGTGAGTCAGGGTCCCCAGCATGGCGGGCAGGGCTGGGGCAGCCAGTGCCCCCTGCTCGACACCAGGGCCCCTTGTCCTCACAGCCACGGGCACACTGTGCCAGGGCAGCGGGCACACGGCTGGACAGGGCAGAGCTCCTTCCTCTGCTCGCGCCTGCCTTCGGCCCCTCTACAGCGCTGCTCACTCTCCTCCCTGCTTAGATGCTGACTGGCTGCCCGTGTACAAAGAGGAAAAGGAGGCTGTCGATTGCATCAAGGCCTACACTTCTCATGTACACAGGGAAAAGGTAACTGCACGAGTCTCCAGCTCCACTGTGCCGGCATCTCCGGATTGTCCCTCCGGCTCTGCCGTCAGGCTGCAGGAGGGCTGCTGGCTGTGCAGAGCTGCTGCCCTCCAGGCATCCCGCACTGCTTCGCACCCCAGAACGCTTGGTCTCCCTGGCCGTGGCTTTCCCCACTCACACTCCTTCGTATCTCTGCGTGCCCGCCAGGGTCTGGCTCAGAAGATTCAGTTCCTGAACAGCATCCTCACACTCTGCTACACTGCTGCCATTATGAGCTTGATGAAGGGCCTGGATGTCTTCTGCTCCACACACAGTCTGGCAGAGCATATCGAGGTGAGGGGACATGGCCCCTGTGTTGTGTATCTCTACCCTGGGAGGACAGGGCTGGGGCAGGGGGAGGCAGGGAAATCATGCACAGGCACCGAGGTTCCCCAGGCGGGACTCCCAGGTGTTGCTGAGTGCTCAGCAGTGGGGGTGTACGACAGCATCTGTGTGCCAGTGCTGGTTAAGGGGCACTGGAGCTTCTCAGGCCCTGCCAGCCAGTGCTAGGCGCGCTGGTGCTGGGCGCTGGTGGCTGCCAGGTGCCATCCCAGTTGTGCTTTGCAGGTTATACTGCTCGAGGAGCCCACAGAGCGGCTGAGCACATATCTGAGATTCCTGAGCATGAATGCCATTGCTGCCTTGAGGTAAGCTGCCCAGCCCCCGGTTTGGCCAGCATATCCCCAGGCCGTGATCCCGGTGGCCCTGACCCTAGCAGGGAGGCATCCCACATTTCAGATCCGATGGCCTCAGCTCTCCCCTACTCCAGCCCCGTGGAGGAGAAGGCACCTCCTGGCAGGGCTACCCACCTCTCCCAGGGAGTCCTGCCCAGGGGAGGACTTCTTCTACCCCAGCCTCAGCATCGAGGCACCGCTCCTAGCATCGAGGTCTCTCTATTTGCAGCAAAATGAAGGCCATTACCAAGGATGAAATATCACGTCTCCTACGCACGTGCTTTGAAGCCGTCTTCTACCTTCCTCCGGAAGAGGAATTGAGCGTTTTCCTCTACGACCATGTACGTAGTGGGTGAACTACTGCAGACCTTAGGTCTCCGGGCTGCCCCCTTGGATTACTTGTGTCCAGAGATTAACAAGGATCCTAGTGGGGCAGGATTCGCTTCCCTTCACCCCTACTCTTGCCGTGGGCCAGGCAACCCCCTGTGCTTGCAGCCTGCTCTGCACACTGCAGCTCTGCAGCCCTGGGCCCTCCCCCAGACTGTGCATAGATCTGCAGGTGTTTTTCCTCTACACTGAGAGCGGTTCGCGGCGGTCCCGTGGGGGTGAGAGGGACCTCTGAGAGACCTCCATTTGCTACTGTCTTCCTTGCAGACCCTGCATGCTATGGACGAGATGCTGCAGATAGCGGTGGACAACTATCCCACCCCCAGCGTCACTGAGGAGCTGCACGGCATCTTGGAGGTCTGTCTGTTGCAGAGCTCTGTTCCCAGAGGTCTCTCTGATAGAATTTGTTGTGCCCTCTTCACGGGAACGGCACTGGGAGCAGCTGGAGTGGCCATCAGCAGCTCCCAGGCAAACCAGAAGCTCTTCTCCTCACAGGTGCTGCTGCCTTTCACCAGCTCCGTGACCAAAGTTGTGCATGACAGGGCAATGGTGCGGATGTGGAGGCTGTGTGGTTTCCTGGACAGCAGTCACTGGGGGAAGGTAAGGAGCCAGGAACTTTCCAGCCAGCCTATCTCCCCCTCCCTGCATCCCAGAGCAGCCTACAGCTCAGGGGTACCTGAGAGATGAGCTTGGCTACAGCTGGGAGCCCAAAAGGAGGGTCTTCACCTTTCCTTTTCCTCCAGTCTTGCACCCTAGGCCATGTTGTCTCTCTCAGTTTGACATGTTTTCACTCCCTTCCTTCTTTTCTTCCTACACAGTCACTTGCAGAAAGACTTCTCCCTTCTCGGAGGACAGATTTCGTCCTTCGGACTCTTGAGACCACCATTCAAGACAGCAGCACTGAGGACAAGGAGAGATCCAAGATTATACTGGATGCAGTTCTGACAGAGCCTGGCATCTGGCTGATGGATGTAAGCACTATGAGGCTGTATCAGCGTGCCTTTCCCTGCCCTGCCCTGCCCTGCCCTCCACAGCTCGTGGGTGTCCAAAGCCATTTTAAGCCAGGAAAGAGCAGTGGGAAGGACAGCAGTATCAGTGGCAGCAGGGCAAATGTCTGCAGTACAGCAACAGCAGCAATCTCCCTGTCTCTTCCAACCAGGTTCCACGGATTCTGGGGTTCATCCACAGAAACCTGGGAAGCATCAGCACATCGCACCAGCACATCCTCTTCTCGGTGGTTGATGTGCTCATCAACGAGTTTCGCGGGGATGCGCTGATGAGCGTGTTGACTCAACTTCCACAGAGTGACAGGTACCAGCCCCGACAGCCCCACACATTGATTCCAAGGGAAGAGTAGGGCTTGGGAGATGCTCTGGCTGCCAGAGCCAAAGAAAGCTGCAGCACATCATCGAGGAGCAGGCCTTCCTTCCCACCGTGCCTTTCAGTGCCGGTGTGCCGCTCAGGGCTGCAGCAGCCAACGCCGACCGGGGCAGCCCAGAGCCTCCCATCCATCAGGCTCCTGCCCTGCCCCACGGGGAAGGCCATCTCAGCCCCTCCTGCTCACCCAAGCCGGGTCCCCAGGCCATGGTGGAGCCATGGTGCTGTGGCTGAGGCAGCCCTGCTGACACAGCATTGCTCTTGCTTTGCAGCTCTACCCTGGACATCTGGAGGTTGATGCTCCACCTGCCACATCCTGCGCTAATCGTGGAAGAACTGTACAGTGTTCTCCAGGACCAACAGCTGTGTGAGATCTTTAACATCAGCACAGCGGAGCTGGGCCTCCTTCATCTACCTGTGAGTTACCAGACAAGGCACCGTGCTCTCTTTCAGGGCTCTCTTGCCCCAGCTCCCTGCCTCCCCTGCCTTGCCCACCCCACCCAGACTGGAAATCGGGGCTTGGGCAGAGGCAGTCAGGACTACGGCAGGACCAGGGATGAAGCCGTGGCTCTGCACAGGCTGAGCAGGCTGCAGGGTCGGGGAGGGGAAGTGCCCGTGGCCACCCAAGTCTGGTGCCATTTTTGTGTTAGATTCTGCCGGCCGCATGCTCCCAAAGCTGTGGCTGGTCAGAGGGCAGGAGAAGCAGGCCTGTGTAGTGCGAGGCATGGGGCACAGGGGGACCATCACGCTTTCCAAGGACACTGCTGCCCAGCTCCTGCCCTGAGCTGCCAGAGGAGCCAGGAGCTGCAGGTTGCACGGAGTCCTGCTGCCTCTGTCCGGCTCTCACTGCTGCCTTTGTTTCAGGTGATGCCCCCCACCGAGGGAACCCTCAAAGATTTATGTAAGCCTGCAGCCCTCCAGAATATTCTGAAGACGGAAAGCCTGCCAATACTCTGGCTGGGGCTCAGAGGCCTTCTCCTGCTGTCAGAGAGACGTGAGACGGTGAGCAGGACCTAGTCAAATGAAGCCCTGTTGGCAGCCTGGTGCTGGGGTGGTGGGCATCCTTGTGCCGTGGCCTTGCCTGAGACTCAGGAGCTGGGCTGAAGGATGGGGCCAGGGTGGGCAGAGCCCTCTTGATGAAGAGAAAATTGCGTGTTTTGGACAGGCAAGAGAAATACGGGCCCTGCTGCCAACTATCATGGAGACCACGAGTACTGGCAACACAGACATCATTCTGGAGGCGCTGCGCATCTTCAACAACGTGATGAGACACATGGGGATGAGAGAGGCCAGTTCCAGTGCTGTGACGGTGGCTGAGAAGATGCTGCCTCTTTTTAATCATGTAAGTCCGCTGTGGGAGGCCAAGCTCTGTGCACACTGCACAACGGGAGGGCCCTATCCTTTCTCTCTGGGCTCCTTTGGGCTCTTGTGGGATGTCTTCAGAGCCACGCAGCCCAGCCGGCCTCGTCCCTGGCAGCTTTGTCGCTGTCAGTGATGTGAGGCCCCTGTGTGGTGGCCCAGACTGAGGCCTGCGCAGAGCATCTTCTGCCAAGGCTTGCTCTCAAACCCACGAGCACTCCCTTTACTTCCAGCACCAGGCGCTGTCTCCGGCTGTTGTAGCAGGGAGCTGGAGGCTGAGCGGGCAGCTTGTGCCCCAGAGGCACTGCTGAGGGCCAGGCCTGTCTCCTCCTTGGCCTGGAGCCTGGGGAGCTCTGCTTGGCCGTGGTGGGGCGGCTGCGGGAGCACTGGGAGGCACAGGCACCCTGTGCTGGAAACCTGTTGCACTGCTTTGCACCACCGCACAGTGTCCTTGTGCAGAATGGGACCGATGCATCTCCCTCCACATCAGCCATGCCTTTGCTCATGCTCACCATGGGCAGTGAGAGTGTGGCGCTGAGGTCCTCCCCTCCTTCTCCCTCAGGTGTCAAGTGAAGTGCGAGAGAGTTCCATCCGCCTCTTCCGAGATCTGATGGAGGCTGTGGTGTGGTGGCAGAAGGGAAGCATGAAGAAGAACGTGCGTGGGGGCCTGCTTCCTCTGCTGCTTCGGATGAGTGACGAGATCCCGAGTGTTGCACAGGTATGCATTTCAGACCTGATCAGGATGCAGGCAAGCGTGTGCCGAGCTCAGGGGTGGACTGGGAATGGAGGGCAAGGTCGGCAAGCATTCAGACTCTTGGGATGCGTGCCTGTGGTGCCAACTCCCAGCGTCTGTTCTCTGTAGGCCGCTGGGGAAACCCTAGTCACTTGTGCAAAGTTCCTGAGGTGGAAGAGGCTGAAGCACGCGGCCCAGGAACAGAACACACTGAGTATCAGGGATTGCTTGGTAAGGACAACCCCAGAGCCACAGCCCCCCTGCTTGTGGGAAGGGGATGTTGGCAGGAGGGGTGGGTGACCCCAGCAGCTGAGGAGGGTCTGCAAGCCCCATGCCTTTGTGCTCTTCTCCAGCTGTGCGAAAACCAGAAGAGAGCGGTAGGATACCTGCGGCAGAGCCTGCCTTACCTGAAGGATCCTCAGGCCTCTGTGCGATTTCAGGCTGTCAGATTCATCTGTGAGTGCAGCCCCTGAGTCCCCTCTTCGGGCCCTGCCCTGGCAGCAAGGTGCAGCCCTGCACCCCCCAGGCACACCCTGCCCGTGCTGGTAGCCCCGATGGGCGCCTTGATCAGGTCCCCCCTCAGGCATCGTACCTGCCTGGGGCACAGCAGGGGAAGCAGCTGGGCTGGCCGGGCTGCAGCCTGTGCTGCTGGGAGCGTGCTGGGGAATGGGGGTCTGACGGGAGCTCTCTACCTAGGGCTTGCTGTGCGCCGCTCCAGAGTTGATAGTGAGGAACTGTGCGATGAATTCCAAAGTGGTGAGTGATGGCGTGCTGGGACCGGGGGCAGGGGGCAGAGCCTGGGCAGTGTGCAGCCAGGCCTTGTCAGGCTGCAAGGAAATGATACACGGGCAGGAGGACATTCCTGGGGCAGCTGGGGCGACCTTGAGCAACGGCTTCAGCTGATCCCTCGGTCACTCTCAATCCGCCTGTCCAGGAAAAGCAGTGTGGGGCTGGCATAGCCCGGAGGGGATGGTGGCAGGTCTCTGCAGGTCAGTGGGTTTCACCTCTGCTCTGCTTCCCTCTGTTGCAGCCCTTCAGCCTTCGGAATTTGATGACCATCTGGGAGTTCGCTCTCTGGCAACCGCGACAATCCTGATGATGAAACCTAAAAAGCCTCCAGCAATAAAAAAGGAATGGAGCCTGGAGGAAATTATCATCTAGAACCGTGAAACCACGTGCACTGGAAGCGGGGGTTGGGGGAGCGTGTGTGGGGGAAGGGTACGGAGACAATGGATGTTAAAAAAAAAAGAAAGAAATAATAATAAAAAAAAATTATAAAAAAAAAAGAAAAGAATTTGTGGAGGAATCGTAACTTCTTTACTAAATCTAACAAAACCGAGGAATCGAGGGAAACAAATGTTTCCAAACCAAATCTTAGATCTTACCTTAGAAAAACTGCAGGAGAAGCACACATACTGTCACTCTGCGGCAGCCCAGAGAGCGCACCGAGAGAGAGAGGCTGGAGTCCGGTCCTGAGCTCCACCCCTCTTCCACTCCCCGCCACAGCATTGACTCTTGAACTCCCAGCTCGACGTTCTGAAGTGCCATACCGGCATCAAAGCACAACAACCTTGGATCGAAGGGCAAAGTTTGATCATCACCAGACCTAAATAGCATGACCAGGTTGCTAGCAAGAACTTCGAGAACAAGAGAATTCCCAAGAGCAGACTTTGAAAACAACGTCTTCCTAAAGCATGGTGATCTGTCATCAGAACCACTACTTTCCTCCCCCCTTTGCGCTGCCATGAAGGGACGGGAACCCAGCTTGATGCAAGCTAATGTTCGTTTTTTGAGCAACAACTTCAATCTTTTATACACAGAAAGGCAACGCGTGTTCAGATCTGATTGGGCGAAGGTTGCATTCCTTAAGGTTAAACATCATCACAATACAAGGCACTCCTGGTCCTCTAAATGAGCAGTTCCCTATCACCTTCTGTTACAGTGTCCTGTTTCTTTTCACTCCGCAAACATGGTTATCTTGACCTTGTCAGCTTACCTTTACGCAGCCTCCATCCAAGGCTTGTGGTCAAATTCCTGCTTAGCAGTTCTGTCCGGCTCGCACTCTTGCCATTGCCCACATCTCCCCCTTTCTGTTGCGCTATGAATATTTTCTTTGTAGCGCTGTCAATCATGTTTTGCACACATTGGAAAATACAAGGAAGTAACAGCAAAAGCATTACAATGGTCATCACAATATAGCACATCATTTTTGAGGTGCTGCGAAGCCATCCGTTGAGACCCCATCCCAAGAACAAGTTGTCCAACCAGTGCCAATCCCTTTGTTCCTGCAACCTGGATGAGCGGTGCTGTTGAGGGGGATGTTTGGATCTGGAAGACAGGATGTCTCAGGAGCAAAGGCAAGCAAACTATGCATTCAGTGCAACACAGAGGATTAGAGTTTTAGTCAGCATACACTCACACACACAGACATCTATTTTAGCTAAGTGTAAGCCATACGTCGAGCCGTAAGTCGAGCTGGAGGGGAAGAAGGCCAGTGTGGATGAACTGGGAACTTCTGTTGAGACTCTGGGAGAAAAAGAGAGTCTATGTCCTCTGGAAGACGGGACAGGCTACTTGGGGAGACTACAGAGAACTTGCCAAGATTTGCAGGCAGGAAGTTAGAATTGCAAGAGCCCAGCTTGAACTTAGACTGGCTACTGCAGTAAAGGAGAGCAAAAAATCCTCGTACAGATATACTAAGAGTAAAAGAAGAACTAAGGAGAATTTCCCTACTTTACTTGATGCAGCCGGGAATGTAACCACGGAGGATAAGGAAAAGGCTGCGGTTCTCAATGCCTTCTTCACATCTGTCTTTAACAGATCAGTTATCAACTGGGAACTTTTTGCCCTGACCTGAAAGTTTGGGACAAAGGGCATCATACACCCCCTGTGATCCCAGCAGAGACAGTCAGAGACCTGCTCCTCCATCTCAACTGCCACAAGTCCATGGGACCAGATGGGATCCACCCAAGGGTGCTGAGGGAGCTGGCAGAGGTGATTGCCAAGCCGCTTTCTGCCCTCTATCAGCATTCCTGGTCATCTGGAGAGGTCCCACAAGATTGGAAGCTTGCCGACGTGACTCCCATCTACAAGAAAGGCCGTAAGGAAGATCCGGGGAACTACAGGCCTGTCAGCCTGACCTCGGTATCAGGGAAAGTTATGGAGCGGTTGATCTTGAGGGAGATCACACGGCACAGGCATGGCAACCAGGGGATCAGACCTAGCCAGCACGGGTTCACAAAGAGCAGGTCGTGCTTGTCCAACCTCATCTCCTTCTACGACTGGTTGACCAGGCTGGTAGATGAGGGAAAGGCTGTTGATGCAGTTTACCTGGACTTCAGCAAAGCCTTTGGCATGGTCTCCCACAGTATTCTCCTGGGGAAACTGGCAGCCCGTGGTGTGGACAGGCTCACTCTTCTTTGGGTTGAGAATTGGCTCGATGGCCGTGCCCAGCGGGTAGTGGTTAATGGAGTTAAGTCCAGCTGGCGTCCCATTTTACGAGTAGTGTCCCCCAAGGGTCGGTATTGGGGCTCATCTTGTTTAATATCTTTATTGATGACCTAGACGAGGGGATTGAGTGTACCCTCAGTAAGTTTGCGGATGACACCAAGTTGGGAGAATGTGTCGATCTGCCTGAGGGCAGGGAGGCCCTTCAGCGGGATCTGGATAGGCTCAACAGCTGGGCTGAGGTCAATGGGATGAGGTTCAATAAGGCCGAGTGCCGGGTCCTGCACTTTGGCCACGGTAACCCCATGCAATGCTATAGGCTTGGGGCAGAATGGCTTGAGGAGTGTATGCAGGAAAAGGACTTGGGGGTGCTGGTTGATGCTCGGCTCAACATGAGCCGGCAATGTGCCCAGGTGGCCAAGAAGGCCAATGGCATCCTGGCCTGTATTAGGAATAGTGTGGCCAGCAGGAGCAGGGAGGTGATCATCCCCCTGTACTCAGCTCTGGTGCGGCCGCACCTCGAGTACTGTGTTCAGTTTTGGGCCCCTTACTACAAGAAAGACATCGAGGCCCTGGAGCGTGTTCAGAGAAGGGTAACAAAACTGGTGAGGGGTCCGGAGCACAAGTCTTACGAGGAGCAGCTGAGGGAGCTGGGATTGTTTATTCTGGAGAAAAGGAGGCTCAGAGAAGACCTCATAGCACTCTACCACTTCCTGAAGGGGAAGCTATGGTGAGGAGGGGGTCGGCCTCTTCTCCCAGAAAACTAATGACAGGACAAGAGGGAATGGCCACAAGTTGAGCCGGGGAAGATTTAGATTAGATTTGAGGAAAAATTTTTTCTCTGAGAGAGTGGTCAGGCACTGGAATGGCCTGCCTCGGGAGGTGATTGAGGCACTGTCCCTAGCGCTGTTCAAGAAGCGTTTAGATGAGGTGCTAAGGGATTTGATTTAGTAGCTTGGTGGGTAGGGATGGTGGTGGGTGGATGGTTGGACTAGATGACCTTGTAGGTCCTTTCTAATGTATCTAATGTTTGTTTTCTAACAGATGACCCTTTGGCTGAAGTGGCATAAAAGGACAAATGTGCACTTGACTGTGTGGTAGCAGTCCAAGGAAATCATCTGTACCAGCCTTGTTGAATCAGCTTATGTTTCTAAACAGGCCACGTGTCCCTTCCACTGACAGGATTTATCTCAAGCAAACTGAGGGCAGTACTCCGCTGGAGGAGTTTCTCCTGAGCCATTTGAAGATGGAACCCAGAACCAACCCCGCCCGGGCCCACTGTGACTCATCCCAAGACACCCATTAATAGCTGGTGCCGACACGGAGACCACTCAGTGTCCGGCAGGACAGCGAAGGGACAGGGCAGGAGTGTGCGGGTCTGGCGACGAGCCCCCGAGCGCAGCCCACCCACGTCATTTGTGTCTAGCCCCGGCAGCTCAGCGGCTGCCCCCTCCTCATCCTGCAGGATGGAGGAGGAAGCCTCAAGCCGCCCCAGTGTGGCCTGGGAGGAGAGTGGGTCTTCCCGGAGCAGAACGCCTCCACCGGAGCCCAGTGAGGAGACCGAGGTGCAGGTGCTGAGTGACGGTGAGTCAGGGTCCCCAGCATGGCGGGCAGGGCTGGGGCAGCCAGTGCCCCCTGCTCGACACCAGGGCCCCTTGTCCTCACAGCCACGGGCACACTGTGCCAGGGCAGCGGGCACACGGCTGGACAGGGCAGAGCTCCTTCCTCTGCTCGCGCCTGCCTTCGGCCCCTCTACAGCGCTGCTCACTCTCCTCCCTGCTTAGATGCTGACTGGCTGCCCGTGTACAAAGAGGAAAAGGAGGCTGTCGATTGCATCAAGGCCTACACTTCTCATGTACACAGGGAAAAGGTAACTGCACGAGTCTCCAGCTCCACTGTGCCGGCATCTCCGGATTGTCCCTCCGGCTCTGCCGTCAGGCTGCAGGAGGGCTGCTGGCTGTGCAGAGCTGCTGCCCTCCAGGCATCCCGCACTGCTTCGCACCCCAGAACGCTTGGTCTCCCTGGCCGTGGCTTTCCCCACTCACACTCCTTCGTATCTCTGCGTGCCCGCCAGGGTCTGGCTCAGAAGATTCAGTTCCTGAACAGCATCCTCACACTCTGCTACACTGCTGCCATTATGAGCTTGATGAAGGGCCTGGATGTCTTCTGCTCCACACACAGTCTGGCAGAGCATATCGAGGTGAGGGGACATGGCCCCTGTGTTGTGTATCTCTACCCTGGGAGGACAGGGCTGGGGCAGGGGGAGGCAGGGAAATCATGCACAGGCACCGAGGTTCCCCAGGCGGGACTCCCAGGTGTTGCTGAGTGCTCAGCAGTGGGGGTGTACGACAGCATCTGTGTGCCAGTGCTGGTTAAGGGGCACTGGAGCTTCTCAGGCCCTGCCAGCCAGTGCTAGGCGCGCTGGTGCTGGGCGCTGGTGGCTGCCAGGTGCCATCCCAGTTGTGCTTTGCAGGTTATACTGCTCGAGGAGCCCACAGAGCGGCTGAGCACATATCTGAGATTCCTGAGCATGAATGCCATTGCTGCCTTGAGGTAAGCTGCCCAGCCCCCGGTTTGGCCAGCATATCCCCAGGCCGTGATCCCGGTGGCCCTGACCCTAGCAGGGAGGCATCCCACATTTCAGATCCGATGGCCTCAGCTCTCCCCTACTCCAGCCCCGTGGAGGAGAAGGCACCTCCTGGCAGGGCTACCCACCTCTCCCAGGGAGTCCTGCCCAGGGGAGGACTTCTTCTACCCCAGCCTCAGCATCGAGGCACCGCTCCTAGCATCGAGGTCTCTCTATTTGCAGCAAAATGAAGGCCATTACCAAGGATGAAATATCACGTCTCCTACGCACGTGCTTTGAAGCCGTCTTCTACCTTCCTCCGGAAGAGGAATTGAGCGTTTTCCTCTACGACCATGTACGTAGTGGGTGAACTACTGCAGACCTTAGGTCTCCGGGCTGCCCCCTTGGATTACTTGTGTCCAGAGATTAACAAGGATCCTAGTGGGGCAGGATTCGCTTCCCTTCACCCCTACTCTTGCCGTGGGCCAGGCAACCCCCTGTGCTTGCAGCCTGCTCTGCACACTGCAGCTCTGCAGCCCTGGGCCCTCCCCCAGACTGTGCATAGATCTGCAGGTGTTTTTCCTCTACACTGAGAGCGGTTCGCGGCGGTCCCGTGGGGGTGAGAGGGACCTCTGAGAGACCTCCATTTGCTACTGTCTTCCTTGCAGACCCTGCATGCTATGGACGAGATGCTGCAGATAGCGGTGGACAACTATCCCACCCCCAGCGTCACTGAGGAGCTGCACGGCATCTTGGAGGTCTGTCTGTTGCAGAGCTCTGTTCCCAGAGGTCTCTCTGATAGAATTTGTTGTGCCCTCTTCACGGGAACGGCACTGGGAGCAGCTGGAGTGGCCATCAGCAGCTCCCAGGCAAACCAGAAGCTCTTCTCCTCACAGGTGCTGCTGCCTTTCACCAGCTCCGTGACCAAAGTTGTGCATGACAGGGCAATGGTGCGGATGTGGAGGCTGTGTGGTTTCCTGGACAGCAGTCACTGGGGGAAGGTAAGGAGCCAGGAACTTTCCAGCCAGCCTATCTCCCCCTCCCTGCATCCCAGAGCAGCCTACAGCTCAGGGGTACCTGAGAGATGAGCTTGGCTACAGCTGGGAGCCCAAAAGGAGGGTCTTCACCTTTCCTTTTCCTCCAGTCTTGCACCCTAGGCCATGTTGTCTCTCTCAGTTTGACATGTTTTCACTCCCTTCCTTCTTTTCTTCCTACACAGTCACTTGCAGAAAGACTTCTCCCTTCTCGGAGGACAGATTTCGTCCTTCGGACTCTTGAGACCACCATTCAAGACAGCAGCACTGAGGACAAGGAGAGATCCAAGATTATACTGGATGCAGTTCTGACAGAGCCTGGCATCTGGCTGATGGATGTAAGCACTATGAGGCTGTATCAGCGTGCCTTTCCCTGCCCTGCCCTGCCCTGCCCTCCACAGCTCGTGGGTGTCCAAAGCCATTTTAAGCCAGGAAAGAGCAGTGGGAAGGACAGCAGTATCAGTGGCAGCAGGGCAAATGTCTGCAGTACAGCAACAGCAGCAATCTCCCTGTCTCTTCCAACCAGGTTCCACGGATTCTGGGGTTCATCCACAGAAACCTGGGAAGCATCAGCACATCGCACCAGCACATCCTCTTCTCGGTGGTTGATGTGCTCATCAACGAGTTTCGCGGGGATGCGCTGATGAGCGTGTTGACTCAACTTCCACAGAGTGACAGGTACCAGCCCCGACAGCCCCACACATTGATTCCAAGGGAAGAGTAGGGCTTGGGAGATGCTCTGGCTGCCAGAGCCAAAGAAAGCTGCAGCACATCATCGAGGAGCAGGCCTTCCTTCCCACCGTGCCTTTCAGTGCCGGTGTGCCGCTCAGGGCTGCAGCAGCCAACGCCGACCGGGGCAGCCCAGAGCCTCCCATCCGTCAGGCTCCTGCCCTGCCCCACGGGGAAGGCCATCTCAGCCCCTCCTGCTCACCCAAGCCGGGTCCCCAGGCCATGGTGGAGCCATGGTGCTGTGGCTGAGGCAGCCCTGCTGACACAGCATTGCTCTTGCTTTGCAGCTCTACCCTGGACATCTGGAGGTTGATGCTCCACCTGCCACATCCTGCGCTAATCGTGGAAGAACTGTACAGTGTTCTCCAGGACCAACAGCTGTGTGAGATCTTTAACATCAGCACAGCGGAGCTGGGCCTCCTTCATCTACCTGTGAGTTACCAGACAAGGCACCGTGCTCTCTTTCAGGGCTCTCTTGCCCCAGCTCCCTGCCTCCCCTGCCTTGCCCACCCCACCCAGACTGGAAATCGGGGCTTGGGCAGAGGCAGTCAGGACTACGGCAGGACCAGGGATGAAGCCGTGGCTCTGCACAGGCTGAGCAGGCTGCAGGGTCGGGGAGGGGAAGTGCCCGTGGCCACCCAAGTCTGGTGCCATTTTTGTGTTAGATTCTGCCGGCCGCATGCTCCCAAAGCTGTGGCTGGTCAGAGGGCAGGAGAAGCAGGCCTGTGTAGTGCGAGGCATGGGGCACAGGGGGACCATCACGCTTTCCAAGGACACTGCTGCCCAGCTCCTGCCCTGAGCTGCCAGAGGAGCCAGGAGCTGCAGGTTGCACGGAGTCCTGCTGCCTCTGTCCGGCTCTCACTGCTGCCTTTGTTTCAGGTGATGCCCCCCACCGAGGGAACCCTCAAAGATTTATGTAAGCCTGCAGCCCTCCAGAATATTCTGAAGACGGAAAGCCTGCCAATACTCTGGCTGGGGCTCAGAGGCCTTCTCCTGCTGTCAGAGAGACGTGAGACGGTGAGCAGGACCTAGTCAAATGAAGCCCTGTTGGCAGCCTGGTGCTGGGGTGGTGGGCATCCTTGTGCCGTGGCCTTGCCTGAGACTCAGGAGCTGGGCTGAAGGATGGGGCCAGGGTGGGCAGAGCCCTCTTGATGAAGAGAAAATTGCGTGTTTTGGACAGGCAAGAGAAATACGGGCCCTGCTGCCAACTATCATGGAGACCACGAGTACTGGCAACACAGACATCATTCTGGAGGCGCTGCGCATCTTCAACAACGTGATGAGACACATGGGGATGAGAGAGGCCAGTTCCAGTGCTGTGACGGTGGCTGAGAAGATGCTGCCTCTTTTTAATCATGTAAGTCCGCTGTGGGAGGCCAAGCTCTGTGCACACTGCACAACGGGAGGGCCCTATCCTTTCTCTCTGGGCTCCTTTGGGCTCTTGTGGGATGTCTTCAGAGCCACGCAGCCCAGCCGGCCTCGTCCCTGGCAGCTTTGTCGCTGTCAGTGATGTGAGGCCCCTGTGTGGTGGCCCAGACTGAGGCCTGCGCAGAGCATCTTCTGCCAAGGCTTGCTCTCAAACCCACGAGCACTCCCTTTACTTCCAGCACCAGGCGCTGTCTCCGGCTGTTGTAGCAGGGAGCTGGAGGCTGAGCGGGCAGCTTGTGCCCCAGAGGCACTGCTGAGGGCCAGGCCTGTCTCCTCCTTGGCCTGGAGCCTGGGGAGCTCTGCTTGGCCGTGGTGGGGCGGCTGCGGGAGCACTGGGAGGCACAGGCACCCTGTGCTGGAAACCTGTTGCACTGCTTTGCACCACCGCACAGTGTCCTTGTGCAGAATGGGACCGATGCATCTCCCTCCACATCAGCCATGCCTTTGCTCATGCTCACCATGGGCAGTGAGAGTGTGGCGCTGAGGTCCTCCCCTCCTTCTCCCTCAGGTGTCAAGTGAAGTGCGAGAGAGTTCCATCCGCCTCTTCCGAGATCTGATGGAGGCTGTGGTGTGGTGGCAGAAGGGAAGCATGAAGAAGAACGTGCGTGGGGGCCTGCTTCCTCTGCTGCTTCGGATGAGTGACGAGATCCCGAGTGTTGCACAGGTATGCATTTCAGACCTGATCAGGATGCAGGCAAGCGTGTGCCGAGCTCAGGGGTGGACTGGGAATGGAGGGCAAGGTCGGCAAGCATTCAGACTCTTGGGATGCGTGCCTGTGGTGCCAACTCCCAGCGTCTGTTCTCTGTAGGCCGCTGGGGAAACCCTAGTCACTTGTGCAAAGTTCCTGAGGTGGAAGAGGCTGAAGCACGCGGCCCAGGAACAGAACACACTGAGTATCAGGGATTGCTTGGTAAGGACAACCCCAGAGCCACAGCCCCCCTGCTTGTGGGAAGGGGATGTTGGCAGGAGGGGTGGGTGACCCCAGCAGCTGAGGAGGGTCTGCAAGCCCCATGCCTTTGTGCTCTTCTCCAGCTGTGCGAAAACCAGAAGAGAGCGGTAGGATACCTGCGGCAGAGCCTGCCTTACCTGAAGGATCCTCAGGCCTCTGTGCGATTTCAGGCTGTCAGATTCATCTGTGAGTGCAGCCCCTGAGTCCCCTCTTCGGGCCCTGCCCTGGCAGCAAGGTGCAGCCCTGCACCCCCCAGGCACACCCTGCCCGTGCTGGTAGCCCCGATGGGCGCCTTGATCAGGTCCCCCCTCAGGCATCGTACCTGCCTGGGGCACAGCAGGGGAAGCAGCTGGGCTGGCCGGGCTGCAGCCTGTGCTGCTGGGAGCGTGCTGGGGAATGGGGGTCTGACGGGAGCTCTCTACCTAGGGCTTGCTGTGCGCCGCTCCAGAGTTGATAGTGAGGAACTGTGCGATGAATTCCAAAGTGGTGAGTGATGGCGTGCTGGGACCGGGGGCAGGGGGCAGAGCCTGGGCAGTGTGCAGCCAGGCCTTGTCAGGCTGCAAGGAAATGATACACGGGCAGGAGGACATTCCTGGGGCAGCTGGGGCGACCTTGAGCAACGGCTTCAGCTGATCCCTCGGTCACTCTCAATCCGCCTGTCCAGGAAAAGCAGTGTGGGGCTGGCATAGCCCGGAGGGGATGGTGGCAGGTCTCTGCAGGTCAGTGGGTTTCACCTCTGCTCTGCTTCCCTCTGTTGCAGCCCTTCAGCCTTCGGAATTTGATGACCATCTGGGAGTTCGCTCTCTGGCAACCGCGACAATCCTGATGATGAAACCTAAAAAGCCTCCAGCAATAAAAAAGGAATGGAGCCTGGAGGAAATTATCATCTAGAACCGTGAAACCACGTGCACTGGAAGCGGGGGTTGGGGGAGCGTGTGTGGGGGAAGGGTACGGAGACAATGGATGTTAAAAAAAAAAGAAAGAAATAATAATAAAAAAAAATTATAAAAAAAAAAGAAAAGAATTTGTGGAGGAATCGTAACTTCTTTACTAAATCTAACAAAACCGAGGAATCGAGGGAAACAAATGTTTCCAAACCAAATCTTAGATCTTACCTTAGAAAAACTGCAGGAGAAGCACACATACTGTCACTCTGCGGCAGCCCAGAGAGCGCACCGAGAGAGAGAGGCTGGAGTCCGGTCCTGAGCTCCACCCCTCTTCCACTCCCCGCCACAGCATTGACTCTTGAACTCCCAGCTCGACGTTCTGAAGTGCCATACCGGCATCAAAGCACAACAACCTTGGATCGAAGGGCAAAGTTTGATCATCACCAGACCTAAATAGCATGACCAGGTTGCTAGCAAGAACTTCGAGAACAAGAGAATTCCCAAGAGCAGACTTTGAAAACAACGTCTTCCTAAAGCATGGTGATCTGTCATCAGAACCACTACTTTCCTCCCCCCTTTGCGCTGCCATGAAGGGACGGGAACCCAGCTTGATGCAAGCTAATGTTCGTTTTTTGAGCAACAACTTCAATCTTTTATACACAGAAAGGCAACGCGTGTTCAGATCTGATTGGGCGAAGGTTGCATTCCTTAAGGTTAAACATCATCACAATACAAGGCACTCCTGGTCCTCTAAATGAGCAGTTCCCTATCACCTTCTGTTACAGTGTCCTGTTTCTTTTCACTCCGCAAACATGGTTATCTTGACCTTGTCAGCTTACCTTTACGCAGCCTCCATCCAAGGCTTGTGGTCAAATTCCTGCTTAGCAGTTCTGTCCGGCTCGCACTCTTGCCATTGCCCACATCTCCCCCTTTCTGTTGCGCTATGAATATTTTCTTTGTAGCGCTGTCAATCATGTTTTGCACACATTGGAAAATACAAGGAAGTAACAGCAAAAGCATTACAATGGTCATCACAATATAGCACATCATTTTTGAGGTGCTGCGAAGCCATCCGTTGAGACCCCATCCCAAGAACAAGTTGTCCAACCAGTGCCAATCCCTTTGTTCCTGCAACCTGGATGAGCGGTGCTGTTGAGGGGGATGTTTGGATCTGGAAGACAGGATGTCTCAGGAGCAAAGGCAAGCAAACTATGCATTCAGTGCAACACAGAGGATTAGAGTTTTAGTCAGCATACACTCACACACACAGACATCTATTTTAGCTAAGTGTAAGCCATACGTCGAGCCGTAAGTCGAGCTGGAGGGGAAGAAGGCCAGTGTGGATGAACTGGGAACTTCTGTTGAGACTCTGGGAGAAAAAGAGAGTCTATGTCCTCTGGAAGACGGGACAGGCTACTTGGGGAGACTACAGAGAACTTGCCAAGATTTGCAGGCAGGAAGTTAGAATTGCAAGAGCCCAGCTTGAACTTAGACTGGCTACTGCAGTAAAGGAGAGCAAAAAATCCTCGTACAGATATACTAAGAGTAAAAGAAGAACTAAGGAGAATTTCCCTACTTTACTTGATGCAGCCGGGAATGTAACCACGGAGGATAAGGAAAAGGCTGCGGTTCTCAATGCCTTCTTCACATCTGTCTTTAACAGATCAGTTATCAACTGGGAACTTTTTGCCCTGACCTGAAAGTTTGGGACAAAGGGCATCATACACCCCCTGTGATCCCAGCAGAGACAGTCAGAGACCTGCTCCTCCATCTCAACTGCCACAAGTCCATGGGACCAGATGGGATCCACCCAAGGGTGCTGAGGGAGCTGGCAGAGGTGATTGCCAAGCCGCTTTCTGCCCTCTATCAGCATTCCTGGTCATCTGGAGAGGTCCCACAAGATTGGAAGCTTGCCGACGTGACTCCCATCTACAAGAAAGGCCGTAAGGAAGATCCGGGGAACTACAGGCCTGTCAGCCTGACCTCGGTATCAGGGAAAGTTATGGAGCGGTTGATCTTGAGGGAGATCACACGGCACATGCATGGCAACCAGGGGATCAGACCTAGCCAGCACGGGTTCACAAAGAGCAGGTCGTGCTTGTCCAACCTCATCTCCTTCTACGACTGGTTGACCAGGCTGGTAGATGAGGGAAAGGCTGTTGATGCAGTTTACCTGGACTTCAGCAAAGCCTTTGGCATGGTCTCCCACAGTATTCTCCTGGGGAAACTGGCAGCCCGTGGTGTGGACAGGCTCACTCTTCTTTGGGTTGAGAATTGGCTCGATGGCCGTGCCCAGCGGGTAGTGGTTAATGGAGTTAAGTCCAGCTGGCGTCCCATTTTACGAGTAGTGTCCCCCAAGGGTCGGTATTGGGGCTCATCTTGTTTAATATCTTTATTGATGACCTAGACGAGGGGATTGAGTGTACCCTCAGTAAGTTTGCGGATGACACCAAGTTGGGAGAATGTGTCGATCTGCCTGAGGGCAGGGAGGCCCTTCAGCGGGATCTGGATAGGCTCAACAGCTGGGCTGAGGTCAATGGGATGAGGTTCAATAAGGCCGAGTGCCGGGTCCTGCACTTTGGCCACGGTAACCCCATGCAATGCTATAGGCTTGGGGCAGAATGGCTTGAGGAGTGTATGCAGGAAAAGGACTTGGGGGTGCTGGTTGATGCTCGGCTCAACATGAGCCGGCAATGTGCCCAGGTGGCCAAGAAGGCCAATGGCATCCTGGCCTGTATTAGGAATAGTGTGGCCAGCAGGAGCAGGGAGGTGATCATCCCCCTGTACTCAGCTCTGGTGCGGCCGCACCTCGAGTACTGTGTTCAGTTTTGGGCCCCTTACTACAAGAAAGACATCGAGGCCCTGGAGCGCGTTCAGAGAAGGGTAACAAAACTGGTGAGGGGTCCGGAGCACAAGTCTTACGAGGAGCAGCTGAGGGAGCTGGGATTGTTTATTCTGGAGAAAAGGAGGCTCAGAGAAGACCTCATTGCACTCTACCACTTCCTGAAGGGGAAGCTATGGTGAGGAGGGGGTCGGCCTCTTCTCCCAGAAAACTAAAGACAGGACAAGAGGGAATGGCCACAAGTTGAGCCGGGGAAGATTTAGATTAGATTCGAGGAAAAATTTTTTCTCTGAGAGAGTGGTCAGGCACTGGAATGGCCTGCCTCGGGAGGTGATTGAGGCACCGTCCCTAGCGCTGTTCAAGAAGCGTTTAGATGAGGTGCTAAGGGATTTGATTTAGTAGCTTGGTGGGTAGGGATGGTGGTGGGTGGATGGTTGGACTAGATGACCTTGTAGGTCCTTTCTAATGTATCTAATGTTTATTTTCTAACAGATGACCCTTTGGCTGAAGTGGCATAAAAGGACAAATGTGCACTTGACTGTGTGGTAGCAGTCCAAGGAAATCATCTGTACAAGCCTTGTTGAATCAGCTTATGTTTCTAAACAGGCCACGTGTCCCTTCCACTGACAGGATTTATCTCAAGCAAACTGAGGGCAGTACTCCGCTGGAGGAGTTTCTCCTGAGCCATTTGAAGATGGAACCCAGAACCAACCCCGCCCGGGCCCACTGTGACTCATCCCAAGACACCCATTAATAGCTGGTGCCGACACGGAGACCACTCAGTGTCCGGCAGGACAGCGAAGGGACAGGGCAGGAGTGTGCGGGTCTGGCGACGAGCCCCCGAGCGCAGCCCACCCACGTCATTTATGTCTAGCCCCGGCAGCTCAGCGGCTGCCCCCTCCTCATCCTGCAGGATGGAGGAGGAAGCCTCAAGCCGCCCCAGTGTGGCCTGGGAGGAGAGTGGGTCTTCCCGGAGCAGAACGCCTCCACCGGAGCCCAGTGAGGAGACCGAGGTGCAGGTGCTGAGTGACGGTGAGTCAGGGTCCCCAGCATGGCGGGCAGGGCTGGGGCAGCCAGTGCCCCCTGCTCGACACCAGGGCCCCTTGTCCTCACAGCCACGGGCACACTGTGCCAGGGCAGCGGGCACACGGCTGGACAGGGCAGAGCTCCTTCCTCTGCTCGCGCCTGCCTTCGGCCCCTCTACAGCGCTGCTCACTCTCCTCCCTGCTTAGATGCTGACTGGCTGCCCGTGTACAAAGAGGAAAAGGAGGCTGTCGATTGCATCAAGGCCTACACTTCTCATGTACACAGGGAAAAGGTAACTGCACGAGTCTCCAGCTCCACTGTGCCGGCATCTCCGGATTGTCCCTCCGGCTCTGCCGTCAGGCTGCAGGAGGGCTGCTGGCTGTGCAGAGCTGCTGCCCTCCAGGCATCCCGCACTGCTTCGCACCCCAGAACGCTTGGTCTCCCTGGCCGTGGCTTTCCCCACTCACACTCCTTCGTATCTCTGCGTGCCCGCCAGGGTCTGGCTCAGAAGATTCAGTTCCTGAGCAGCATCCTCACACTCTGCTACACTGCTGCCATTATGAGCTTGATGAAGGGCCTGGATGTCTTCTGCTCCACACACAGTCTGGCAGAGCATATCGAGGTGAGGGGACATGGCCCCTGTGTTGTGTATCTCTACCCTGGGAGGACAGGGCTGGGGCAGGGGGAGGCAGGGAAATCATGCACAGGCACCGAGGTTCCCCAGGCGGGACTCCCAGGTGTTGCTGAGTGCTCAGCAGTGGGGGTGTACGACAGCATCTGTGTGCCAGTGCTGGTTAAGGGGCACTGGAGCTTCTCAGGCCCTGCCAGCCAGTGCTAGGCGCGCTGGTGCTGGGCGCTGGTGGCTGCCAGGTGCCATCCCAGTTGTGCTTTGCAGGTTCTACTGCTCGAGGAGCCCACAGAGCGGCTGAGCACATATCTGAGATTCCTGAGCATGAATGCCATTGCTGCCTTGAGGTAAGCTGCCCAGCCCCCGGTTTGGCCAGCATATCCCCAGGCCGTGATCCCGGTGGCCCTGACCCTAGCAGGGAGGCATCCCACATTTCAGATCCGATGGCCTCAGCTCTCCCCTACTCCAGCCCCGTGGAGGAGAAGGCACCTCCTGGCAGGGCTACCCACCTCTCCCAGGGAGTCCTGCCCAGGGGAGGACTTCTTCTACCCCAGCCTCAGCATCGAGGCACCGCTCCTAGCATCGAGGTCTCTCTATTTGCAGCAAAATGAAGGCCATTACCAAGGATGAAATATCACGTCTCCTACGCACGTGCTTTGAAGCCGTCTTCTACCTTCCTCCGGAAGAGGAATTGAGCGTTTTCCTCTACGACCATGTACGTAGTGGGTGAACTACTGCAGACCTTAGGTCTCCGGGCTGCCCCCTTGGATTACTTGTGTCCAGAGATTAACAAGGATCCTAGTGGGGCAGGATTCGCTTCCCTTCACCCCTACTCTTGCCGTGGGCCAGGCAACCCCCTGTGCTTGCAGCCTGCTCTGCACACTGCAGCTCTGCAGCCCTGGGCCCTCCCCCAGACTGTGCATAGATCTGCAGGTGTTTTTCCTCTACACTGAGAGCGGTTCGCGGCGGTCCCGTGGGGGTGAGAGGGACCTCTGAGAGACCTCCATTTGCTACTGTCTTCCTTGCAGACCCTGCATGCTATGGACGAGATGCTGCAGATAGCGGTGGACAACTATCCCACCCCCAGCGTCACTGAGGAGCTGCACGGCATCTTGGAGGTCTGTCTGTTGCAGAGCTCTGTTCCCAGAGGTCTCTCTGATAGAATTTGTTGTGCCCTCTTCACGGGAACGGCACTGGGAGCAGCTGGAGTGGCCATCAGCAGCTCCCAGGCAAACCAGAAGCTCTTCTCCTCACAGGTGCTGCTGCCTTTCACCAGCTCCGTGACCAAAGTTGTGCATGACAGGGCAATGGTGCGGATGTGGAGGCTGTGTGGTTTCCTGGACAGCAGTCACTGGGGGAAGGTAAGGAGCCAGGAACTTTCCAGCCAGCCTATCTCCCCCTCCCTGCATCCCAGAGCAGCCTACAGCTCAGGGGTACCTGAGAGATGAGCTTGGCTACAGCTGGGAGCCCAAAAGGAGGGTCTTCACCTTTCCTTTTCCTCCAGTCTTGCACCCTAGGCCATGTTGTCTCTCTCAGTTTGACATGTTTTCACTCCCTTCCTTCTTTTCTTCCTACACAGTCACTTGCAGAAAGACTTCTCCCTTCTCGGAGGACAGATTTCGTCCTTCGGACTCTTGAGACCACCATTCAAGACAGCAGCACTGAGGACAAGGAGAGATCCAAGATTATACTGGATGCAGTTCTGACAGAGCCTGGCATCTGGCTGATGGATGTAAGCACTATGAGGCTGTATCAGCGTGCCTTTCCCTGCCCTGCCCTGCCCTGCCCTCCACAGCTCGTGGGTGTCCAAAGCCATTTTAAGCCAGGAAAGAGCAGTGGGAAGGACAGCAGTATCAGTGGCAGCAGGGCAAATGTCTGCAGTACAGCAACAGCAGCAATCTCCCTGTCTCTTCCAACCAGGTTCCACGGATTCTGGGGTTCATCCACAGAAACCTGGGAAGCATCAGCACATCGCACCAGCACATCCTCTTCTCGGTGGTTGATGTGCTCATCAACGAGTTTCGCGGGGATGCGCTGATGAGCGTGTTGACTCAACTTCCACAGAGTGACAGGTACCAGCCCCGACAGCCCCACACATTGATTCCAAGGGAAGAGTAGGGCTTGGGAGATGCTCTGGCTGCCAGAGCCAAAGAAAGCTGCAGCACATCATCGAGGAGCAGGCCTTCCTTCCCACCGTGCCTTTCAGTGCCGGTGTGCCGCTCAGGGCTGCAGCAGCCAACGCCGACCGGGGCAGCCCAGAGCCTCCCATCCGTCAGGCTCCTGCCCTGCCCCACGGGGAAGGCCATCTCAGCCCCTCCTGCTCACCCAAGCCGGGTCCCCAGGCCATGGTGGAGCCATGGTGCTGTGGCTGAGGCAGCCCTGCTGACACAGCATTGCTCTTGCTTTGCAGCTCTACCCTGGACATCTGGAGGTTGATGCTCCACCTGCCACATCCTGCGCTAATCGTGGAAGAACTGTACAGTGTTCTCCAGGACCAACAGCTGTGTGAGATCTTTAACATCAGCACAGCGGAGCTGGGCCTCCTTCATCTACCTGTGAGTTACCAGACAAGGCACCGTGCTCTCTTTCAGGGCTCTCTTGCCCCAGCTCCCTGCCTCCCCTGCCTTGCCCACCCCACCCAGACTGGAAATCGGGGCTTGGGCAGAGGCAGTCAGGACTACGGCAGGACCAGGGATGAAGCCGTGGCTCTGCACAGGCTGAGCAGGCTGCAGGGTCGGGGAGGGGAAGTGCCCGTGGCCACCCAAGTCTGGTGCCATTTTTGTGTTAGATTCTGCCGGCCGCATGCTCCCAAAGCTGTGGCTGGTCAGAGGGCAGGAGAAGCAGGCCTGTGTAGTGCGAGGCATGGGGCACAGGGGGACCATCACGCTTTCCAAGGACACTGCTGCCCAGCTCCTGCCCTGAGCTGCCAGAGGAGCCAGGAGCTGCAGGTTGCACGGAGTCCTGCTGCCTCTGTCCGGCTCTCACTGCTGCCTTTGTTTCAGGTGATGCCCCCCACCGAGGGAACCCTCAAAGATTTATGTAAGCCTGCAGCCCTCCAGAATATTCTGAAGACGGAAAGCCTGCCAATACTCTGGCTGGGGCTCAGAGGCCTTCTCCTGCTGTCAGAGAGACGTGAGACGGTGAGCAGGACCTAGTCAAATGAAGCCCTGTTGGCAGCCTGGTGCTGGGGTGGTGGGCATCCTTGTGCCGTGGCCTTGCCTGAGACTCAGGAGCTGGGCTGAAGGATGGGGCCAGGGTGGGCAGAGCCCTCTTGATGAAGAGAAAATTGCGTGTTTTGGACAGGCAAGAGAAATACGGGCCCTGCTGCCAACTATCATGGAGACCACGAGTACTGGCAACACAGACATCATTCTGGAGGCGCTGCGCATCTTCAACAACGTGATGAGACACATGGGGATGAGAGAGGCCAGTTCCAGTGCTGTGACGGTGGCTGAGAAGATGCTGCCTCTTTTTAATCATGTAAGTCCGCTGTGGGAGGCCAAGCTCTGTGCACACTGCACAACGGGAGGGCCCTATCCTTTCTCTCTGGGCTCCTTTGGGCTCTTGTGGGATGTCTTCAGAGCCACGCAGCCCAGCCGGCCTCGTCCCTGGCAGCTTTGTCGCTGTCAGTGATGTGAGGCCCCTGTGTGGTGGCCCAGACTGAGGCCTGCGCAGAGCATCTTCTGCCAAGGCTTGCTCTCAAACCCACGAGCACTCCCTTTACTTCCAGCACCAGGCGCTGTCTCCGGCTGTTGTAGCAGGGAGCTGGAGGCTGAGCGGGCAGCTTGTGCCCCAGAGGCACTGCTGAGGGCCAGGCCTGTCTCCTCCTTGGCCTGGAGCCTGGGGAGCTCTGCTTGGCCGTGGTGGGGCGGCTGCGGGAGCACTGGGAGGCACAGGCACCCTGTGCTGGAAACCTGTTGCACTGCTTTGCACCACCGCACAGTGTCCTTGTGCAGAATGGGACCGATGCATCTCCCTCCACATCAGCCATGCCTTTGCTCATGCTCACCATGGGCAGTGAGAGTGTGGCGCTGAGGTCCTCCCCTCCTTCTCCCTCAGGTGTCAAGTGAAGTGCGAGAGAGTTCCATCCGCCTCTTCCGAGATCTGATGGAGGCTGTGGTGTGGTGGCAGAAGGGAAGCATGAAGAAGAACGTGCGTGGGGGCCTGCTTCCTCTGCTGCTTCGGATGAGTGACGAGATCCCGAGTGTTGCACAGGTATGCATTTCAGACCTGATCAGGATGCAGGCAAGCGTGTGCCGAGCTCAGGGGTGGACTGGGAATGGAGGGCAAGGTCGGCAAGCATTCAGACTCTTGGGATGCGTGCCTGTGGTGCCAACTCCCAGCGTCTGTTCTCTGTAGGCCGCTGGGGAAACCCTAGTCACTTGTGCAAAGTTCCTGAGGTGGAAGAGGCTGAAGCACGCGGCCCAGGAACAGAACACACTGAGTATCAGGGATTGCTTGGTAAGGACAACCCCAGAGCCACAGCCCCCCTGCTTGTGGGAAGGGGATGTTGGCAGGAGGGGTGGGTGACCCCAGCAGCTGAGGAGGGTCTGCAAGCCCCATGCCTTTGTGCTCTTCTCCAGCTGTGCGAAAACCAGAAGAGAGCGGTAGGATACCTGCGGCAGAGCCTGCCTTACCTGAAGGATCCTCAGGCCTCTGTGCGATTTCAGGCTGTCAGATTCATCTGTGAGTGCAGCCCCTGAGTCCCCTCTTCGGGCCCTGCCCTGGCAGCAAGGTGCAGCCCTGCACCCCCCAGGCACACCCTGCCCGTGCTGGTAGCCCCGATGGGCGCCTTGATCAGGTCCCCCCTCAGGCATCGTACCTGCCTGGGGCACAGCAGGGGAAGCAGCTGGGCTGGCCGGGCTGCAGCCTGTGCTGCTGGGAGCGTGCTGGGGAATGGGGGTCTGACGGGAGCTCTCTACCTAGGGCTTGCTGTGCGCCGCTCCAGAGTTGATAGTGAGGAACTGTGCGATGAATTCCAAAGTGGTGAGTGATGGCGTGCTGGGACCGGGGGCAGGGGGCAGAGCCTGGGCAGTGTGCAGCCAGGCCTTGTCAGGCTGCAAGGAAATGATACACGGGCAGGAGGACATTCCTGGGGCAGCTGGGGCGACCTTGAGCAACGGCTTCAGCTGATCCCTCGGTCACTCTCAATCCGCCTGTCCAGGAAAAGCAGTGTGGGGCTGGCATAGCCCGGAGGGGATGGTGGCAGGTCTCTGCAGGTCAGTGGGTTTCACCTCTGCTCTGCTTCCCTCTGTTGCAGCCCTTCAGCCTTCGGAATTTGATGACCATCTGGGAGTTCGCTCTCTGGCAACCGCGACAATCCTGATGATGAAACCTAAAAAGCCTCCAGCAATAAAAAAGGAATGGAGCCTGGAGGAAATTATCATCTAGAACCGTGAAACCACGTGCACTGGAAGCGGGGGTTGGGGGAGCGTGTGTGGGGGAAGGGTACGGAGACAATGGATGTTAAAAAAAAAAGAAAGAAATAATAATAAAAAAAAATTATAAAAAAAAAAGAAAAGAATTTGTGGAGGAATCGTAACTTCTTTACTAAATCTAACAAAACCGAGGAATCGAGGGAAACAAATGTTTCCAAACCAAATCTTAGATCTTACCTTAGAAAAACTGCAGGAGAAGCACACATACTGTCACTCTGCGGCAGCCCAGAGAGCGCACCGAGAGAGAGAGGCTGGAGTCCGGTCCTGAGCTCCACCCCTCTTCCACTCCCCGCCACAGCATTGACTCTTGAACTCCCAGCTCGACGTTCTGAAGTGCCATACCGGCATCAAAGCACAACAACCTTGGATCGAAGGGCAAAGTTTGATCATCACCAGACCTAAATAGCATGACCAGGTTGCTAGCAAGAACTTCGAGAACAAGAGAATTCCCAAGAGCAGACTTTGAAAACAACGTCTTCCTAAAGCATGGTGATCTGTCATCAGAACCACTACTTTCCTCTCCCCTTTGCGCTGCCATGAAGGGACGGGAACCCAGCTTGATGCAAGCTAATGTTCGTTTTTTGAGCAACAACTTCAATCTTTTATACACAGAAAGGCAACGCGTGTTCAGATCTGATTGGGCGAAGGTTGCATTCCTTAAGGTTAAACATCATCACAATACAAGGCACTCCTGGTCCTCTAAATGAGCAGTTCCCTATCACCTTCTGTTACAGTGTCCTGTTTCTTTTCACTCCGCAAACATGGTTATCTTGACCTTGTCAGCTTACCTTTACGCAGCCTCCATCCAAGGCTTGTGGTCAAATTCCTGCTTAGCAGTTCTGTCCGGCTCGCACTCTTGCCATTGCCCACATCTCCCCCTTTCTGTTGCGCTATGAATATTTTCTTTGTAGCGCTGTCAATCATGTTTTGCACACATTGGAAAATACAAGGAAGTAACAGCAAAAGCATTACAATGGTCATCACAATATAGCACATCATTTTTGAGGTGCTGCGAAGCCATCCGTTGAGACCCCATCCCAAGAACAAGTTGTCCAACCAGTGCCAATCCCTTTGTTCCTGCAACCTGGATGAGCGGTGCTGTTGAGGGGGATGTTTGGATCTGGAAGACAGGATGTCTCAGGAACAAAGGCAAGCAAACTATGCATTCAGTGCAACACAGAGGATTAGAGTTTTAGTCAGCATACACTCACACACACAGACATCTATTTTAGCTAAGTGTAAGCCATACGTCGAGCCGTAAGTCGAGCTGGAGGGGAAGAAGGCCAGTGTGGATGAACTGGGAACTTCTGTTGAGACTCTGGGAGAAAAAGAGAGTCTATGTCCTCTGGAAGACGGGACAGGCTACTTGGGGAGACTACAGAGAACTTGCCAAGATTTGCAGGCAGGAAGTTAGAATTGCAAGAGCCCAGCTTGAACTTAGACTGGCTACTGCAGTAAAGGAGAGCAAAAAATCCTCGTACAGATATACTAAGAGTAAAAGAAGAACTAAGGAGAATTTCCCTACTTTACTTGATGCAGCCGGGAATGTAACCACGGAGGATAAGGAAAAGGCTGCGGTTCTCAATGCCTTCTTCACATCTGTCTTTAACAGATCAGTTATCAACTGGGAACTTTTTGCCCTGACCTGAAAGTTTGGGACAAAGGGCATCATACACCCCCTGTGATCCCAGCAGAGACAGTCAGAGACCTGCTCCTCCATCTCAACTGCCACAAGTCCATGGGACCAGATGGGATCCACCCAAGGGTGCTGAGGGAGCTGGCAGAGGTGATTGCCAAGCCGCTTTCTGCCCTCTATCAGCATTCCTGGTCATCTGGAGAGGTCCCACAAGATTGGAAGCTTGCCGACGTGACTCCCATCTACAAGAAAGGCCGTAAGGAAGATCCGGGGAACTACAGGCCTGTCAGCCTGACCTCGGTATCAGGGAAAGTTATGGAGCGGTTGATCTTGAGGGAGATCACACGGCACAGGCATGGCAACCAGGGGATCAGACCTAGCCAGCACGGGTTCACAAAGAGCAGGTCGTGCTTGTCCAACCTCATCTCCTTCTACGACTGGTTGACCAGGCTGGTAGATGAGGGAAAGGCTGTTGATGCAGTTTACCTGGACTTCAGCAAAGCCTTTGGCATGGTCTCCCACAGTATTCTCCTGGGGAAACTGGCAGCCCGTGGTGTGGACAGGCTCACTCTTCTTTGGGTTGAGAATTGGCTCGATGGCCGTGCCCAGCGGGTAGTGGTTAATGGAGTTAAGTCCAGCTGGCGTCCCATTTTACGAGTAGTGTCCCCCAAGGGTCGGTATTGGGGCTCATCTTGTTTAATATCTTTATTGATGACCTAGACGAGGGGATTGAGTGTACCCTCAGTAAGTTTGCGGATGACACCAAGTTGGGAGAATGTGTCGATCTGCCTGAGGGCAGGGAGGCCCTTCAGCGGGATCTGGATAGGCTCAACAGCTGGGCTGAGGTCAATGGGATGAGGTTCAATAAGGCCGAGTGCCGGGTCCTGCACTTTGGCCACGGTAACCCCATGCAATGCTATAGGCTTGGGGCAGAATGGCTTGAGGAGTGTATGCAGGAAAAGGACTTGGGGGTGCTGGTTGATGCTCGGCTCAACATGAGCCGGCAATGTGCCCAGGTGGCCAAGAAGGCCAATGGCATCCTGGCCTGTATTAGGAATAGTGTGGCCAGCAGGAGCAGGGAGGTGATCATCCCCCTGTACTCAGCTCTGGTGCGGCCGCACCTCGAGTACTGTGTTCAGTTTTGGGCCCCTTACTACAAGAAAGACATCGAGGCCCTGGAGCGTGTTCAGAGAAGGGTAACAAAACTGGTGAGGGGTCCGGAGCACAAGTCTTACGAGGAGCAGCTGAGGGAGCTGGGATTGTTTAGTCTGGAGAAAAGGAGGCTCAGAGAAGACCTCATAGCACTCTACCACTTCCTGAAGGGGAAGCTATGGTGAGGAGGGGGTCGGCCTCTTCTCCCAGAAAACTAATGACAGGACAAGAGGGAATGGCCACAAGTTGAGCCGGGGAAGATTTAGATTAGATTTGAGGAAAAATTTTTTCTCTGAGAGAGTGGTCAGGCACTGGAATGGCCTGCCTCGGGAGGTGATTGAGGCACTGTCCCTAGCGCTGTTCAAGAAGCGTTTAGATGAGGTGCTAAGGGATTTGATTTAGTAGCTTGGTGGGTAGGGATGGTGGTGGGTGGATGGTTGGACTAGATGACCTTGTAGGTCCTTTCTAATGTATCTAATGTTTGTTTTCTAACAGATGACCCTTTGGCTGAAGTGGCATAAAAGGACAAATGTGCACTTGACTGTGTGGTAGCAGTCCAAGGAAATCATCTGTACCAGCCTTGTTGAATCAGCTTATGTTTCTAAACAGGCCACGTGTCCCTTCCACTGACAGGATTTATCTCAAGCAAACTGAGGGCAGTACTCCGCTGGAGGAGTTTCTCCTGAGCCATTTGAAGATGGAACCCAGAACCAACCCCGCCCGGGCCCACTGTGACTCATCCCAAGACACCCATTAATAGCTGGTGCCGACACGGAGACCACTCAGTGTCCGGCAGGACAGCGAAGGGACAGGGCAGGAGTGTGCGGGTCTGGCGACGAGCCCCCGAGCGCAGCCCACCCACGTCATTTATGTCTAGCCCCGGCAGCTCAGCGGCTGCCCCCTCCTCATCCTGCAGGATGGAGGAGGAAGCCTCAAGCCGCCCCAGTGTGGCCTGGGAGGAGAGTGGGTCTTCCCGGAGCAGAACGCCTCCACCGGAGCCCAGTGAGGAGACCGAGGTGCAGGTGCTGAGTGACGGTGAGTCAGGGTCCCCAGCATGGCGGGCAGGGCTGGGGCAGCCAGTGCCCCCTGCTCGACACCAGGGCCCCTTGTCCTCACAGCCACGGGCACACTGTGCCAGGGCAGCAGGCACACGGCTGGACAGGGCAGAGCTCCTTCCTCTGCTCGCGCCTGCCTTCGGCCCCTCTACAGCGCTGCTCACTCTCCTCCCTGCTTAGATGCTGACTGGCTGCCCGTGTACAAAGAGGAAAAGGAGGCTGTCGATTGCATCAAGGCCTACACTTCTCATGTACACAGGGAAAAGGTAACTGCACGAGTCTCCAGCTCCACTGTGCCGGCATCTCCGGATTGTCCCTCCGGCTCTGCCGTCAGGCTGCAGGAGGGCTGCTGGCTGTGCAGAGCTGCTGCCCTCCAGGCATCCCGCACTGCTTCGCACCCCAGAACGCTTGGTCTCCCTGGCCGTGGCTTTCCCCACTCACACTCCTTCGTATCTCTGCGTGCCCGCCAGGGTCTGGCTCAGAAGATTCAGTTCCTGAGCAGCATCCTCACACTCTGCTACACTGCTGCCATTATGAGCTTGATGAAGGGCCTGGATGTCTTCTGCTCCACACACAGTCTGGCAGAGCATATCGAGGTGAGGGGACATGGCCCCTGTGTTGTGTATCTCTACCCTGGGAGGACAGGGCTGGGGCAGGGGGAGGCAGGGAAATCATGCACAGGCACCGAGGTTCCCCAGGCGGGACTCCCAGGTGTTGCTGAGTGCTCAGCAGTGGGGGTGTACGACAGCATCTGTGTGCCAGTGCTGGTTAAGGGGCACTGGAGCTTCTCAGGCCCTGCCAGCCAGTGCTAGGCGCGCTGGTGCTGGGCGCTGGTGGCTGCCAGGTGCCATCCCAGTTGTGCTTTGCAGGTTCTACTGCTCGAGGAGCCCACAGAGCGGCTGAGCACATATCTGAGATTCCTGAGCATGAATGCCATTGCTGCCTTGAGGTAAGCTGCCCAGCCCCCGGTTTGGCCAGCATATCCCCAGGCCGTGATCCCGGTGGCCCTGACCCTAGCAGGGAGGCATCCCACATTTCAGATCCGATGGCCTCAGCTCTCCCCTACTCCAGCCCCGTGGAGGAGAAGGCACCTCCTGGCAGGGCTACCCACCTCTCCCAGGGAGTCCTGCCCAGGGGAGGACTTCTTCTACCCCAGCCTCAGCATCGAGGCACCGCTCCTAGCATCGAGGTCTCTCTATTTGCAGCAAAATGAAGGCCATTACCAAGGATGAAATATCACGTCTCCTACGCACGTGCTTTGAAGCCGTCTTCTACCTTCCTCCGGAAGAGGAATTGAGCGTTTTCCTCTACGACCATGTACGTAGTGGGTGAACTACTGCAGACCTTAGGTCTCCGGGCTGCCCCCTTGGATTACTTGTGTCCAGAGATTAACAAGGATCCTAGTGGGGCAGGATTCGCTTCCCTTCACCCCTACTCTTGCCGTGGGCCAGGCAACCCCCTGTGCTTGCAGCCTGCTCTGCACACTGCAGCTCTGCAGCCCTGGGCCCTCCCCCAGACTGTGCATAGATCTGCAGGTGTTTTTCCTCTACACTGAGAGCGGTTCGCGGCGGTCCCGTGGGGGTGAGAGGGACCTCTGAGAGACCTCCATTTGCTACTGTCTTCCTTGCAGACCCTGCATGCTATGGACGAGATGCTGCAGATAGCGGTGGACAACTATCCCACCCCCAGCGTCACTGAGGAGCTGCACAGCATCTTGGAGGTCTGTCTGTTGCAGAGCTCTGTTCCCAGAGGTCTCTCTGATAGAATTTGTTGTGCCCTCTTCACGGGAACGGCACTGGGAGCAGCTGGAGTGGCCATCAGCAGCTCCCAGGCAAACCAGAAGCTCTTCTCCTCACAGGTGCTGCTGCCTTTCACCAGCTCCGTGACCAAAGTTGTGCATGACAGGGCAATGGTGCGGATGTGGAGGCTGTGTGGTTTCCTGGACAGCAGTCACTGGGGGAAGGTAAGGAGCCAGGAACTTTCCAGCCAGCCTATCTCCCCCTCCCTGCATCCCAGAGCAGCCTACAGCTCAGGGGTACCTGAGAGATGAGCTTGGCTACAGCTGGGAGCCCAAAAGGAGGGTCTTCACCTTTCCTTTTCCTCCAGTCTTGCACCCTAGGCCATGTTGTCTCTCTCAGTTTGACATGTTTTCACTCCCTTCCTTCTTTTCTTCCTACACAGTCACTTGCAGAAAGACTTCTCCCTTCTCGGAGGACAGATTTCGTCCTTCGGACTCTTGAGACCACCATTCAAGACAGCAGCACTGAGGACAAGGAGAGATCCAAGATTATACTGGATGCAGTTCTGACAGAGCCTGGCATCTGGCTGATGGATGTAAGCACTATGAGGCTGTATCAGCGTGCCTTTCCCTGCCCTGCCCTGCCCTGCCCTCCACAGCTCGTGGGTGTCCAAAGCCATTTTAAGCCAGGAAAGAGCAGTGGGAAGGACAGCAGTATCAGTGGCAGCAGGGCAAATGTCTGCAGTACAGCAACAGCAGCAATCTCCCTGTCTCTTCCAACCAGGTTCCACGGATTCTGGGGTTCATCCACAGAAACCTGGGAAGCATCAGCACATCGCACCAGCACATCCTCTTCTCGGTGGTTGATGTGCTCATCAACGAGTTTCGCGGGGATGCGCTGATGAGCGTGTTGACTCAACTTCCACAGAGTGACAGGTACCAGCCCCGACAGCCCCACACATTGATTCCAAGGGAAGAGTAGGGCTTGGGAGATGCTCTGGCTGCCAGAGCCAAAGAAAGCTGCAGCACATCATCGAGGAGCAGGCCTTCCTTCCCACCGTGCCTTTCAGTGCCGGTGTGCCGCTCAGGGCTGCAGCAGCCAACGCCGACCGGGGCAGCCCAGAGCCTCCCATCCGTCAGGCTCCTGCCCTGCCCCACGGGGAAGGCCATCTCAGCCCCTCCTGCTCACCCAAGCCGGGTCCCCAGGCCATGGTGGAGCCATGGTGCTGTGGCTGAGGCAGCCCTGCTGACACAGCATTGCTCTTGCTTTGCAGCTCTACCCTGGACATCTGGAGGTTGATGCTCCACCTGCCACATCCTGCGCTAATCGTGGAAGAACTGTACAGTGTTCTCCAGGACCAACAGCTGTGTGAGATCTTTAACATCAGCACAGCGGAGCTGGGCCTCCTTCATCTACCTGTGAGTTACCAGACAAGGCACCGTGCTCTCTTTCAGGGCTCTCTTGCCCCAGCTCCCTGCCTCCCCTGCCTTGCCCACCCCACCCAGACTGGAAATCGGGGCTTGGGCAGAGGCAGTCAGGACTACGGCAGGACCAGGGATGAAGCCGTGGCTCTGCACAGGCTGAGCAGGCTGCAGGGTCGGGGAGGGGAAGTGCCCGTGGCCACCCAAGTCTGGTGCCATTTTTGTGTTAGATTCTGCCGGCCGCATGCTCCCAAAGCTGTGGCTGGTCAGAGGGCAGGAGAAGCAGGCCTGTGTAGTGCGAGGCATGGGGCACAGGGGGACCATCACGCTTTCCAAGGACACTGCTGCCCAGCTCCTGCCCTGAGCTGCCAGAGGAGCCAGGAGCTGCAGGTTGCACGGAGTCCTGCTGCCTCTGTCCGGCTCTCACTGCTGCCTTTGTTTCAGGTGATGCCCCCCACCGAGGGAACCCTCAAAGATTTATGTAAGCCTGCAGCCCTCCAGAATATTCTGAAGACGGAAAGCCTGCCAATACTCTGGCTGGGGCTCAGAGGCCTTCTCCTGCTGTCAGAGAGACGTGAGACGGTGAGCAGGACCTAGTCAAATGAAGCCCTGTTGGCAGCCTGGTGCTGGGGTGGTGGGCATCCTTGTGCCGTGGCCTTGCCTGAGACTCAGGAGCTGGGCTGAAGGATGGGGCCAGGGTGGGCAGAGCCCTCTTGATGAAGAGAAAATTGCGTGTTTTGGACAGGCAAGAGAAATACGGGCCCTGCTGCCAACTATCATGGAGACCACGAGTACTGGCAACACAGACATCATTCTGGAGGCGCTGCGCATCTTCAACAACGTGATGAGACACATGGGGATGAGAGAGGCCAGTTCCAGTGCTGTGACGGTGGCTGAGAAGATGCTGCCTCTTTTTAATCATGTAAGTCCGCTGTGGGAGGCCAAGCTCTGTGCACACTGCACAACGGGAGGGCCCTATCCTTTCTCTCTGGGCTCCTTTGGGCTCTTGTGGGATGTCTTCAGAGCCACGCAGCCCAGCCGGCCTCGTCCCTGGCAGCTTTGTCGCTGTCAGTGATGTGAGGCCCCTGTGTGGTGGCCCAGACTGAGGCCTGCGCAGAGCATCTTCTGCCAAGGCTTGCTCTCAAACCCACGAGCACTCCCTTTACTTCCAGCACCAGGCGCTGTCGCCGGCTGTTGTAGCAGGGAGCTGGAGGCTGAGCGGGCAGCTTGTGCCCCAGAGGCACTGCTGAGGGCCAGGCCTGTCTCCTCCTTGGCCTGGAGCCTGGGGAGCTCTGCTTGGCCGTGGTGGGGCGGCTGCGGGAGCACTGGGAGGCACAGGCACCCTGTGCTGGAAACCTGTTGCACTGCTTTGCACCACCGCACAGTGTCCTTGTGCAGAATGGGACCGATGCATCTCCCTCCACATCAGCCATGCCTTTGCTCATGCTCACCATGGGCAGTGAGAGTGTGGCGCTGAGGTCCTCCCCTCCTTCTCCCTCAGGTGTCAAGTGAAGTGCGAGAGAGTTCCATCCGCCTCTTCCGAGATCTGATGGAGGCTGTGGTGTGGTGGCAGAAGGGAAGCATGAAGAAGAACGTGCGTGGGGGGCCTGCTTCCTCTGCTGCTTCGGATGAGTGACGAGATCCCGAGTGTTGCACAGGTATGCATTTCAGACCTGATCAGGATGCAGGCAAGCGTGTGTGCCGAGCTCAGGGGTGGACTGGGAATGGAGGGCAAGGTCGGCAAGCATTCAGACTCTTGGGATGCGTGCCTGTGGTGCCAACTCCCAGCGTCTGTTCTCTGTAGGCCGCTGGGGAAACCCTAGTCACTTGTGCAAAGTTCCTGAGGTGGAAGAGGCTGAAGCACGCGGCCCAGGAACAGAACACACTGAGTATCAGGGATTGCTTGGTAAGGACAACCCCAGAGCCACAGCCCCCCTGCTTGTGGGAAGGGGATGTTGGCAGGAGGGGTGGGTGACCCCAGCAGCTGAGGAGGGTCTGCAAGCCCCATGCCTTTGTGCTCTTCTCCAGCTGTGCGAAAACCAGAAGAGAGCGGGTAGGATACCTGCGGCAGAGCCTGCCTTACCTGAAGGATCCTCAGGCCTCTGTGCGATTTCAGGCTGTCAGATTCATCTGTGAGTGCAGCCCCTGAGTCCCCTCTTCGGGCCCTGCCCTGGCAGCAAGGTGCAGCCCTGCACCCCCCAGGCACACCCTGCCCGTGCTGGTAGCCCCGATGGGCGCCTTGATCAGGTCCCCCCTCAGGCATCGTACCTGCCTGGGGCACAGCAGGGGAAGCAGCTGGGCTGGCCGGGCTGCAGCCTGTGCTGCTGGGAGCGTGCTGGGGAATGGGGGTCTGACGGGAGCTCTCTACCTAGGGCTTGCTGTGCGCCGCTCCAGAGTTGATAGTGAGGAACTGTGCGATGAATTCCAAAGTGGTGAGTGATGGCGTGCTGGGACCGGGGGCAGGGGGCAGAGCCTGGGCAGTGTGCAGCCAGGCCTTGTCAGGCTGCAAGGAAATGATACACGGGCAGGAGGACATTCCTGGGGCAGCTGGGGCGACCTTGAGCAACGGCTTCAGCTGATCCCTCGGTCACTCTCAATCCGCCTGTCCAGGAAAAGCAGTGTGGGGCTGGCATAGCCCGGAGGGGATGGTGGCAGGTCTCTGCAGGTCAGTGGGTTTCACCTCTGCTCTGCTTCCCTCTGTTGCAGCCCTTCAGCCTTCGGAATTTGATGACCATCTGGGAGTTCGCTCTCTGGCAACCGCGACAATCCTGATGATGAAACCTAAAAAGCCTCCAGCAATAAAAAAGGAATGGAGCCTGGAGGAAATTATCATCTAGAACCGTGAAACCACGTGCACTGGAAGCGGGGGTTGGGGGAGCGTGTGTGGGGGAAGGGTACGGAGACAATGGATGTTAAAAAAAAAAGAAAGAAATAATAATAAAAAAAAATTATAAAAAAAAAAGAAAAGAATTTGTGGAGGAATCGTAACTTCTTTACTAAATCTAACAAAACCGAGGAATCGAGGGAAACAAATGTTTCCAAACCAAATCTTAGATCTTACCTTAGAAAAACTGCAGGAGAAGCACACATACTGTCACTCTGCGGCAGCCCAGAGAGCGCACCGAGAGAGAGAGGCTGGAGTCCGGTCCTGAGCTCCACCCCTCTTCCACTCCCCGCCACAGCATTGACTCTTGAACTCCCAGCTCGACGTTCTGAAGTGCCATACCGGCATCAAAGCACAACAACCTTGGATCGAAGGGCAAAGTTTGATCATCACCAGACCTAAATAGCATGACCAGGTTGCTAGCAAGAACTTCGAGAACAAGAGAATTCCCAAGAGCAGACTTTGAAAACAACGTCTTCCTAAAGCATGGTGATCTGTCATCAGAACCACTACTTTCCTCCCCCCTTTGCGCTGCCATGAAGGGACGGGAACCCAGCTTGATGCAAGCTAATGTTCGTTTTTTGAGCAACAACTTCAATCTTTTATACACAGAAAGGCAACGCGTGTTCAGATCTGATTGGGCGAAGGTTGCATTCCTTAAGGTTAAACATCATCACAATACAAGGCACTCCTGGTCCTCTAAATGAGCAGTTCCCTATCACCTTCTGTTACAGTGTCCTGTTTCTTTTCACTCCGCAAACATGGTTATCTTGACCTTGTCAGCTTACCTTTACGCAGCCTCCATCCAAGGCTTGTGGTCAAATTCCTGCTTAGCAGTTCTGTCCGGCTCGCACTCTTGCCATTGCCCACATCTCCCCCTTTCTGTTGCGCTATGAATATTTTCTTTGTAGCGCTGTCAATCATGTTTTGCACACATTGGAAAATACAAGGAAGTAACAGCAAAAGCATTACAATGGTCATCACAATATAGCACATCATTTTTGAGGTGCTGCGAAGCCATCCGTTGAGACCCCATCCCAAGAACAAGTTGTCCAACCAGTGCCAATCCCTTTGTTCCTGCAACCTGGATGAGCGGTGCTGTTGAGGGGGATGTTTGGATCTGGAAGACAGGATGTCTCAGGAGCAAAGGCAAGCAAACTATGCATTCAGTGCAACACAGAGGATTAGAGTTTTAGTCAGCATACACTCACACACACAGACATCTATTTTAGCTAAGTGTAAGCCATACGTCGAGCCGTAAGTCGAGCTGGAGGGGAAGAAGGCCAGTGTGGATGAACTGGGAACTTCTGTTGAGACTCTGGGAGAAAAAGAGAGTCTATGTCCTCTGGAAGACGGGACAGGCTACTTGGGGAGACTACAGAGAACTTGCCAAGATTTGCAGGCAGGAAGTTAGAATTGCAAGAGCCCAGCTTGAACTTAGACTGGCTACTGCAGTAAAGGAGAGCAAAAAATCCTCGTACAGATATACTAAGAGTAAAAGAAGAACTAAGGAGAATTTCCCTACTTTACTTGATGCAGCCGGGAATGTAACCACGGAGGATAAGGAAAAGGCTGCGGTTCTCAATGCCTTCTTCACATCTGTCTTTAACAGATCAGTTATCAACTGGGAACTTTTTGCCCTGACCTGAAAGTTTGGGACAAAGGGCATCATACACCCCCTGTGATCCCAGCAGAGACAGTCAGAGACCTGCTCCTCCATCTCAACTGCCACAAGTCCATGGGACCAGATGGGATCCACCCAAGGGTGCTGAGGGAGCTGGCAGAGGTGATTGCCAAGCCGCTTTCTGCCCTCTATCAGCATTCCTGGTCATCTGGAGAGGTCCCACAAGATTGGAAGCTTGCCGACGTGACTCCCATCTACAAGAAAGGCCGTAAGGAAGATCCGGGGAACTACAGGCCTGTCAGCCTGACCTCGGTATCAGGGAAAGTTATGGAGCGGTTGATCTTGAGGGAGATCACACGGCACAGGCATGGCAACCAGGGGATCAGACCTAGCCAGCACGGGTTCACAAAGAGCAGGTCGTGCTTGTCCAACCTCATCTCCTTCTACGACTGGTTGACCAGGCTGGTAGATGAGGGAAAGGCTGTTGATGCAGTTTACCTGGACTTCAGCAAAGCCTTTGGCATGGTCTCCCACAGTATTCTCCTGGGGAAACTGGCAGCCCGTGGTGTGGACAGGCTCACTCTTCTTTGGGTTGAGAATTGGCTCGATGGCCGTGCCCAGCGGGTAGTGGTTAATGGAGTTAAGTCCAGCTGGCGTCCCATTTTACGAGTAGTGTCCCCCAAGGGTCGGTATTGGGGCTCATCTTGTTTAATATCTTTATTGATGACCTAGACGAGGGGATTGAGTGTACCCTCAGTAAGTTTGCGGATGACACCAAGTTGGGAGAATGTGTCGATCTGCCTGAGGGCAGGGAGGCCCTTCAGCGGGATCTGGATAGGCTCAACAGCTGGGCTGAGGTCAATGGGATGAGGTTCAATAAGGCCGAGTGCCGGGTCCTGCACTTTGGCCACGGTAACCCCATGCAATGCTATAGGCTTGGGGCAGAATGGCTTGAGGAGTGTATGCAGGAAAAGGACTTGGGGGTGCTGGTTGATGCTCGGCTCAACATGAGCCGGCAATGTGCCCAGGTGGCCAAGAAGGCCAATGGCATCCTGGCCTGTATTAGGAATAGTGTGGCCAGCAGGAGCAGGGAGGTGATCATCCCCCTGTACTCAGCTCTGGTGCGGCCGCACCTCGAGTACTGTGTTCAGTTTTGGGCCCCTTACTACAAGAAAGACATCGAGGCCCTGGAGCGCGTTCAGAGAAGGGTAACAAAACTGGTGAGGGGTCCGGAGCACAAGTCTTACGAGGAGCAGCTGAGGGAGCTGGGATTGTTTATTCTGGAGAAAAGGAGGCTCAGAGAAGACCTCATTGCACTCTACCACTTCCTGAAGGGGAAGCTATGGTGAGGAGGGGGTCGGCCTCTTCTCCCAGAAAACTAAAGACAGGACAAGAGGGAATGGCCACAAGTTGAGCCGGGGAAGATTTAGATTAGATTCGAGGAAAAATTTTTTCTCTGAGAGAGTGGTCAGGCACTGGAATGGCCTGCCTCGGGAGGTGATTGAGGCACCGTCCCTAGCGCTGTTCAAGAAGCGTTTAGATGAGGTGCTAAGGGATTTGATTTAGTAGCTTGGTGGGTAGGGATGGTGGTGGGTGGATGGTTGGACTAGATGACCTTGTAGGTCCTTTCTAATGTATCTAATGTTTATTTTCTAACAGATGACCCTTTGGCTGAAGTGGCATAAAAGGACAAATGTGCACTTGACTGTGTGGTAGCAGTCCAAGGAAATCATCTGTACAAGCCTTGTTGAATCAGCTTATGTTTCTAAACAGGCCACGTGTCCCTTCCACTGACAGGATTTATCTCAAGCAAACTGAGGGCAGTACTCCGCTGGAGGAGTTTCTCCTGAGCCATTTGAAGATGGAACCCAGAACCAACCCCGCCCGGGCCCACTGTGACTCATCCCAAGACACCCATTAATAGCTGGTGCCGACACGGAGACCACTCAGTGTCCGGCAGGACAGCGAAGGGACAGGGCAGGAGTGTGCGGGTCTGGCGACGAGCCCCCGAGCGCAGCCCACCCACGTCATTTATGTCTAGCCCCGGCAGCTCAGCGGCTGCCCCCTCCTCATCCTGCAGGATGGAGGAGGAAGCCTCAAGCCGCCCCAGTGTGGCCTGGGAGGAGAGTGGGTCTTCCCGGAGCAGAACGCCTCCACCGGAGCCCAGTGAGGAGACCGAGGTGCAGGTGCTGAGTGACGGTGAGTCAGGGTCCCCAGCATGGCGGGCAGGGCTGGGGCAGCCAGTGCCCCCTGCTCGACACCAGGGCCCCTTGTCCTCACAGCCACGGGCACACTGTGCCAGGGCAGCGGGCACACGGCTGGACAGGGCAGAGCTCCTTCCTCTGCTCGCGCCTGCCTTCGGCCCCTCTACAGCGCTGCTCACTCTCCTCCCTGCTTAGATGCTGACTGGCTGCCCGTGTACAAAGAGGAAAAGGAGGCTGTCGATTGCATCAAGGCCTACACTTCTCATGTACACAGGGAAAAGGTAACTGCACGAGTCTCCAGCTCCACTGTGCCGGCATCTCCGGATTGTCCCTCCGGCTCTGCCGTCAGGCTGCAGGAGGGCTGCTGGCTGTGCAGAGCTGCTGCCCTCCAGGCATCCCGCACTGCTTCGCACCCCAGAACGCTTGGTCTCCCTGGCCGTGGCTTTCCCCACTCACACTCCTTCGTATCTCTGCGTGCCCGCCAGGGTCTGGCTCAGAAGATTCAGTTCCTGAGCAGCATCCTCACACTCTGCTACACTGCTGCCATTATGAGCTTGATGAAGGGCCTGGATGTCTTCTGCTCCACACACAGTCTGGCAGAGCATATCGAGGTGAGGGGACATGGCCCCTGTGTTGTGTATCTCTACCCTGGGAGGACAGGGCTGGGGCAGGGGGAGGCAGGGAAATCATGCACAGGCACCGAGGTTCCCCAGGCGGGACTCCCAGGTGTTGCTGAGTGCTCAGCAGTGGGGGTGTACGACAGCATCTGTGTGCCAGTGCTGGTTAAGGGGCACTGGAGCTTCTCAGGCCCTGCCAGCCAGTGCTAGGCGCGCTGGTGCTGGGCGCTGGTGGCTGCCAGGTGCCATCCCAGTTGTGCTTTGCAGGTTCTACTGCTCGAGGAGCCCACAGAGCGGCTGAGCACATATCTGAGATTCCTGAGCATGAATGCCATTGCTGCCTTGAGGTAAGCTGCCCAGCCCCCGGTTTGGCCAGCATATCCCCAGGCCGTGATCCCGGTGGCCCTGACCCTAGCAGGGAGGCATCCCACATTTCAGATCCGATGGCCTCAGCTCTCCCCTACTCCAGCCCCGTGGAGGAGAAGGCACCTCCTGGCAGGGCTACCCACCTCTCCCAGGGAGTCCTGCCCAGGGGAGGACTTCTTCTACCCCAGCCTCAGCATCGAGGCACCGCTCCTAGCATCGAGGTCTCTCTATTTGCAGCAAAATGAAGGCCATTACCAAGGATGAAATATCACGTCTCCTACGCACGTGCTTTGAAGCCGTCTTCTACCTTCCTCCGGAAGAGGAATTGAGCGTTTTCCTCTACGACCATGTACGTAGTGGGTGAACTACTGCAGACCTTAGGTCTCCGGGCTGCCCCCTTGGATTACTTGTGTCCAGAGATTAACAAGGATCCTAGTGGGGCAGGATTCGCTTCCCTTCACCCCTACTCTTGCCGTGGGCCAGGCAACCCCCTGTGCTTGCAGCCTGCTCTGCACACTGCAGCTCTGCAGCCCTGGGCCCTCCCCCAGACTGTGCATAGATCTGCAGGTGTTTTTCCTCTACACTGAGAGCGGTTCGCGGCGGTCCCGTGGGGGTGAGAGGGACCTCTGAGAGACCTCCATTTGCTACTGTCTTCCTTGCAGACCCTGCATGCTATGGACGAGATGCTGCAGATAGCGGTGGACAACTATCCCACCCCCAGCGTCACTGAGGAGCTGCACGGCATCTTGGAGGTCTGTCTGTTGCAGAGCTCTGTTCCCAGAGGTCTCTCTGATAGAATTTGTTGTGCCCTCTTCACGGGAACGGCACTGGGAGCAGCTGGAGTGGCCATCAGCAGCTCCCAGGCAAACCAGAAGCTCTTCTCCTCACAGGTGCTGCTGCCTTTCACCAGCTCCGTGACCAAAGTTGTGCATGACAGGGCAATGGTGCGGATGTGGAGGCTGTGTGGTTTCCTGGACAGCAGTCACTGGGGGAAGGTAAGGAGCCAGGAACTTTCCAGCCAGCCTATCTCCCCCTCCCTGCATCCCAGAGCAGCCTACAGCTCAGGGGTACCTGAGAGATGAGCTTGGCTACAGCTGGGAGCCCAAAAGGAGGGTCTTCACCTTTCCTTTTCCTCCAGTCTTGCACCCTAGGCCATGTTGTCTCTCTCAGTTTGACATGTTTTCACTCCCTTCCTTCTTTTCTTCCTACACAGTCACTTGCAGAAAGACTTCTCCCTTCTCGGAGGACAGATTTCGTCCTTCGGACTCTTGAGACCACCATTCAAGACAGCAGCACTGAGGACAAGGAGAGATCCAAGATTATACTGGATGCAGTTCTGACAGAGCCTGGCATCTGGCTGATGGATGTAAGCACTATGAGGCTGTATCAGCGTGCCTTTCCCTGCCCTGCCCTGCCCTGCCCTCCACAGCTCGTGGGTGTCCAAAGCCATTTTAAGCCAGGAAAGAGCAGTGGGAAGGACAGCAGTATCAGTGGCAGCAGGGCAAATGTCTGCAGTACAGCAACAGCAGCAATCTCCCTGTCTCTTCCAACCAGGTTCCACGGATTCTGGGGTTCATCCACAGAAACCTGGGAAGCATCAGCACATCGCACCAGCACATCCTCTTCTCGGTGGTTGATGTGCTCATCAACGAGTTTCGCGGGGATGCGCTGATGAGCGTGTTGACTCAACTTCCACAGAGTGACAGGTACCAGCCCCGACAGCCCCACACATTGATTCCAAGGGAAGAGTAGGGCTTGGGAGATGCTCTGGCTGCCAGAGCCAAAGAAAGCTGCAGCACATCATCGAGGAGCAGGCCTTCCTTCCCACCGTGCCTTTCAGTGCCGGTGTGCCGCTCAGGGCTGCAGCAGCCAACGCCGACCGGGGCAGCCCAGAGCCTCCCATCCGTCAGGCTCCTGCCCTGCCCCACGGGGAAGGCCATCTCAGCCCCTCCTGCTCACCCAAGCCGGGTCCCCAGGCCATGGTGGAGCCATGGTGCTGTGGCTGAGGCAGCCCTGCTGACACAGCATTGCTCTTGCTTTGCAGCTCTACCCTGGACATCTGGAGGTTGATGCTCCACCTGCCACATCCTGCGCTAATCGTGGAAGAACTGTACAGTGTTCTCCAGGACCAACAGCTGTGTGAGATCTTTAACATCAGCACAGCGGAGCTGGGCCTCCTTCATCTACCTGTGAGTTACCAGACAAGGCACCGTGCTCTCTTTCAGGGCTCTCTTGCCCCAGCTCCCTGCCTCCCCTGCCTTGCCCACCCCACCCAGACTGGAAATCGGGGCTTGGGCAGAGGCAGTCAGGACTACGGCAGGACCAGGGATGAAGCCGTGGCTCTGCACAGGCTGAGCAGGCTGCAGGGTCGGGGAGGGGAAGTGCCCGTGGCCACCCAAGTCTGGTGCCATTTTTGTGTTAGATTCTGCCGGCCGCATGCTCCCAAAGCTGTGGCTGGTCAGAGGGCAGGAGAAGCAGGCCTGTGTAGTGCGAGGCATGGGGCACAGGGGGACCATCACGCTTTCCAAGGACACTGCTGCCCAGCTCCTGCCCTGAGCTGCCAGAGGAGCCAGGAGCTGCAGGTTGCACGGAGTCCTGCTGCCTCTGTCCGGCTCTCACTGCTGCCTTTGTTTCAGGTGATGCCCCCCACCGAGGGAACCCTCAAAGATTTATGTAAGCCTGCAGCCCTCCAGAATATTCTGAAGACGGAAAGCCTGCCAATACTCTGGCTGGGGCTCAGAGGCCTTCTCCTGCTGTCAGAGAGACGTGAGACGGTGAGCAGGACCTAGTCAAATGAAGCCCTGTTGGCAGCCTGGTGCTGGGGTGGTGGGCATCCTTGTGCCGTGGCCTTGCCTGAGACTCAGGAGCTGGGCTGAAGGATGGGGCCAGGGTGGGCAGAGCCCTCTTGATGAAGAGAAAATTGCGTGTTTTGGACAGGCAAGAGAAATACGGGCCCTGCTGCCAACTATCATGGAGACCACGAGTACTGGCAACACAGACATCATTCTGGAGGCGCTGCGCATCTTCAACAACGTGATGAGACACATGGGGATGAGAGAGGCCAGTTCCAGTGCTGTGACGGTGGCTGAGAAGATGCTGCCTCTTTTTAATCATGTAAGTCCGCTGTGGGAGGCCAAGCTCTGTGCACACTGCACAACGGGAGGGCCCTATCCTTTCTCTCTGGGCTCCTTTGGGCTCTTGTGGGATGTCTTCAGAGCCACGCAGCCCAGCCGGCCTCGTCCCTGGCAGCTTTGTCGCTGTCAGTGATGTGAGGCCCCTGTGTGGTGGCCCAGACTGAGGCCTGCGCAGAGCATCTTCTGCCAAGGCTTGCTCTCAAACCCACGAGCACTCCCTTTACTTCCAGCACCAGGCGCTGTCTCCGGCTGTTGTAGCAGGGAGCTGGAGGCTGAGCGGGCAGCTTGTGCCCCAGAGGCACTGCTGAGGGCCAGGCCTGTCTCCTCCTTGGCCTGGAGCCTGGGGAGCTCTGCTTGGCCGTGGTGGGGCGGCTGCGGGAGCACTGGGAGGCACAGGCACCCTGTGCTGGAAACCTGTTGCACTGCTTTGCACCACCGCACAGTGTCCTTGTGCAGAATGGGACCGATGCATCTCCCTCCACATCAGCCATGCCTTTGCTCATGCTCACCATGGGCAGTGAGAGTGTGGCGCTGAGGTCCTCCCCTCCTTCTCCCTCAGGTGTCAAGTGAAGTGCGAGAGAGTTCCATCCGCCTCTTCCGAGATCTGATGGAGGCTGTGGTGTGGTGGCAGAAGGGAAGCATGAAGAAGAACGTGCGTGGGGGCCTGCTTCCTCTGCTGCTTCGGATGAGTGACGAGATCCCGAGTGTTGCACAGGTATGCATTTCAGACCTGATCAGGATGCAGGCAAGCGTGTGCCGAGCTCAGGGGTGGACTGGGAATGGAGGGCAAGGTCGGCAAGCATTCAGACTCTTGGGATGCGTGCCTGTGGTGCCAACTCCCAGCGTCTGTTCTCTGTAGGCCGCTGGGGAAACCCTAGTCACTTGTGCAAAGTTCCTGAGGTGGAAGAGGCTGAAGCACGCGGCCCAGGAACAGAACACACTGAGTATCAGGGATTGCTTGGTAAGGACAACCCCAGAGCCACAGCCCCCCTGCTTGTGGGAAGGGGATGTTGGCAGGAGGGGTGGGTGACCCCAGCAGCTGAGGAGGGTCTGCAAGCCCCATGCCTTTGTGCTCTTCTCCAGCTGTGCGAAAACCAGAAGAGAGCGGTAGGATACCTGCGGCAGAGCCTGCCTTACCTGAAGGATCCTCAGGCCTCTGTGCGATTTCAGGCTGTCAGATTCATCTGTGAGTGCAGCCCCTGAGTCCCCTCTTCGGGCCCTGCCCTGGCAGCAAGGTGCAGCCCTGCACCCCCCAGGCACACCCTGCCCGTGCTGGTAGCCCCGATGGGCGCCTTGATCAGGTCCCCCCCTCAGGCATCGTACCTGCCTGGGGCACAGCAGGGGAAGCAGCTGGGCTGGCCGGGCTGCAGCCTGTGCTGCTGGGAGCGTGCTGGGGAATGGGGGTCTGACGGGAGCTCTCTACCTAGGGCTTGCTGTGCGCCGCTCCAGAGTTGATAGTGAGGAACTGTGCGATGAATTCCAAAGTGGTGAGTGATGGCGTGCTGGGACCGGGGGCAGGGGGCAGAGCCTGGGCAGTGTGCAGCCAGGCCTTGTCAGGCTGCAAGGAAATGATACACGGGCAGGAGGACATTCCTGGGGCAGCTGGGGCGACCTTGAGCAACGGCTTCAGCTGATCCCTCGGTCACTCTCAATCCGCCTGTCCAGGAAAAGCAGTGTGGGGCTGGCATAGCCCGGAGGGGATGGTGGCAGGTCTCTGCAGGTCAGTGGGTTTCACCTCTGCTCTGCTTCCCTCTGTTGCAGCCCTTCAGCCTTCGGAATTTGATGACCATCTGGGAGTTCGCTCTCTGGCAACCGCGACAATCCTGATGATGAAACCTAAAAAGCCTCCAGCAATAAAAAAGGAATGGAGCCTGGAGGAAATTATCATCTAGAACCGTGAAACCACGTGCACTGGAAGCGGGGGTTGGGGGAGCGTGTGTGGGGGAAGGGTACGGAGACAATGGATGTTAAAAAAAAAAGAAAGAAATAATAATAAAAAAAAATTATAAAAAAAAAAGAAAAGAATTTGTGGAGGAATCGTAACTTCTTTACTAAATCTAACAAAACCGAGGAATCGAGGGAAACAAATGTTTCCAAACCAAATCTTAGATCTTACCTTAGAAAAACTGCAGGAGAAGCACACATACTGTCACTCTGCGGCAGCCCAGAGAGCGCACCGAGAGAGAGAGGCTGGAGTCCGGTCCTGAGCTCCACCCCTCTTCCACTCCCCGCCACAGCATTGACTCTTGAACTCCCAGCTCGACGTTCTGAAGTGCCATACCGGCATCAAAGCACAACAACCTTGGATCGAAGGGCAAAGTTTGATCATCACCAGACCTAAATAGCATGACCAGGTTGCTAGCAAGAACTTCGAGAACAAGAGAATTCCCAAGAGCAGACTTTGAAAACAACGTCTTCCTAAAGCATGGTGATCTGTCATCAGAACCACTACTTTCCTCTCCCCTTTGCGCTGCCATGAAGGGACGGGAACCCAGCTTGATGCAAGCTAATGTTCGTTTTTTGAGCAACAACTTCAATCTTTTATACACAGAAAGGCAACGCGTGTTCAGATCTGATTGGGCGAAGGTTGCATTCCTTAAGGTTAAACATCATCACAATACAAGGCACTCCTGGTCCTCTAAATGAGCAGTTCCCTATCACCTTCTGTTACAGTGTCCTGTTTCTTTTCACTCCGCAAACATGGTTATCTTGACCTTGTCAGCTTACCTTTACGCAGCCTCCATCCAAGGCTTGTGGTCAAATTCCTGCTTAGCAGTTCTGTCCGGCTCGCACTCTTGCCATTGCCCACATCTCCCCCTTTCTGTTGCGCTATGAATATTTTCTTTGTAGCGCTGTCAATCATGTTTTGCACACATTGGAAAATACAAGGAAGTAACAGCAAAAGCATTACAATGGTCATCACAATATAGCACATCATTTTTGAGGTGCTGCGAAGCCATCCGTTGAGACCCCATCCCAAGAACAAGTTGTCCAACCAGTGCCAATCCCTTTGTTCCTGCAACCTGGATGAGCGGTGCTGTTGAGGGGGATGTTTGGATCTGGAAGACAGGATGTCTCAGGAACAAAGGCAAGCAAACTATGCATTCAGTGCAACACAGAGGATTAGAGTTTTAGTCAGCATACACTCACACACACAGACATCTATTTTAGCTAAGTGTAAGCCATACGTCGAGCCGTAAGTCGAGCTGGAGGGGAAGAAGGCCAGTGTGGATGAACTGGGAACTTCTGTTGAGACTCTGGGAGAAAAAGAGAGTCTATGTCCTCTGGAAGACGGGACAGGCTACTTGGGGAGACTACAGAGAACTTGCCAAGATTTGCAGGCAGGAAGTTAGAATTGCAAGAGCCCAGCTTGAACTTAGACTGGCTACTGCAGTAAAGGAGAGCAAAAAATCCTCGTACAGATATACTAAGAGTAAAAGAAGAACTAAGGAGAATTTCCCTACTTTACTTGATGCAGCCGGGAATGTAACCACGGAGGATAAGGAAAAGGCTGCGGTTCTCAATGCCTTCTTCACATCTGTCTTTAACAGATCAGTTATCAACTGGGAACTTTTTGCCCTGACCTGAAAGTTTGGGACAAAGGGCATCATACACCCCCTGTGATCCCAGCAGAGACAGTCAGAGACCTGCTCCTCCATCTCAACTGCCACAAGTCCATGGGACCAGATGGGATCCACCCAAGGGTGCTGAGGGAGCTGGCAGAGGTGATTGCCAAGCCGCTTTCTGCCCTCTATCAGCATTCCTGGTCATCTGGAGAGGTCCCACAAGATTGGAAGCTTGCCGACGTGACTCCCATCTACAAGAAAGGCCGTAAGGAAGATCCGGGGAACTACAGGCCTGTCAGCCTGACCTCGGTATCAGGGAAAGTTATGGAGCGGTTGATCTTGAGGGAGATCACACGGCACAGGCATGGCAACCAGGGGATCAGACCTAGCCAGCACGGGTTCACAAAGAGCAGGTCGTGCTTGTCCAACCTCATCTCCTTCTACGACTGGTTGACCAGGCTGGTAGATGAGGGAAAGGCTGTTGATGCAGTTTACCTGGACTTCAGCAAAGCCTTTGGCATGGTCTCCCACAGTATTCTCCTGGGGAAACTGGCAGCCCGTGGTGTGGACAGGCTCACTCTTCTTTGGGTTGAGAATTGGCTCGATGGCCGTGCCCAGCGGGTAGTGGTTAATGGAGTTAAGTCCAGCTGGCGTCCCATTTTACGAGTAGTGTCCCCCAAGGGTCGGTATTGGGGCTCATCTTGTTTAATATCTTTATTGATGACCTAGACGAGGGGATTGAGTGTACCCTCAGTAAGTTTGCGGATGACACCAAGTTGGGAGAATGTGTCGATCTGCCTGAGGGCAGGGAGGCCCTTCAGCGGGATCTGGATAGGCTCAACAGCTGGGCTGAGGTCAATGGGATGAGGTTCAATAAGGCCGAGTGCCGGGTCCTGCACTTTGGCCACGGTAACCCCATGCAATGCTATAGGCTTGGGGCAGAATGGCTTGAGGAGTGTATGGAGGAAAAGGACTTGGGGGTGCTGGTTGATGCTCGGCTCAACATGAGCCGGCAATGTGCCCAGGTGGCCAAGAAGGCCAATGGCATCCTGGCCTGTATTAGGAATAGTGTGGCCAGCAGGAGCAGGGAGGTGATCATCCCCCTGTACTCAGCTCTGGTGCGGCCGCACCTCGAGTACTGTGTTCAGTTTTGGGCCCCTTACTACAAGAAAGACATCGAGGCCCTGGAGCGTGTTCAGAGAAGGGTAACAAAACTGGTGAGGGGTCCGGAGCACAAGTCTTACGAGGAGCAGCTGAGGGAGCTGGGATTGTTTAGTCTGGAGAAAAGGAGGCTCAGAGAAGACCTCATAGCACTCTACCACTTCCTGAAGGGGAAGCTATGGTGAGGAGGGGGTCGGCCTCTTCTCCCAGAAAACTAATGACAGGACAAGAGGGAATGGCCACAAGTTGAGCCGGGGAAGATTTAGATTAGATTTGAGGAAAAATTTTTTCTCTGAGAGAGTGGTCAGGCACTGGAATGGCCTGCCTCGGGAGGTGATTGAGGCACTGTCCCTAGCGCTGTTCAAGAAGCGTTTAGATGAGGTGCTAAGGGATTTGATTTAGTAGCTTGGTGGGTAGGGATGGTGGTGGGTGGATGGTTGGACTAGATGACCTTGTAGGTCCTTTCTAATGTATCTAATGTTTGTTTTCTAACAGATGACCCTTTGGCTGAAGTGGCATAAAAGGACAAATGTGCACTTGACTGTGTGGTAGCAGTCCAAGGAAATCATCTGTACCAGCCTTGTTGAATCAGCTTATGTTTCTAAACAGGCCACGTGTCCCTTCCACTGACAGGATTTATCTCAAGCAAACTGAGGGCAGTACTCCGCTGGAGGAGTTTCTCCTGAGCCATTTGAAGATGGAACCCAGAACCAACCCCGCCCGGGCCCACTGTGACTCATCCCAAGACACCCATTAATAGCTGGTGCCGACACGGAGACCACTCAGTGTCCGGCAGGACAGCGAAGGGACAGGGCAGGAGTGTGCGGGTCTGGCGACGAGCCCCCGAGCGCAGCCCACCCACGTCATTTATGTCTAGCCCCGGCAGCTCAGCGGCTGCCCCCTCCTCATCCTGCAGGATGGAGGAGGAAGCCTCAAGCCGCCCCAGTGTGGCCTGGGAGGAGAGTGGGTCTTCCCGGAGCAGAACGCCTCCACCGGAGCCCAGTGAGGAGACCGAGGTGCAGGTGCTGAGTGACGGTGAGTCAGGGTCCCCAGCATGGCGGGCAGGGCTGGGGCAGCCAGTGCCCCCTGCTCGACACCAGGGCCCCTTGTCCTCACAGCCACGGGCACACTGTGCCAGGGCAGCAGGCACACGGCTGGACAGGGCAGAGCTCCTTCCTCTGCTCGCGCCTGCCTTCGGCCCCTCTACAGCGCTGCTCACTCTCCTCCCTGCTTAGATGCTGACTGGCTGCCCGTGTACAAAGAGGAAAAGGAGGCTGTCGATTGCATCAAGGCCTACACTTCTCATGTACACAGGGAAAAGGTAACTGCACGAGTCTCCAGCTCCACTGTGCCGGCATCTCCGGATTGTCCCTCCGGCTCTGCCGTCAGGCTGCAGGAGGGCTGCTGGCTGTGCAGAGCTGCTGCCCTCCAGGCATCCCGCACTGCTTCGCACCCCAGAACGCTTGGTCTCCCTGGCCGTGGCTTTCCCCACTCACACTCCTTCGTATCTCTGCGTGCCCGCCAGGGTCTGGCTCAGAAGATTCAGTTCCTGAGCAGCATCCTCACACTCTGCTACACTGCTGCCATTATGAGCTTGATGAAGGGCCTGGATGTCTTCTGCTCCACACACAGTCTGGCAGAGCATATCGAGGTGAGGGGACATGGCCCCTGTGTTGTGTATCTCTACCCTGGGAGGACAGGGCTGGGGCAGGGGGAGGCAGGGAAATCATGCACAGGCACCGAGGTTCCCCAGGCGGGACTCCCAGGTGTTGCTGAGTGCTCAGCAGTGGGGGTGTACGACAGCATCTGTGTGCCAGTGCTGGTTAAGGGGCACTGGAGCTTCTCAGGCCCTGCCAGCCAGTGCTAGGCGCGCTGGTGCTGGGCGCTGGTGGCTGCCAGGTGCCATCCCAGTTGTGCTTTGCAGGTTCTACTGCTCGAGGAGCCCACAGAGCGGCTGAGCACATATCTGAGATTCCTGAGCATGAATGCCATTGCTGCCTTGAGGTAAGCTGCCCAGCCCCCGGTTTGGCCAGCATATCCCCAGGCCGTGATCCCGGTGGCCCTGACCCTAGCAGGGAGGCATCCCACATTTCAGATCCGATGGCCTCAGCTCTCCCCTACTCCAGCCCCGTGGAGGAGAAGGCACCTCCTGGCAGGGCTACCCACCTCTCCCAGGGAGTCCTGCCCAGGGGAGGACTTCTTCTACCCCAGCCTCAGCATCGAGGCACCGCTCCTAGCATCGAGGTCTCTCTATTTGCAGCAAAATGAAGGCCATTACCAAGGATGAAATATCACGTCTCCTACGCACGTGCTTTGAAGCCGTCTTCTACCTTCCTCCGGAAGAGGAATTGAGCGTTTTCCTCTACGACCATGTACGTAGTGGGTGAACTACTGCAGACCTTAGGTCTCCGGGCTGCCCCCTTGGATTACTTGTGTCCAGAGATTAACAAGGATCCTAGTGGGGCAGGATTCGCTTCCCTTCACCCCTACTCTTGCCGTGGGCCAGGCAACCCCCTGTGCTTGCAGCCTGCTCTGCACACTGCAGCTCTGCAGCCCTGGGCCCTCCCCCAGACTGTGCATAGATCTGCAGGTGTTTTTCCTCTACACTGAGAGCGGTTCGCGGCGGTCCCGTGGGGGTGAGAGGGACCTCTGAGAGACCTCCATTTGCTACTGTCTTCCTTGCAGACCCTGCATGCTATGGACGAGATGCTGCAGATAGCGGTGGACAACTATCCCACCCCCAGCGTCACTGAGGAGCTGCACAGCATCTTGGAGGTCTGTCTGTTGCAGAGCTCTGTTCCCAGAGGTCTCTCTGATAGAATTTGTTGTGCCCTCTTCACGGGAACGGCACTGGGAGCAGCTGGAGTGGCCATCAGCAGCTCCCAGGCAAACCAGAAGCTCTTCTCCTCACAGGTGCTGCTGCCTTTCACCAGCTCCGTGACCAAAGTTGTGCATGACAGGGCAATGGTGCGGATGTGGAGGCTGTGTGGTTTCCTGGACAGCAGTCACTGGGGGAAGGTAAGGAGCCAGGAACTTTCCAGCCAGCCTATCTCCCCCTCCCTGCATCCCAGAGCAGCCTACAGCTCAGGGGTACCTGAGAGATGAGCTTGGCTACAGCTGGGAGCCCAAAAGGAGGGTCTTCACCTTTCCTTTTCCTCCAGTCTTGCACCCTAGGCCATGTTGTCTCTCTCAGTTTGACATGTTTTCACTCCCTTCCTTCTTTTCTTCCTACACAGTCACTTGCAGAAAGACTTCTCCCTTCTCGGAGGACAGATTTCGTCCTTCGGACTCTTGAGACCACCATTCAAGACAGCAGCACTGAGGACAAGGAGAGATCCAAGATTATACTGGATGCAGTTCTGACAGAGCCTGGCATCTGGCTGATGGATGTAAGCACTATGAGGCTGTATCAGCGTGCCTTTCCCTGCCCTGCCCTGCCCTGCCCTCCACAGCTCGTGGGTGTCCAAAGCCATTTTAAGCCAGGAAAGAGCAGTGGGAAGGACAGCAGTATCAGTGGCAGCAGGGCAAATGTCTGCAGTACAGCAACAGCAGCAATCTCCCTGTCTCTTCCAACCAGGTTCCACGGATTCTGGGGTTCATCCACAGAAACCTGGGAAGCATCAGCACATCGCACCAGCACATCCTCTTCTCGGTGGTTGATGTGCTCATCAACGAGTTTCGCGGGGATGCGCTGATGAGCGTGTTGACTCAACTTCCACAGAGTGACAGGTACCAGCCCCGACAGCCCCACACATTGATTCCAAGGGAAGAGTAGGGCTTGGGAGATGCTCTGGCTGCCAGAGCCAAAGAAAGCTGCAGCACATCATCGAGGAGCAGGCCTTCCTTCCCACCGTGCCTTTCAGTGCCGGTGTGCCGCTCAGGGCTGCAGCAGCCAACGCCGACCGGGGCAGCCCAGAGCCTCCCATCCGTCAGGCTCCTGCCCTGCCCCACGGGGAAGGCCATCTCAGCCCCTCCTGCTCACCCAAGCCGGGTCCCCAGGCCATGGTGGAGCCATGGTGCTGTGGCTGAGGCAGCCCTGCTGACACAGCATTGCTCTTGCTTTGCAGCTCTACCCTGGACATCTGGAGGTTGATGCTCCACCTGCCACATCCTGCGCTAATCGTGGAAGAACTGTACAGTGTTCTCCAGGACCAACAGCTGTGTGAGATCTTTAACATCAGCACAGCGGAGCTGGGCCTCCTTCATCTACCTGTGAGTTACCAGACAAGGCACCGTGCTCTCTTTCAGGGCTCTCTTGCCCCAGCTCCCTGCCTCCCCTGCCTTGCCCACCCCACCCAGACTGGAAATCGGGGCTTGGGCAGAGGCAGTCAGGACTACGGCAGGACCAGGGATGAAGCCGTGGCTCTGCACAGGCTGAGCAGGCTGCAGGGTCGGGGAGGGGAAGTGCCCGTGGCCACCCAAGTCTGGTGCCATTTTTGTGTTAGATTCTGCCGGCCGCATGCTCCCAAAGCTGTGGCTGGTCAGAGGGCAGGAGAAGCAGGCCTGTGTAGTGCGAGGCATGGGGCACAGGGGGACCATCACGCTTTCCAAGGACACTGCTGCCCAGCTCCTGCCCTGAGCTGCCAGAGGAGCCAGGAGCTGCAGGTTGCACGGAGTCCTGCTGCCTCTGTCCGGCTCTCACTGCTGCCTTTGTTTCAGGTGATGCCCCCCACCGAGGGAACCCTCAAAGATTTATGTAAGCCTGCAGCCCTCCAGAATATTCTGAAGACGGAAAGCCTGCCAATACTCTGGCTGGGGCTCAGAGGCCTTCTCCTGCTGTCAGAGAGACGTGAGACGGTGAGCAGGACCTAGTCAAATGAAGCCCTGTTGGCAGCCTGGTGCTGGGGTGGTGGGCATCCTTGTGCCGTGGCCTTGCCTGAGACTCAGGAGCTGGGCTGAAGGATGGGGCCAGGGTGGGCAGAGCCCTCTTGATGAAGAGAAAATTGCGTGTTTTGGACAGGCAAGAGAAATACGGGCCCTGCTGCCAACTATCATGGAGACCACGAGTACTGGCAACACAGACATCATTCTGGAGGCGCTGCGCATCTTCAACAACGTGATGAGACACATGGGGATGAGAGAGGCCAGTTCCAGTGCTGTGACGGTGGCTGAGAAGATGCTGCCTCTTTTTAATCATGTAAGTCCGCTGTGGGAGGCCAAGCTCTGTGCACACTGCACAACGGGAGGGCCCTATCCTTTCTCTCTGGGCTCCTTTGGGCTCTTGTGGGATGTCTTCAGAGCCACGCAGCCCAGCCGGCCTCGTCCCTGGCAGCTTTGTCGCTGTCAGTGATGTGAGGCCCCTGTGTGGTGGCCCAGACTGAGGCCTGCGCAGAGCATCTTCTGCCAAGGCTTGCTCTCAAACCCACGAGCACTCCCTTTACTTCCAGCACCAGGCGCTGTCTCCGGCTGTTGTAGCAGGGAGCTGGAGGCTGAGCGGGCAGCTTGTGCCCCAGAGGCACTGCTGAGGGCCAGGCCTGTCTCCTCCTTGGCCTGGAGCCTGGGGAGCTCTGCTTGGCCGTGGTGGGGCGGCTGCGGGAGCACTGGGAGGCACAGGCACCCTGTGCTGGAAACCTGTTGCACTGCTTTGCACCACCGCACAGTGTCCTTGTGCAGAATGGGACCGATGCATCTCCCTCCACATCAGCCATGCCTTTGCTCATGCTCACCATGGGCAGTGAGAGTGTGGCGCTGAGGTCCTCCCCTCCTTCTCCCTCAGGTGTCAAGTGAAGTGCGAGAGAGTTCCATCCGCCTCTTCCGAGATCTGATGGAGGCTGTGGTGTGGTGGCAGAAGGGAAGCATGAAGAAGAACGTGCGTGGGGGCCTGCTTCCTCTGCTGCTTCGGATGAGTGACGAGATCCCGAGTGTTGCACAGGTATGCATTTCAGACCTGATCAGGATGCAGGCAAGCGTGTGCCGAGCTCAGGGGTGGACTGGGAATGGAGGGCAAGGTCGGCAAGCATTCAGACTCTTGGGATGCGTGCCTGTGGTGCCAACTCCCAGCGTCTGTTCTCTGTAGGCCGCTGGGGAAACCCTAGTCACTTGTGCAAAGTTCCTGAGGTGGAAGAGGCTGAAGCACGCGGCCCAGGAACAGAACACACTGAGTATCAGGGATTGCTTGGTAAGGACAACCCCAGAGCCACAGCCCCCCTGCTTGTGGGAAGGGGATGTTGGCAGGAGGGGTGGGTGACCCCAGCAGCTGAGGAGGGTCTGCAAGCCCCATGCCTTTGTGCTCTTCTCCAGCTGTGCGAAAACCAGAAGAGAGCGGTAGGATACCTGCGGCAGAGCCTGCCTTACCTGAAGGATCCTCAGGCCTCTGTGCGATTTCAGGCTGTCAGATTCATCTGTGAGTGCAGCCCCTGAGTCCCCTCTTCGGGCCCTGCCCTGGCAGCAAGGTGCAGCCCTGCACCCCCCAGGCACACCCTGCCCGTGCTGGTAGCCCCGATGGGCGCCTTGATCAGGTCCCCCCTCAGGCATCGTACCTGCCTGGGGCACAGCAGGGGAAGCAGCTGGGCTGGCCGGGCTGCAGCCTGTGCTGCTGGGAGCGTGCTGGGGAATGGGGGTCTGACGGGAGCTCTCTACCTAGGGCTTGCTGTGCGCCGCTCCAGAGTTGATAGTGAGGAACTGTGCGATGAATTCCAAAGTGGTGAGTGATGGCGTGCTGGGACCGGGGGCAGGGGGCAGAGCCTGGGCAGTGTGCAGCCAGGCCTTGTCAGGCTGCAAGGAAATGATACACGGGCAGGAGGACATTCCTGGGGCAGCTGGGGCGACCTTGAGCAACGGCTTCAGCTGATCCCTCGGTCACTCTCAATCCGCCTGTCCAGGAAAAGCAGTGTGGGGCTGGCATAGCCCGGAGGGGATGGTGGCAGGTCTCTGCAGGTCAGTGGGTTTCACCTCTGCTCTGCTTCCCTCTGTTGCAGCCCTTCAGCCTTCGGAATTTGATGACCATCTGGGAGTTCGCTCTCTGGCAACCGCGACAATCCTGATGATGAAACCTAAAAAGCCTCCAGCAATAAAAAAGGAATGGAGCCTGGAGGAAATTATCATCTAGAACCGTGAAACCACGTGCACTGGAAGCGGGGGTTGGGGGAGCGTGTGTGGGGGAAGGGTACGGAGACAATGGATGTTAAAAAAAAAAGAAAGAAATAATAATAAAAAAAAATTATAAAAAAAAAAGAAAAGAATTTGTGGAGGAATCGTAACTTCTTTACTAAATCTAACAAAACCGAGGAATCGAGGGAAACAAATGTTTCCAAACCAAATCTTAGATCTTACCTTAGAAAAACTGCAGGAGAAGCACACATACTGTCACTCTGCGGCAGCCCAGAGAGCGCACCGAGAGAGAGAGGCTGGAGTCCGGTCCTGAGCTCCACCCCTCTTCCACTCCCCGCCACAGCATTGACTCTTGAACTCCCAGCTCGACGTTCTGAAGTGCCATACCGGCATCAAAGCACAACAACCTTGGATCGAAGGGCAAAGTTTGATCATCACCAGACCTAAATAGCATGACCAGGTTGCTAGCAAGAACTTCGAGAACAAGAGAATTCCCAAGAGCAGACTTTGAAAACAACGTCTTCCTAAAGCATGGTGATCTGTCATCAGAACCACTACTTTCCTCCCCCCTTTGCGCTGCCATGAAGGGACGGGAACCCAGCTTGATGCAAGCTAATGTTCGTTTTTTGAGCAACAACTTCAATCTTTTATACACAGAAAGGCAACGCGTGTTCAGATCTGATTGGGCGAAGGTTGCATTCCTTAAGGTTAAACATCATCACAATACAAGGCACTCCTGGTCCTCTAAATGAGCAGTTCCCTATCACCTTCTGTTACAGTGTCCTGTTTCTTTTCACTCCGCAAACATGGTTATCTTGACCTTGTCAGCTTACCTTTACGCAGCCTCCATCCAAGGCTTGTGGTCAAATTCCTGCTTAGCAGTTCTGTCCGGCTCGCACTCTTGCCATTGCCCACATCTCCCCCTTTCTGTTGCGCTATGAATATTTTCTTTGTAGCGCTGTCAATCATGTTTTGCACACATTGGAAAATACAAGGAAGTAACAGCAAAAGCATTACAATGGTCATCACAATATAGCACATCATTTTTGAGGTGCTGCGAAGCCATCCGTTGAGACCCCATCCCAAGAACAAGTTGTCCAACCAGTGCCAATCCCTTTGTTCCTGCAACCTGGATGAGCGGTGCTGTTGAGGGGGATGTTTGGATCTGGAAGACAGGATGTCTCAGGAGCAAAGGCAAGCAAACTATGCATTCAGTGCAACACAGAGGATTAGAGTTTTAGTCAGCATACACTCACACACACAGACATCTATTTTAGCTAAGTGTAAGCCATACGTCGAGCCGTAAGTCGAGCTGGAGGGGAAGAAGGCCAGTGTGGATGAACTGGGAACTTCTGTTGAGACTCTGGGAGAAAAAGAGAGTCTATGTCCTCTGGAAGACGGGACAGGCTACTTGGGGAGACTACAGAGAACTTGCCAAGATTTGCAGGCAGGAAGTTAGAATTGCAAGAGCCCAGCTTGAACTTAGACTGGCTACTGCAGTAAAGGAGAGCAAAAAATCCTCGTACAGATATACTAAGAGTAAAAGAAGAACTAAGGAGAATTTCCCTACTTTACTTGATGCAGCCGGGAATGTAACCACGGAGGATAAGGAAAAGGCTGCGGTTCTCAATGCCTTCTTCACATCTGTCTTTAACAGATCAGTTATCAACTGGGAACTTTTTGCCCTGACCTGAAAGTTTGGGACAAAGGGCATCATACACCCCCTGTGATCCCAGCAGAGACAGTCAGAGACCTGCTCCTCCATCTCAACTGCCACAAGTCCATGGGACCAGATGGGATCCACCCAAGGGTGCTGAGGGAGCTGGCAGAGGTGATTGCCAAGCCGCTTTCTGCCCTCTATCAGCATTCCTGGTCATCTGGAGAGGTCCCACAAGATTGGAAGCTTGCCGACGTGACTCCCATCTACAAGAAAGGCCGTAAGGAAGATCCGGGGAACTACAGGCCTGTCAGCCTGACCTCGGTATCAGGGAAAGTTATGGAGCGGTTGATCTTGAGGGAGATCACACGGCACATGCATGGCAACCAGGGGATCAGACCTAGCCAGCACGGGTTCACAAAGAGCAGGTCGTGCTTGTCCAACCTCATCTCCTTCTACGACTGGTTGACCAGGCTGGTAGATGAGGGAAAGGCTGTTGATGCAGTTTACCTGGACTTCAGCAAAGCCTTTGGCATGGTCTCCCACAGTATTCTCCTGGGGAAACTGGCAGCCCGTGGTGTGGACAGGCTCACTCTTCTTTGGGTTGAGAATTGGCTCGATGGCCGTGCCCAGCGGGTAGTGGTTAATGGAGTTAAGTCCAGCTGGCGTCCCATTTTACGAGTAGTGTCCCCCAAGGGTCGGTATTGGGGCTCATCTTGTTTAATATCTTTATTGATGACCTAGACGAGGGGATTGAGTGTACCCTCAGTAAGTTTGCGGATGACACCAAGTTGGGAGAATGTGTCGATCTGCCTGAGGGCAGGGAGGCCCTTCAGCGGGATCTGGATAGGCTCAACAGCTGGGCTGAGGTCAATGGGATGAGGTTCAATAAGGCCGAGTGCCGGGTCCTGCACTTTGGCCACGGTAACCCCATGCAATGCTATAGGCTTGGGGCAGAATGGCTTGAGGAGTGTATGCAGGAAAAGGACTTGGGGGTGCTGGTTGATGCTCGGCTCAACATGAGCCGGCAATGTGCCCAGGTGGCCAAGAAGGCCAATGGCATCCTGGCCTGTATTAGGAATAGTGTGGCCAGCAGGAGCAGGGAGGTGATCATCCCCCTGTACTCAGCTCTGGTGCGGCCACACCTCGAGTACTGTGTTCAGTTTTGGGCCCCTTACTACAAGAAAGACATCGAGGCCCTGGAGCGTGTTCAGAGAAGGGTAACAAAACTGGTGAGGGGTCCGGAGCACAAGTCTTACGAGGAGCAGCTGAGGGAGCTGGGATTGTTTAGTCTGGAGAAAAGGAGGCTCAGAGAAGACCTCATAGCACTCTACCACTTCCTGAAGGGGAAGCTATGGTGAGGAGGGGGTCGGCCTCTTCTCCCAGAAAACTAAAGACAGGACAAGAGGGAATGGCCACAAGTTGAGCCGGGGAAGATTTAGATTAGATTTGAGGAAAAATTTTTCTCTGAGAGAGTGGTCCGGCACTGGAATGGCCTGCCTAGGGAGGTGGTTGAGGCACCGTCCCTAGCGCTGTTCAAGAAGCGTTTAGATGAGGTGCTAAGAGATTTGATTTAGTAGTTTGGTGGGTAAGGATGGTGGTGGGTGGATGGTTGGACTAGATGATTTTGTAGGTCCTTTCCAACCTAATGTATTTATGAATCTATGAATCTATGAATTTCTGACATCCTTGAATTATATCTTCAGTCACAGATGGCTGCCTCTGGCACTGTAGGTCTTCTCGAATGAACAAGATGTTACTGTGCAAGAAACTGAACTGAAATATGAGTATATTCAAGTCTGTAAATTTGAGAGTGATGCATGTAAGTTGTCTATACAGAATGCATCTTTACAAAGACTTCAGTAGACAGCTGAGCGTAAATGCACTATAGATACAAAAATGCAGAAAATTCTCATAGTCTACCGGAGATGATCTTTCAGTTCATCCTTCTTCTCCTCATGTTTGGCTGAAGACATCTGGAAGGTTTCAGATACCATCCTTTTTTGGCATCACATACATCAGTTTTTAAGATTGTTTTGTACATTTTATGCTTGTTTTCTACCGAAAGAAATCCAAGTAAAAGTTCATTAATCTTATCTATTTCATAAGAAAATTGTGATACTAGATGTAAAATTAAGTTTACTCTTTCTCAAGAGAATCTTTAAATTTAAAATTGACTTAAAGTATACTGAGGGAAAAAAAAAGTATTTCTTGCATATTAGTTAATACACGGTATATTGAAGTCGATGTGTCTTGGTTTGGTTGATTTGTTTATTTTGCTTTCTTGTCTGGTCAGTAGTTGCCTTTTCAGGTAGTATTCTACTATTCTTTCTCATAGTGTTCTAGTGAAATTCTATTCATTTTATTACAACAGCAGTAAAATGTATATTAACACTCCTCAGGTTCCCTTAGTTTATCCTCATTAGAATATCCTATGTCTCTGACAGAAATCATATGCATAGCTTTTGTCTTAACAACAAGCCTTTGTAAACGAACCTCGAGTCTAATCTACCTAGTTGCTCTAAAACGAGCATTATTAATAAAGTTCATGAGGCCCTGTCCAACAGTTTAAATCTTTCTTAGATAATGTCTTCACAGTCAGTATTCAGTGCATTAATTTGGGTATATGTGTTTCTTATTAAAGGGGCCCACAAAGACACAGGGAATTGCAGATACTTTTGCTGTTATGTGGGTATGCAGAGAATAGAAAAAATATCAAGTCCATTACTGGAATACACTTCCTAGAGACAGTATAAAAATGAATGCTAAAGTTTCAGAGAAGTCCTGTATCTATTATAACTATGAGAACTGTTTGAAAAATACAGAATATTCTCTATCATATAATAGAAGAAAGGGACCTAGTGTATGAAGGGATGTAACTGAGCATAACATCAAATCAGAATAACTGAAAATCTAACAGTGTGGTGAGGAGATAAAGAATTGTCCATCAGTACAGTCTTGGAATAAATAAATTTTAAACCACCAGAAAAGTGATGTCAAAGTAATAACTATATATGACAGTGGTAGAACTCCTTCACAATATTTCTCTAGACTACATCAGTATCAGTTATTTGATATTTTCTGAGACTAAAACTGTTTGCTGTTGAAATAGATCTCAGTTTACTCCCAAATTCTTATGATTAGTTTCTTGGTTTTGTCTTTCAATTATCTCGCCTGGGGAAAAAAAAAAAAAAAAAAAAAGGTATTTATTTATATTTCCTTAGAAATATTTGTCAGCAGTTTATGGGCTGGTTCTGCCTGGTTCTGTGACAATTGTTGAGGGGGACCCACAGACTCACGCGCCAGCAAAGGGGAATGGGAAAAGGGAAAAAAGAGATGGGCCTAAAAACAAAACAGCCGCAATGATCTAAGGAGGAAAGCTAATTTACTAAATAAGACATCAGAATGCAAACTAACACAATATAATACATTATAATTGGAATTATCGCTAATGAATCAATTAAAATGAACAAGAGAGAGTGGCCAAGAAACCAAAGGCCTTACAGTAAACACTGAAGGCGAGACAGCAGCGAGCACCCACTGCTGGGTTGATCCCCAAAGGAAAGAGAGTGTCTAGTGATACACAAACAGTTTTTATCTTTCCCTCTGAGCAGAAAAGTGTAAAAATACAAAGCAATGCAAAGTCCCCTGGAGTACGTAGTTCTCTTCTGAGACAGGTATACCCATAATTATCAATGACCCACAGAAGTGGAGCATTAACTCTTTAACTTTTAATGCACTACGTGATGTTATGATATAGAATACCAATACCAAAAATCATAAAACCATGACTTCCTTAACTTCTTATCAATTCTGTGTTAAGTAGCTTTTAAGCATTACATCTGTTGAGATTTAAGATTCAGAATTTAATTCTAGAGAAGGTTATTAGGCCTAACATTAAAATACCAGAAAACCAGACGAAAATACCTTATGGGATGATTACAATAATAGTTTGCACTTTTCACACTCAAATGAGCTTCCAGATGTTATTAAGTTCCACAGTACTTCTGTGAGAGGAATACTGTATAGCTCTTTTGAAGATAAGGAACACAGAGTAAGTGGCATAACACAGATGACTGAAAAAATTCATAATGAAATTAGAATTAAGATACAAAGGAAAACTTGGTATGAAAGGCTTCATATCTACTGATTTCCAGCATAGCTATTAGAAATACAACAGCTGTGTGTTGTTTCACAGCTACTGTTAGATTTCTGATCATTACTCACAAGGCAACATTACCAACCACCGTGGACTCAGATGGTTAAGGCCCTGTAGGAAATTAAAATGGGTATCATGATACACTTAAAAAGTAATACACTGGTTATAAAATCATCTGGGTTATGAAACCTGAAATGGCCAAATGAGTCTGTGAAATTCCGTAGTGAGTGTCACGCTCCAATATAGAGGAGGGAGACGAGGTTCTTTAAGATTATGTGTATACCCAGCGTGAGATTAAGAAGCAACGGTTCAAATGTTGGTCCGACCAGTTTATTACCAATATTGGCCAGGGATAATAGGGAAGGGGGAGGCGGACATTGTTAAGGGTGATGGGGAAGGGAAGGTGAGCGATAGGAAAGATAGGAAAGAAGCAAGGGTTTGTACAACGCAGGGATAGTCACCAGTCAGGATCCTAGGGGCGGTCCGGTTGCAAGCGGCTCCGATGGTCCGAGGCCGAAGGGCAGGGCTGGCAGAAGCGGGGAGAGCAGCAGCAGCAGGCAGCGTTGAGCAGCAAGCAGTTGTCCGAGAAGCAGCGAGGGGTGAGGGGTCAGCACCAGGTCCGCACCGGAGGAGCAGCGAGGGAGGCAACCCCGAGAGGGGCAGCAGCAGAACAGTGATCAGCTCGGGAGGTCTCTCCAAAGAGAGGGCCTCTCCAGGCAGCAGCAGTGATCAGCTCGGGTAATTCCTCTGAAGAGAAACTACAACTTCGTGGCTACAGGACCCCTCCATTTATCCTCCAGATTCCTTCAGTCTACATGACGAAATCCCATGCTGCAAGCGTCTCCTGAGATGGCTATCTCCCCACGGAGATGAGTACCAAACAAAAGAGTGTTCAGCGGCCATTGAGCTGCCGCTTATCTCTCTTTCGTTGCCCCAGGACATGTTCATCAGCAAACCTTGAGTCAATGGCATTCCAATAGTCTCTTACAGTGAGGAAATACTTTTAATTCTTCATCTTCCTTCAACTGAAGACAACAAATATCTTCTTTCCTCAAGGAGAAGAAAATGGCTTCATTTGACAGTAGTTTATCATGGTTGAAGTTTAATGCCCAGTTAAATTTATTAAGATACTATGGGATAAACAAACCAACATCCCCCTGAAAAAAAAAAAAAAAATTTGGAAACTTTTTTTATGCAGATGAATATAACCTTGGACTTCAGTTCTATTTATCCCACATAGATGAGGAATGTATGCAACTAGCAAAATTTTTACACCTTCATTCTCTGAATTCAGTAGAACAAAATAATGGAAAGATGAGCAGACCATAGAAAGGTATTGATGCACAGTTCTTTTAAAGGAACAATGGATAGAAAGATGGGAAAGATAATCACAGAATTGTAGGGGTTGGAAGGGACCTCCAGAGATCATCTAGTCCAACCCCCCTGCCAAAGCAGCTCCCTAGATCAGGTTGCACAGGTAGGTGTCCAGGTGGGTCTGGAACATTTCCAGAGAAGGAGACCCCACCACCTCTCTGGGCAATTTCTTCCAGTACTTTATCACCCTTACTCCAAAGAAGTTCTTATGAACATTTGAGGGGAACCATCTATGCTTCTGTTTGTGATAATTTCCGCTAGTCCTGTAACCATGCACTGCTAAGAAGAGTCCAGCCTTATCCCTTTATGTCCTATTCCTTAGATATTTATAGATGTGCATTGGATCCCCTCTGAGTCTTCTTTTCTCAAGGTTGAACAGATCCAGGTCTCTAACCCACTCCTCAAAAGGGAGGTGATCTATGTCCTTTATCATCTTTGCAGCCCCCCACTTGAGTCATTCAAGGAGATCCCTGTATTTTTTTGTAAGGGGAGCTGTCATGGTTTTATGATTTTTGGCATTGGTATTCCACATCATAACATCATGATGTCCAGAACTGGACACAGTACTCCAGGTGAGACCTCAGCAGGGCAGAGTAGAGGGGGAGGATCACCTCCCTTGACCTGCTGGCCCCGCTCCTTTTAATGCACCCCAGGATCCCATTGGCCTTCTTGGCCACCAGGGCACACTGCTGGCTCATGGCCAACATATTATCCACCAGGGCACTCATGGCCTTCTCTGCACAGCTCCTCTTCAGCATGTCATCTCCTAACCTCTGCTGGTGCATGCAGTTATTCCTCCCTAGGTGCATGACTCTATGCTTGTTCTTGTTTAACCTCATCTGGTTCCTTTCTTCCTATCTCTCCAGCCTGTCCAGGTCTCAATGAATGTCAGCACAGCCTTCTGATATGTCAGCAATTCCTCACAGTTTTGTATCATCAGCAAACTTGCTGAGGGTGGGCACTATCCCCTCATAAAGATCATTAACGAAGATGTTGATCAGGACTAGACCTTGCACCAACCCCTGAGGAACACCACGAAGTACAGGCCTCCAACTGAACTCTGTGCCACTGATCACAACCCTCTGAGCTCTGCCAGTCAACCAGTTCTCAACCCACCTCACCGTCCACTCACCTATTCCACACTTCCTCAGCTTCATTAGAAGGGTGTTGCTGAAATCAAGGTAGACAACACCCACTTCACTTCCCTCATCTACCCAGCCAGTGATGACCCCATAGAAGGCTACCAGCTTGGTCGAGAATGACCTCCCCCTGGTGAACATGTACTGACTACTCCTGATAATCTTCTCTTCCAATTGCATCCAATGACATCCAGAACAAGCTGCTCCATCACCTTTCTGGGGACAGAGGAGAGGTTGACTGGTCTGCAGATCCTTGGATCTTCCTTCTTGCTCTTTCTGAAGCCTAGAGTGACACTGGCTATCCTCTGGTCTTCAGGCATTTCTCCATTCTCCAAGGTTTTTCAAAGATGATAGGATGGGTTTGGCAATCACCTCTGCCATCTCCCTCAGCACATGTGGAGGCATCCCATCACAGCCCATGGATTTACAATTACTGATGTTGTCTAGGTACTCTTGGACCATCTCCTCCCTCACAAAAGGGGAGCCCTCCTCTCCCCAGACTCACACACTTACCTCCAGGGCTCAATATTCCCTAGAGTGAGTCCTTGCAGTGAAGACCGTAGCAAAGAAGGCATTCAGTATCTCTGCTTTCTCAGCATCTCCTGTTATCAAAACACCGCACTCATTTAGTAGGGGACCCACATTTTCCCTAGTCTTCCTTTTACAGTTGACATACTTAAAAAAATCCTTTCTTATTATCCTTTATCTCCTTTGCCACATTCAAATCCTGGTTGGCTTTTGCCTTTCTCATTGCAGTGATCTTAGTTTTCCAATATAAACCTGCAAATTGAAGACATAAAGCAAAAGCATTATTGGATGAATTTGACATCATGCTAAATATTTAGAATACTCTAAGGTCACTAGAAAACATATCAATGATTTCCCTTTTGCATGCCTTTCCTAGGTAAGTGGGTATGTTCTTATCTGAGTACAGTAAATTACAGAGAGAGATTAGATTACATATTTGTGTAATGGAAACTCTTGCAGGCTGAGTTTGGAATTTAAATCAACAATAAGAAAGAAGTAGGTGTTAAATTAAAATTGTTATCCTTCCCAAAAGGAGTAAAATAAAAAGATTACAATAACACTGTGTTGAACACTGTGATGAACACAGACTTCCAAACTGACTCTCACATAGCTCACTCACAGCTGAGAATAAATAGAGATAGTCTACTCCTTATTTTAGGACTTTAAAATTCTCAAGAAATTGTGAAAAAGAGAATAATTAATACATCCGAGGAAACTAAACATTAACTGGGAAATCTCTTCCCACAGAAATGAAGATTGCGTCTCCTATTATCTGTACCATGAAACTGTTTCTTAGAGTTTTGTTCCTAAGAAACAGACTATCAGAACAGCTTGTTTACTAGAGAAATTAAGTCTTTGATGAAGCAAGACAATGGCTTGCTAGGAATCCTCCTGGAAGCTACATTAAGGCAAATGAAAGATGAGGAGGTGATTCATGACAGTCAGCTTGGCTTCACTGAGGGCAGATTCTGCCTGAGGAATCTGATGGCCTTCTATGGTGGAATGATGACATTAGTAGACAAAAGAAGAGCAGCTGATACAATCTACCTGGATTTCTACAAGGCTTTGTTATGGCTCCACGTCATATTCTTTATCCTAAAACTGGTAAGATACACATTTGAATGGTGGACTATTCAGTGGATATGGAATTGGCTTCATAGCCAGAGGGTTGTTGTCAACTGCTCTATGTCCAGGTGAAGGCCAGGGATGAGTGGTTTTCCCCAGGGGTCTGTCTTGGGACCAGTGCTCTTTACCGTCTGTATCAATGTCCTTCATAGTGAGGTTGAGTGTCCCTTCAGAAACTTTACTAATGACACCAACCTGAGTGGCACAGCTGATACAATAGAATGAAAGGATGCCATCCTAAGGAATGGGGACAAGCTTTAATAGTGGGACCATGTGAACCTAATGAGGTTCAACACAGCCAAGTGTTGAATTCAACATTTGTCTTGCATGTCATTAAGCACAAAAATATCATGTCATCTGTGGTAGGTTTCATAGAAGACAGAATGTAAATTTGGGTGGTTTTTTTTTTTCATTAGTCTTTCAGAAGAAGAATTAATGTTAATTTACAATGTTATAAATAGTATTGCTAGCATAGGGTATGCTGAAAAACTTGTTTAAGTCAACACTTTAAGTACTTTTAATTTATAATATTAACATAAATTCAGTGGTAATTTTCTGTATTGACTTACTTTTGATTCATATTCAAATTAGATTCAATATCATGTTATCAGATTACATTTTGGGGACAATATATTTTAAAATAAACTGAATATTAATCAATGAAAAAGGATTTGTTAAGATCTGATAACCAGTCAAAGGACAGAAAGGAATGACGTGTAGCTTTATTAGCAAACAGATGGATAACATTTTGTATTTTCTTTTACCTCTACGTTTTTTTCGTGCATGAACAGCCCCTAGACCTTAGGAAACTTTGTAAGTCAAATTCTCTTGGATATGATCATTCCCATGTTTAATGTCTAAAAATTATATTCCACTTTGTTTATGGACTGTTGTTTCACAGACCACAACACACATTCCAGAGAAACAATCTTTTCAGTACTCCTTTTGAAGGAAACTAACAAAAAGTGAGATATCAAAGCGCAATTGTTTATGCTACAGAAATATGATTGATAATTCCCAACTCTAAGTATCGAAATGCCAGTTATTCTATCCTGTATTTTTAATTACATTCAACAAGCAAATTAGATCAATTTGCATTTTTTATTTCCAAGTGTGTCTTTTTCCTGTCTACTGTACACTGATAATTATTCACACCACATGGGTAGCCAACTTTTTACCACTTAAATATTGTAAGCATCCTTACCCACAATGCTAAATATCAGCACGTTTTATTAACTTTGCATCTTAGGGAGTTATAAGCTGTCTCTCACAGGGTAGAACTGGAAAGGAAATTTTGTCACATCTAATATCCCTGTCCAACTATCATGTCTGTATGTATATAACCTCAAGGAATTCCAACAAAGTCAACAGGATCATCATATTTAATTGAAGCATCTTCTTAAGTATACTCATAGTTAAGTATGCTTATACTGAGCTCATCTACTGGATCAAGGCCAGATTCTCCACCACTTAAGGGATCAAGGTCATAATGAGTATATAACTGGAAAGATAAAAGTCCTTGTGATCCTGTATTCATTTGCAAGAAGGTTAATGAAATGGAGAGAATGATAATACACATCAGCAAGTCTTTCTTCCTTAGAAGATGTTGAACAATTTCTTTTTTGTTATAGTTCTTTTTTGTTCGTTTGTTTTTCTTTCTGTTTGTAAAGAGCTTTAAATAGAACTTCTACCTCTTCCTGACAGAAGCTAGAAGGTATAACTTCACAATAATTTTCTAAGCATTGTTTTTTTAGATTGGCTGAACAACTTACATACACATCACAATCAGAAATCTGAATCATTCTCAAATGCATGTCTTTGAAAGACATTTCTGAATTCATCAGTAAAAGTAATTGTGTTGATAAAGAGAATAAAAAAAAAAACCAAGACAAAGTAAATATTTTTATGGAAAAACACTATTAGGTTTTAGGTCATTCTTTTAAAGAAATTGAATGGAAATTTCAAAACCAAGAAATGATGAGTAGAAAAACTTGGTCCACAGTAACATATTTGGAAAATAAGTGGCTACTATACAGTTCACGTTTTTGTGATGAAAGCCTTAATAACATGATAACATGGTTATTATTTTATTTTTTGTTTTTTGAAATTACTTTTTGAAATTTACTTCTTTTACTCAAGATCTTGAACTTCTTCCTTCAATGAACATTTGCCAACTCTTAAAATTATTGGTGTTTAACCTTACTGAAATGATCTGGACTCAGACTTTGACAGTGGAATAGAAATCCACACTGTACAGACCCACATATGAAATACCGTTTGGAAAAAATGCAGACTTGAAAACCTATATGCTATTATCTATATAGAAACAACTATGTATATATAATTTGCAAAGTATAAATCAGTCTAAAATGGCTGAAGTTTTTGTGTATTCATGGAATAAGTTTTAGTTAAAGACATTATATGGTTATATCAACTCAAACCTTCATTTACAAGGGAAAAAAATACATATTTTATCTCAATCTGGGGATAAATTCCGAAAATTACAGGTTTTAAGCACATGTAAAGATTTACACTAGTTTAGAAAGGACAACAGCTCATATTAAGGCTATTTCCTTGTGTAAATAAGATTCACTTGCACAACATATTTAGATTTTTAAAACAGATTTTAGCCCAAAGCTATAAAATCTAACTGTAATTAAATACCAGAGTTCACAAATCCCACTTATTTCCAGCCTACTTCTAATGTTATTTCAGGGGATACTTTCGTAAATAATCCATAATAAAGAATCACTAGAAATCAATAAATAAGCTCATTTAAAAATTTATGCCAACCTAGTTTCTCCTTGATTTTTTTTTAATAATTATTATTATTTTTATATCTGCTTGACAAGTTAACTTCATTCTTCATAAATATGATTAATTTGAACAACAGGAACTTATTCAATCCTAGCCTTATAAACAACAATACAGAAAGTTACATCTGTTTTCAGTTCCCTGGTCTATATTTTATAAAAAAAGATATAATCAAAGCGACACTTGGCCTTCATAGTTTGTATAGACATAGGTACATATCCAGAAATGCAGAAACAGTTTAATGTTGATTCAGAATAAGCAATTGTCTGCTTTCATGCACTTTGCCTTGTACTTTCATTTAACATTTCCATTTGTGCATGAAGAGCTTGATTAAGGTCAAGTCTCTTGGATATTTTTCTCTGTATGAATATGTACAAATAAATAGTTATTTCCTTAGGAGTCTTTATTATAGATACATACAAAGTAATGTTTCCAGAAAGATCAGTTTGCAACTTGGACTAAGAAAACGTCATCTACAAAAGAAAATAGAAGTGCAGACTGAGAGAACATATAATTCTCATTAGCAAATTAAATGATGTTGCGAGCAATGTGGCTGCAACCTTTGCACTAAAGCCAGGTTGAAGTCTATAGATTACAACACAGGAAACAAAGACACCACAGGGCAGATCCTTAAACAGCATACTGTTGTTTCTTTGCTGAAGTAACTGACATTTTCCATCAGCTGAGGGTCTGCCCTCACTATTTTGCAGCTTCTTAGAACAGGAAGGCAAACATTGATCTCACTGGGAACAGCTCTAATTGAATATTTCAGTACTATTGAATGTATCACAGACACACAAAGCAAAACAGCATTAAAGTTTCCAAATATATTCCCCTTTCTTTTCATCAGGAATAGTAAAAGGATTACAGCTGATGCATAGAAACATTTTGATGGTCTGTCTATGAGGTAGACAAACCTAATCATAAAACTTCAGGATGTATTAACCTTTGTTCAGCAGCATTTTTTGCATGTGCTTAACTTATAGCATGTATGTTCCACTGAATGCTCAGGTTACTTTATGTAGTGATAACCAACTATTAATCTTTCAGTGATATTATGGAGCAGAAACTCTGAGTTTCTCTTACGTTTAAGTAGAAAGTTAAAGTAGAAAGAATGATCTACTATTTATAACTTCTTAGGAAAGTGATGCATTATAGTCCACTAAATGCATTCACCACAGTTGAAATCTTCCTTCATTGACAGCAAGAATTGTAATGTATAAAATGTTTCACATGAACAATTTTATAAATACTTCATTCTTCCTCTGTTCTCCAAAGAACAATTAACATCCTTCAGCTATATTTCCTTTTCTTAGGTTTTGGCCAGAATTATTTGTAAAGGTATAATTCACATAAACATGTTTTCCAAAGTAACAGTTCATACCGTTTCATATCATATAAAAAAGCCAGTATTAAAATATCTTACTTGATTCAGTGTCTTTGATTAACATTCTACTAATTTTTATTACTGGAAACTTAGAATATAAGACTTTTTCATTCTCAAGTATATCATAGAATTTTCAACAAAAATTACATTATGTCAGGATTGTTTTACATGTGTTGCATATGTGCATATACACATGCATGTGTATACCTAGCAGATATTAATACTAGTAGTACTGATATTCTTCAATCCTCATTCATTCCTGAATTTAATATGATTTCATTCTAGATAAGTAGGAAAGACGGGAAATATCAATAAACTATTTTTTTTTTTTTTTGTTACTGTCAATAGATATCTATTATGTAGAATTATTTACTAGTATGTAGTAAGTAACACTACAGTCTTGGTAGTTCCACAATAATAAATTAATAACTATTATTCCACATCTCTGAAATGTTCTGTTTATTACAACATGGTAGTCATCATCACTCAACAGAGGCAAATGCAGTGAGAGTTGTTCATAGAATCATAGAGTCATAAAAGAGCTTGAGTTGGAACAATTCTAGCCAGTTTCACACCCTCCCACCCAGCATAAGCAGGGTTGCCAAGTATCAGATCCATGCAATCCAACCTGGCCTTGAACATCTCCAGGGATGAAGCATCTACAAATATTCTGGGCAGACTGTTCCAGTGCCTCACTACCTTCTGAGTAAAAAAAATTCTTCCTAATATGAAACCTAAATCTCTACTCTTTTGTTTTAAAACCATACTCTCTTATCACTATAGATTGTGTCAAAATTTGGTCTTCATCCTGTTTATAAGCTCTTTTCAAGTACTGGAAGACCACAGTGAGGTCGCCCCAGAGCCTTCCCTTGCCTAGGCTGAACAAACACACCTCCCTCTAACTTTAGACCTAGGAGAGGTGCTCCAATCCTCTGATCACTTCTGTGGTCCTCCTCTGAACACAATCCAAAATCTCCACAATTTTCTTGTGCTGAGGAACCCAGACTTGGACACTGTACTCCAGATGGAGTACCACGAGAGCAAAACTCTCTGCTAATCATTCCTCTTTGCAGCCCACAATACTGTTGGCCTTCCAGGCTGCAAGTGTTTGCTGGCTCCTGTCCAGTTTTTCATCCATCAGAATCCCCAAGATCTTCCCTGCAGGTCTGCTCCCAGTAAGTTCTTACCACAGTCGGTATACATATCTGGGATTACTCCTATCCAAATTCAAAAATTCTCCATTAAAATGCATTTTCACAGTAGCATTCCATCAAAACAAAAGTTGACTTTTGCCTTGATTGTGCCATTTGTATTGTAACCCTCACTATGTTTATTTGATGCATGCAATATTTTTTACTTCAGTAATAAACTACTTCATATTCAAAACATCTTTCATACTTGTATGGTTCCTTTGGTGCCTTTTTTTAAGAATGAAATACCTTCTTGGCATGCTTCTACTCTGATGTCTTCCTTACAATACTTTTATAGCTAATGCACTGCAATAAATAGCGTTATTTTCATATCTGCTGGGTAGGTGTATCTAGCCCTGAGAAACAGATATAGAATCACTGTCTTCCTCTACTCAATATTGTGGGCTATAGACATAAATATATATATATAATTTGTATTCATATATTAACATCTTATTAAATAAAAGTAATAATGTGGGTAAACAGAAAGGTGATTTACAGTACAAAAGAAAAAAATAAAAAAGGAAAAAAAAACCTACTGCAGTATTTTGTAAGTGGGAAGGGAAGAAGGTACCTCAAAATATGCAAAATATTAACATAATAGTCAATTCTCATTTAAATGGGAAATACTACCTTCTGCTGTGATTTACTCTTTAATAAGAGAAAAGAAATTCATAGTGATTCTTTGCTGCATTTGTGATATTTTTTAGATTTTATGTCTCAATCCATTTTCCTATATACGGTACACTGGGGTTTATATTTATGGTGCATTATCATTGCATTCTCTACGGACTGCTACAAAAGTAATGCCTCCTATTTTATTATCTTGGCCCACTGTGTCACACGCAGATGTTATCAATCTGGGAGAGGCTGAATCTTCCTGCCAATATTCTATTACATTTTGTTGCCATGTGACAGATGGTAGCAGAGGGACAGTACCACAGAATGCTGTCTGATATAGAAGTGCTTATGAAACAAAAGAATGTCATCAAATTCCTCCATGCAGAAAAAATTGTACCCATTGACATTCATTGATGCTTGCTGAATGTTTATGGGGACCAAAAAGTTGATGTGAGCATAGTGAGGTGGTGCATGGTGTGTTTCAGTAGTGACAACTGTGACAGTGGGTCACCTCCACTGGTGCTGATTTTCATGACTGTGGCATGCAGGCTCTTGCTCATCACTGGCAAATATGCTTATCTAATAGCAGTGACTATGTTGCAATAAACTGTTTTTAAGCTGAACATTTTATCTATCAAATAGTGTTAATTTGCTCTTTCCATGGAAATAAATAGAAGGCATTACTTTCAGAGCAACCCAGCAGCTCCAAGCTAACAAATTTTCCACATGGACTACTTTTCTATTTTACTCTTATTTTTTGCTTAAAGCAAATGCTTTATGTAATTAACATATATCACCTGACGCAAGTACCTCCAAAACTGAGATTCCTCCCTGTAGTGCAGGAATTAATTAATTAATTCCGAGTTTGCTTTCTGTTTCCATTTCATAAAAAGAAGAGTAGTTACAGATATTAAATTTGAGTAAGGGAAATACCAAAATAAAATGGCACTTACCTTGTTCACCTAAGAAATGTAACAGGTAATGCAATAAATAACATTAACTGCAGTTTAATACAGTCTTTACTGGAGTGAATCACAAAAAATCTCAGAACCACAGAATTTTAGGGGTTGGAAGAGATCTCTAGAGATCAAGTTCAGTCTCTCTGCTAATGGAGATTCCCTATGGTAGGTTGAACAAGAGAGTGTCCATACAAGTCTCCAGAGAAGGAAATTCCACATCCTTTCTGGTCAGCTTGTTCCAGTTCTCTGTAACTCTGAATGTGAAAAAGCTCTTCCTTGTGTATTTATGGAACTTTCTGTGTTCCAGATTCTGCCACTTGTCCCTTGTTGTATTGTTGCATGCCACTGAAGAGTTCACACCCACTGTCTTTGAGTCCCAGACTTTAGATATTTAAAGACAGTTATGAAGATCCCTCATCCTTCTCCAGAACTAGGAGTTCCAAGTTCGTCAAACTTTCCTCATACAGGAGATGCTTTAGGCTCCTAGTCATCTCTGTAGCCCTTCGCGGGACTCTTTCCAGAAGATTTGTCTTTTTTGAACTGAGGACCCCAGAACTGGTCACAGTATTTCAGATATGGCCTCGTCAGGGCACACCTCCTTCAACCTGCTGGACAAGGTCTTCTTGATGCACCCTAATATATCATTAGTCTTCTTGGCCACAAGAGCACACTGCTGGCTTATGGTCAACCTGTTGTCCACCAGGACCCCCAAGTGCTTCTCCTTAGAGAACATTTCCAATGCAAGCAGGAATACAAGAAGGTACATGTGATGAGTAAGACGGTTTTTTTTTTTAGCTTGATGTGCAGCAGTGATTTGCCAGAAGCATTTCTGGAAAGGAGAGGAGACAAATGACACTGCTGAAAAACATGTTTGACTGTGCTAGGTCAGTGTGTGTGTGTCTGCAAAAGTATAAGAGACCATTATATACATAACACTGCCAACAATGTTTTTAGTAGCTTTGCACCTCATATAATTTTCATATACCATGATAAGATAAAGGTATTGTTATGGTTCAATTTCAGATGCTTTAGAAATATATTTCCATCTTCAGTTTATTACATATGCAGATTTGGTCCTAGGACTTCCAACATCTGTAAAGATATTGAAAAACAAGATAGATTTTTTTTACCCTTTCTGTTCAACAATGCATGCATTTAAAACAAAAGTGAAGCAATACAATAGTATGGACTTTGAGGTCTTAATCTCTGATTCAGATCTTCTTAATCTCTGTCCAGAAGTTAGTTTTAATGGAAATACCATCAAAATCAATGGAACATTTCCAATGTTTTCAACAGAGTTTAGGTCAAAATCTTATTGAAGACATCTCAGTATGCCAAGCATTTAATTGTAATCCTATATATTCTTTTTTTTTTCTTTTTTTCTTTTTAAACAGGGAAAAAAAGTGTTTCTTTCTAGTTTAATATATAAAAAAACAAGGAAAGAGAGCAGTCATTAATCGTCAGTGTTTTACTTCCTCCTTTTATTCTAATAAATATACTTGACACATCTGCTATGAAACTATATATCTTACATTGAAACAACTTGACCTTCAAATGTCTTTTTCTCAGTGTCTTTGTGATAAAAGTGAGTCCTAACTTACTGTCAGATATTGAAGCACTTTTCAATTTCTATATTCTTGACTGTTAAGAATGTTATGAAAAAATGAAAAAAAAATAACAGCCCCACCTCCAGCTTACCTTCAAGTCAAATCTAAATGTAAATGATTAGCCAGTATGAGATAATGTCACTGATCTAGCAAATATATTGTTGTAGAATTATTGTTATTGAAAGAATGCACAAAACTTTCTTTTCCTGAACCTGGGGGCACGAAAGGCTAGAATGTATGAGAAAAGAAAATGCCACTGCTCTTTCTATTTTCCTTTGTCATAATTTGTAGCCTTTTCACACATAGTTCTGACACTTAGTTCCAAAATGCTCTGAGTTAAAATGACCCCAAAAACAATCCTTTTGTGGTTGTGCATTTTGTATATTTCTTCCTTCTGTTTTTATTCTGAGACTTGATATTTCTTTCTCACAGAGGGCTTTAATACAGCTACTCCTGTATGTCTGGGTTTATCACTAGATCACAACAGACCTCTCTTTTTAGCAATGTACTGGAAAGCAACTCTGAACACAAGCCCTTTGTGCATCCTTTTAAAGGCAGAAGACCTTAGTGTTTCAGCTGTCTATTCCATAAATGATGTAGACAGGCTTGGATGTTTTTTTTCACACTTTGTCTGGATGACAGACTTTACGTCTATCAACTTCACTAGGGTTAATCTAACTCAGAACAAAGTATTCAAGTGGAAGATTTAACTGGGAATACAAGGTACTGAACAGAAACCTAGAGCAACTGAACTCAACTCATACAAGGTAATTACATTTCTAAACCTGGGTGATATGGACTATGAGGTAACTATTCTCAATAATTCCAGTTGCCCTTTAAAACAAACAAACAAAAAGCAACAAGGAAACAAACAAACAAACCAATTTCCTCCGAGATGAAAAACTTAGTACTCCGTAGTGCTTTTTCACTAATCAGATACAGAATTGTGTTGTATTTACCAAATTACTTAGCAATCTCTATCTATCAAGTTCTTGCCTTATTTTGTCTGTTATTCCACAATTACTTGAGTTTACATACAAGACAACAAACACTTGTGACACAGAGAACAAGTGGAAAAAAATGATAAAGGTATGGCCTATGCTGTTTTTTATCCACCTTGTTGAGGTTCCCCTCTTCAAAGATGTCAAATTTGCAATAGACAAGACCTGACAAAGGAATAATCTTGCCATATAGAAACAACCCTCTGAGAAACATATCACGTCAAAAAGAAAACCACAACAGCAGCAAAAAAAAATAATATTGTTGTCAATAAGAAGATTTACATTGTTTCACAAAGCTGCAATATACAAATTAACTTCCAAATTGAACTATATACTAAAGATTTCATGGCAAAATGTTGTACCATTATTTTTGATGTTGTTAACACTTTTTGAAACACACTACAGAACATTTACAAGTTACTATGAATAATGATAAAGCAATAAAAATTATTCCTGACAAATATATTCATAGATTCATAGATTCATTAGGTTGGAAAGGACCTAAATGACCATCTAGTCCAACCATTCTCCTACCACCATCGCTACCCACCAAGCTACTAAATCAAATCCCTTAGCACCTCATCTAAATGCTTCTTGAACAGCGCTAGGGATGGTGCCTAAACCACCTCCCTAGGCAGGCCATTCCAGTGCCTGACCACTCTTTCAGAGAAAAATTTTTCCTCAGATCTAATCTAAATCTTCCCCAGCACAACTTGTGGCCATTCCCTCTCGTCCTGTCATTAGTTATCTGGGAGAAGAGGTTGACACCCTCCTCACCACAGCCCCTCTTCAGGAAGTGGTAGAGTGCGATAAGGTCTCCTCTGAGCCTCCTCTTCTCCAGGCTAAACAATCCCAACTCCCTCAGCTGCTCCTTGTAAGACTTGTGATTCAGACCCCTCACCAGTTTTGTTGCCCTTCTCTGAACACTCTCCAGGGCCTCGATGTCTCTCTTGTAGTGAGGGGCCCAAAACTGAACACAGTACTCGAGGTGCGGCCGCACCAGAGCTGAGTACAGGGGTATGATCACCTCCCTGCTCCTGCTGGCTACATTATTTCTAATACAGGCCAGGATGATAAATAAAATAAATAATAATAAATAAATAAATAAATAAAATTAAAAATAATAATAAAATAGTAATAAAATAATAATATAATAATAAAACAAAAGAGTAATGTAATACAATGAAATCACCATGCATTCTCATTCTCAGAATTCCATTCCTCATAACAGATCTACATGCCATTCTTAGTAAAATCAGTAAATGTATCACAGAATCATAGACACAGAATTCTTAGAGTTGGAAAGGCTCTTTAGAGGTCATCTAGTCCAACTACCCTGTAATGAATAAGGAGATGCACAGTTAGATGGGATTGCACGCTGCCTGGTCCAATCAGGTCCCGAATGTCTTCACAGAAAGGGCAACCACCGTATCCCTGGATTAAGTGCTCCAGTGCCTCACCACCCTCATTATAAAATACTTTTTCCTTACATCCAACCTAAATCTACCCTCTTTAAGTTTGAAACCACTTCCCCTTGTCCTGTCACCACAGACCCTGCTTTCCTGTAGCTCCACTCATGGAGCAGCCCCAGTTCGCTCAGTCTGTCCTTGTAGGAGAAATGTTTCGTCCACTGACTCTGTCCTCCTTGCACCTCCCTTTCAGGTATTTATGTACATAGTTCAATGAGATCTCCTTGAACATTCTCTTCTCTAGACTGGTTCCTCTCAGTCTTTTCTCATATGAAAAACAGTCTATACTTGATATTTTTAGTAAAAATGATTTCTTTTTTCATCTGGTGAGACCTAAAATCCTTCAAGTATCTACAAAGGTTTTTGCATGCAATAGCTAGACTATGACAAACATGAGACTATCCATTCCCACTCATCACTTCCAGACCCATTTTATTATTTCTGGTATAGTGAAGGGAAACATAGTTGACATTTAAAGAGCAAGAGCATCTCAGACACATACAGTTCCATAAACTATAGATGTGAAAACATAAATCAAGCATACAAACAAAACCATCACACAAATACATAAAGAATCTACAAATAGCCACAACAAGTGAATAAAAAATTGAACTTTTTCAACAGTTACAAATTCAGCATCACCGATTACTCATGCAATCAAAATAAGGTCAGGAATACAGGATAGAATGAAATACAATTTCTTCTCCAGTTTTTATGCACCAGGCACATATCCCATAGGATTCTGTAGCTTGAAGAAGAACACATTTTTCACTACGTTATTGTCTTTTTCTGTTGTTGTAATTTCCTGCCTTTGTTTCTCACTGAATGCAGTGAATCAAAAAATCAAGATGATGTGTGTGCAGGCTAGAATGAAAAAGACCATTTGGAGAACAGTGGTAGAGGTAACTGCAAACTGGATGTTACTCAGTAGGATGAATCTGCTTAGGAAATTCCCAGCTTTTAGCGCAGTCATGCTCATAGGATTTTATACTGTTGAATTCTAAAATCTCTGTTATTTTCAGCTGTGATGAACAGCAATGGGAAAAAAAAATCTTCAAAGAAAGGAAACTATTACCCCCTTAATATGCATATGTCAACTCCTGGTTACAGTAGGGCATATAATACAGAATTGTTTTCTGCTCTAAAGGGGCAGAAAGGTTGCATGTTGCCAGTGAGTGTTCACCGTCAGTGATTATTCTTGCATGTTGGCACCATACTTCTCTCACATCACACCACACTTCTAGATCCCTAGATATCCAGCTGCTAAACTGTGTATATATTTCCTGAGTAGTTTTAGAATTTACTGTGGTAAAAACAGACCGATCCATAGGATGATTAGACCTTGACAGAAATATCTCACAAAGAACCACAACTCTAGAAACGCATTCTTTTCCCAACAACCCCATCTTCTTTTTTTGCTCATATAAAACACTGCCTACTTTTAGAGTTTGTATTCCACTCCTTAGAATATATCCACACTTAGAATATACTCCTTATGGGCATTGGCAGAAAAATACTGCAGTTTCTGGTTTAGTTTGAAGTAGAAGCATCTTACAAAGAAGGTTATTTTTCTTCTACTACACACCACAGCAAGAACTGCTGGTGCAACTGAATCCACTGGATTGCCATTTTGCTGGGGTAATTTTTTAAGGGTAGGTAGTAAGTGTTGTAATTAATTTTCAACTTGACATTAAAAACAACATGAAACAAAACAAAACTTGTTTCTTGATTGAAAATTCTAGAATAAAATGTAATTAAAAATCATGACCAAAGAAAAGCCAATTCTTTGCAACAGAAGTACATTACCCACAATAAATAATACTTGTGCTTCTCTAGGTTTTAATATCCCACCATCGACTACTGGCTTTCTAACTATTTCATCACTTCCATGTCCTTCTGGAAAAGAGAAGTAGTCAGTCTCCAGTGCAATTATCTCTGCTCTAAACAGTCAAGATAAGAGACCGAGTTAATTTAAATCTGTCTTTGGAGGTAATTTATACTTTAACCTTGGTCTTGACATTTATTCTGTATTCTTCCTCTTTATTCTTCCCAAACTATTCAAGCTGTGTCCATAAAACAAAAACCTCATTATATAAACCTCAGTTTTCCAGTCCTTTAATGAAGCGCTAGACAGTTGTGACTTATATGCACATGCTCTTTTGAGGATTACACATTTTACTAATGACTACAAGATGACTATTAAGCACTTCATTAATAACTACTTAAGAATATAAATAATTATGCCAAATGTTTAATTATTTATTAATTATTTCAGAATTTTAATGACTTTGGATGTAGAAAGACTGCCTAGGTTATCTAAAGATTAGAAAAAAAGTGAATGGATAAATTCCAGATTTTAAAATACTTTCTGAAACAATGATGTTTTCATAATTGAACAGTTATCTCTTTCCATATAATGCAGTATTTCCATAGAATATAAAAAATGTTCTGAGTACATATAATTCAAAATGCATTTAAAAATGAATTAGAATAAGATCTTAACAAAACAAAACAAAACAAAACAAAACAAAACAAAAGTATTATTACTTACTCTCCTTCATGTCCAAAAGGAGACATTTGCAATAATTGATGTTTTTACTCCCATTACATAGCGGTCAATAAACACAGTCAGTACTTTGTTTTCTGACAGCTTTATGACAAAAACACTCAATTTGTGTGGGGAAGAGAACTGGGAACAAAACAGTGCTCATGCACTGAGATAACTATGGAATAACTTTTTGCCTAATCCAGGGCATCTGTCCTGATTCTACTTCCCCCATGTGTTGGTGCAGTGTCATAATTGTGGTGGCCATTCCCTGCCAAGTGGCCTGGCCTGGCGCACACCTATTATTCAGCAACAACCAAAACATCAGTTTGCTGTTAACACTGTCTCAGCTGCAACCAGGATGCTACCAAGTCAGAAGTATACATCTGAGCTTTACTCTCTATTTAGGGTACAGATTATCACATGTTGACCCAGAAGACATGTATACTTGACCATTTCTTAATGGGGAATGTACTGTCTTTGGTTGGGTTTGAATAAGCTTTCTTCATAGTAGTCCAGATGGCACTAAATCTTGGATTTCTAATGGTAACAGTGTTTGTGGTATACTAATGTTTTTGCAATTGTCAAGCAGTTCTTACAATGTCAAGGTACATTTTTCTTACTCTGCTCTGCCACTGAGTAGACTGGGGGTGCATAAGAAATTGGAAGGAAAAATAACCAGGACAGAGGATTGAAACTGGTCAAAGGAATATAGAATCATAAAATATTTTGAGTCAGAAGGGGCCTTTAAAGGTCATCTAGTCCACCCCCCTGCAATGAACAAGGACATCTACAGGAAGATCAGAATGCTCAGAACCATGCCCAGCCTGGCCTTGAATGTCTCCAAGGACAGAATATATTCCACATGATATGCTCAGGAACAGAGCTTTGGGGAATTTCTCACAGGCAGTTATCACTTTGTGATCGGCTGTTACTGATCTGCTGCTGCTGAGTGGTTACTTCTTTATAATTTCTTTCATTGTTCTGTGCTTTTTCTTTTTTTCTTCTCTTTCCTTCTCCTTTCCCTCATTTTTCTTGTTAAACTGTCTTTTTATTGACTCGTGATTTTTCTCATACTTGCCCTCACAGATCCCCTCTTCACTCTTCCAAGGTGATGCACAAGAAACTGATAGGGTTTTGTCTGCTATGTCAACAAACCACAGAGGGTATCTGGTAATGTAATCATATAATTTTTATGTAAAATAATCCATAGAAATAGCCTTGGATGAATTAAATTCTATATCTGATTCACCAAGAATTGCATAGAAGACTTCATAAACACAGTAATATGATGGTGCTATACTTAAAATTGAATATTGTTGGCAAGCTTTGAATATACCACACTTTTCAGTGAGGGGAAGTTTCCCAAAAGAAGTTGCTTTGCTAGTGTTTGGTACATGAGATTTGTGAAAGCACATTTTTTCCTATAGAGCAAGTTTTGAAACCTCTACTTGCATTACACGGTTTTGCTTTGATTTGCATTACTATTTAGATCTTGGCACTGACCACTGTTGTGTTTTTTTTGACAGTAAATGTCATTAATAGTATTTTTTATAAATGTGAAATAAATAGTATTTGGAGTATCATGCTAGTCAGAACTAGTAAGAATATGAACACAAACTCATGTTGAATGTATTTATTTATTCATTTCCCTTTTCTGACAGGTTGTTTCTAATGACTAATAATATTTCTGAAGTCTTTAACCTGAATTGTAAGGGAGCCATAAAACCAGTAATATTATATTTTCCATGACTTTTTCTTGATGTTTTGTTTTAACATCTGATACTGAGCTGACTTTCATGGAAAATATTAAAATTTACAGTTAACATCTAAGAAGTTAAGAAAGCATTATGATGTTATGAGAGAATTAGCACTAAGATTTTTTATTATTATTATTAGTTGATGGATATTGCAGCCTGACAATATTATGCTTATTTTATAACGTCAACCTTTTTTTGATGTAATTTCTTATTTATATTTAAAGGAAGCTATGATTGAATGATGCAAGTTCTCAGATCGAAATGTGTTAAAGCACAGTTAAAAATACATGGTACATGTCATGGTTTTATGATTTTAGTTATTGATATTCCGCGTCATAACATGTGGTGCATAGTGAGTTTAAAGAGTTAATGCTAAAGTTCTGTGGATAATCGATAGTTCAGGTATACCTGTCTCAGAAGAGAAGAACTATGTACCCCAGAGGACTTTGCATTGCTTTGTGTTTTTCCCATTTTCTGCTCAGAGGGAAAGATAAAAACAGTTAATGTGTCATGAGACACAGTCTCTTTCCCTTTTGGACTGACCCAGCAGCAGGTACCCCCTAGCCGTCTCACCTTCAGCATTAGTGTAAGGCCTTTGCTTTTTTGGACACTCTCTTCCATATTATTTGATTTGTTAGTTTTAGTTCTAATTGTACTGTATTGTTATTTTGCATTCCAATATCTTACTTAGCAAATTAGCTTTCCTCCTCAGGTTGTTGCTGCTGTTTTGTTTTCAGGCCTATCTCCCTTTTCCTTTGTACCATTTCCCAGGGCATGTCCCCCCGCTCCAATCGTCATGGAACCGGGATGAATCAGTGCATTAACTGTTGACAGTGCAACAGCAAATGAGAGAAAACAGCAATATGTGAGAGAAAAAGATCTGAAGACACCACATTCAGTGAAGGACAGGAGGTGTACCAGACATATGAGCAGAAGCCCATGTTGTACCCTGGCAGTGCAGATCTCTGTTCTACCACCTGTGGAGAAACCAACTGCAGAGCACAAAGTCTTAGGGAGCTGTCTCTTGTTTGGATATATACTGTAGCCATCCATTCCTGAAGGACTGTAGGTCATGGTATAGATGCTTGTTAGAACAGCTCTTCAAAAACTGCAGTCCACAGAGGATTAGGTTGGGGGAGGGAACCCATACTGGAGCAGGAACAGAGAGAGAGAGTGTGATCTTGGATGAGCAACAGAGACAAAGCACTGTAAACTGATGACAGCCTCCATTCCCTGTTGCCTTGCACTGCTTGCGGGAAGAAGGCAGAAAAGGGTGGATAAAGGAGAAATAGTTTTTACTTTCATTTGAGCTCTTAATGTACTAATCTGATATAGGCCACAAACTGCATTAATCTCCCTATATTAAGCCTGCTTCTTCCATGATAGTAATCAATTGGTGATCTCACTGTCATTATCTCATACAAGAGCTTTGTTTATGTCCTAGCCCTGTTCTCTAAGGATGAGGAATGAGAGCAGTATGATAGAATCTTAGAATCATTGAATCACAAAGACCTAGAAGACCATAAAGTCCAACCATCCACCTATCACCAATAATTCTCTCTAAACAAAGTCCCTCAACATGTCTAAACGTTCCTTGAACAATAGAACATATGTGTTCATCAGTGTTAAACTAGCATAGCTGTAGAATGGAGTGAGATAAAAGAACAAGTAGATCAGAAGGTTTATTTCAGATAAATATGATTAATAACACTAAAGATCACCTGGCAAAAGAGTGAAGAAAGGATGCATTTGGTGTTACCATAAAACACCTGCAGAATACAGGTAGGCTTGTTTTAAAACAAAATGAGCAAGTCAGAGTTTTCAATTTTATCAAATGGTGGTTTAAAAAATTATAAATGTATACATATTTGAATATTTTCTTAACAGGGATCTCAGGATAATGAAAATTATCTGTGTTTGTCATGTTGTAAAAAAAGAAAATCTGCATAAATCTTAAAAAGCAAAAGGACTTCAAAAAAGGACAAATAGTTTTGGTAAATTACTTCTGTTTCATGGACAAATGCAAAATTTGTTGCTTTTTTAAGATTAAATTTATTCTGTGTAGAATATATACCTAGATTTAGGGAAGTTATGTCTCTCCCTGTCCTTTTTGCCCATAATCTATTTATGTACAATCAGTGATGGGCTCCTATAAGTAAGTGAGGTAACTTGAGATTAAAGTGAAATTATTGTGATTAATATAGTACATAGAATAAATAAGTAACAGGAGTGCAAGACAAAAATATTTCTGGGATAATTCTGGTGGAACTTGACAAAGATACTGTACTCCAGAGGGAATTTTATGTAGTCAGACTCACATTTTATAAATAGCTTTAGTTCTGTTAAAAATTGACTGCAATTATTGAAAACATCTGAATATCATATTTGGTTAATATTAAATAATAGATAACTCACCTTTATTATGCTAAAAGATAAAATAAAGATAATTTCTAACAACTATCTTGAATTTGCATCTAACAAGATTAAACTGAGAAAGGGAAATTATTAAGGACAGTTAGAGTCACTGACCACAAGTAATTTCATTTAAATCTAGTAAGGAATGTAAGGGTTCACTGAGCTCAGTGCTAAAAAGGATCAATGGACGATGGTGCAGTAGCTCAGAAAGTCCTGGAAGTTTTATAAACTTTTTGAAATTTACTCCTATTTAAGGCCTCAGGCAATGTCTACAGGTTTATCGATGTTTGTATATTTAATTTTTACCTTCCTTGCTTTTCAGAAGGCAAATCTGTGGAAATTTGGAATATTCTGCCGCAATTTTTCTAGGAAGAAGCAACTAGCTCCCAAGAAATTTAAGGCAGATAAAATTCTAAAAGTTTTTATTAAAAATAATTCAGATTTTATTCTGTATTTCTGGGGTAATTTCGGCACCCATTAACTTAAATAAACTGCAATTTAAAAGCCACATGAAAGGGACAGTGGACATAGAAGAAGTATAATTATTCTATATTTTTTTAAGTATACACAAGTCCATATATTTACATTTATTGTTGATCCAAAATAATGAAATATATAGATAAAAATTGGAGACATTACTTTAAGAGCAGAATTTGTCTAGAGGAATGTATTTTTATATTTTATTTTCTGCATTTTTTGAAAACCACAAATAACTACAGTCAGCTGTTCTCAGGGTAGCTGGTCATAAACTTTCACCTCATATGTATCTTGTAAGTAGTAGAGGAAGAGAAGAATCCTTTAAATGTACAACATTCAAAATTCTGTACAAAAAAAAATAATTCCATGAACTGTATTCTCAACAAAAGCTTCAAATTTTTAATATGAAATTTCAAACTACTATCCATGTGAAAAGGAGCATAATTATCCTATCAAAAACCACTAATCTCAATCAGTATTGCAAGTGGCATTTTAAAGGTATCATTAAAGTATTAATTGGATAATTAATTCCTACTTTATTTATCCATAATCTAAAGAAAGTCACTAGAAGAATTTCCACTGTCCTTAATCAGATTAGATCAAAATCCAAATGTGTTAAATCAAACAAAAAGACATTGTGTCAGTTAATATTTACAAAAAGAAAATAGGGGAAAATAAAAAAGAAAGGTTTAAATACCATTTCTATTATCATAGAATCAAAGGAGATGTAGTTTTAAAGAAGAGAATGAGGAAAAAGTAAGAAGGTGAATGATAAATGTGTAAGGCACTGAGATTTAAGGAAAAAAAAAAAAAGCAAAAGAAAAAAAATCTAAAAAGGAATTCTACCACTTGTGTGGTAGGAAAATCTGTTCTTTTGGAGTCACTTGTACAAGCTGACAGATTTACCCTTCAGACAAATGTAGAGCTCCTGTTACACAGACCCTTTCATTCTTATAAAATGTATCACAGACTTGCTAGACCTGTCGAAACCTGGTGACTTTGTGGTGTAACCCAACAGGACTGGACATGTCAGACTCAGATTCTGCCCCTGTTAAAGATCACTATTGAAACAGAACCTACAGACATACTGCACTGCAGTAACCAGTTCTAGTAGATTTCATACTGCCAGAAGCACAGTAGCAAGGAATAATTAGACAGGGAAAAAAATTAAGAAGCTGAATGGATCAGAATAAGGAAATAAATCCGAAAACACTTGAATATTTTAAACAATTAATGATCAATATATTTCTGATATCAGAGCGTCTCTGTTAGGACTATGTTACTGCTATCAGACATAAAGAGTTACCAACATTTACCAAAATCCTCCATGCTGATTATACATCACATATTTCCTAAAATAGGAACAAATCTAAAAGGGAAATTGAAAATAAAATGAGGATTAATTTGCTAAAAGGAATATTTGGAATCTGGGCAAATGTATTGTCTCAGTCTTCCTTGCTATTTCTGTACTCAAGACGAATGAAGGAAAAAATCTTGTGAAGAAAAAAATCTACTGGAGTGTTTTCAGGTTTTAGAATACATTTTTTTTATTTTCCTAGTATTCTGATATTGCTATATGCAAGACTGATGCTTCACAAATTTCTTTGATTGCTAAAAATAGCCCTCAATATATGCTCTGGAGTCTGTCTGGCTGTCACATATCTGACCTGGTTGAATGCCAAGTATAATACTCCACTGTTCTCCCTCTCCACTATCCCCTAACGTTTAATAATTTAAGCTATTGACAATTCCGGCTGCTAATGAATGAGAAGCAAGATTTTCAAGTAGCCACAAGGAAAACTCAATGACTTGAAACCAACAACAGATACAGAAAGAAATCACACCACTTTAAAGCAATTTCAGGAATGATTTAGTAAAGGATTTCCTTAGGGAAATTTTTTACTGCAGATTTTATTTTCCATTAAAATTAGCTTGTAAGTAGATCATTTGCACAAGGTACCCTTTTTTAAAAAATAAAAGACCATAGTATGCCCCTGCAAGGGAAGTAAGCTCTTGCTTGCAAATGACCTTTCCTTATGTCCTTCACATTCTTCAAAATTTAGAACCTCAAAGACAAAGTATATTATCTTCTTTATCTTTGTGAAGGAAATAGAGGATTTGGTCTTCCAAGATTTCTACTGAGTCTTATCCTGTGTCACCTATTATGTGACTAATGCCTGCTTTAAGGTAAAAATTCATTATTAAAAAATACTTAATTATTTTTGCCAAATATGAAGTTAGATTCTAAGTATGTTAGATTATATTAGATTATATTAAATACAAATTTCTATTTTGTTTTAGAAGAACTCTGCATTTTTATTTTTATTTTTTTTTTGGGGGGGGGATGTTTTCAAGCTGCTGCAAGATATGTTACCTATACTATAAAGATGGACTGCAATAAAAAATAAAACTTGAAAAATATTTGCTCTCACAACTGCAAAGTTTAATGGTCTTTGTTATGTTTGACTATCTAAGGTGACTTACCTCATGGTTTCTTTCTTTCACTATTTATTTCAGGTATACAAACATTGTAAATGAGTTCAGATATCTGCTTACTATTATTGCTTCAATTATATTAACATAAAAGATTTCATAAGCAGACTGGACAGAGGAAATTCTAATCTTCTAGGATTTCAGTTGTCAGAAGAAGAAACAACATGAAGAAAAGAAAATATTTTCTTCTGTGGTGTCAAGGAGAAAGTTTGAATCTTCAGAGACAGATAAAAAGCAACACAAGTAACTTGCATAACAATTTATACTGCATCAAAACAGCAGTATATAATCAGGATTTTTTAGTTGGTAGCCCACTGTCAATCTGAACTAAAAAAAATCTTTATAACACTTGATTGAAAATCTGATCTGCAGGACTGATTAGCAAAAATATTGATAACATGAACATTAAAACAAAAAATTAAAATAAGATCAGGAATTAAGCAAATCTGGATGTCTGTTAAAACCTAACCCAAAACCTATCTAAATCAGTGTTAATGTTTTATGTATTTTTTAATCAGTCCTTTAGAATGGCACAGATATCTAATATCACAGATGTTAGAAACATCAAAACAGGTTAAAACATAGCACATTTGAAAACAATATAGATTTAATAAGAGAAAACCTTCTTCATATATGTTGTTCAAATTATTTTCCTCACTTCATAACACATTTTGAATTTCAATTTAAGCAAGATTCCTGAAAATAGTATTTCATAGACATTTCTGCTTGTCCAAAGACTTCAGATCTCAGAATGGAATCTTGTTTTCAAACACACAGAACAGAAGTGAAGTCATTGAAAGGGAAGTAACATAAAGTGCAAAATCTGCTTTTATTCTTGTGCATGTTGGTTAGACCACTGAAGCTTCTATCAAAAGGGCAAATGAGGCCTCAAGCATTGTGAATTTGATTACCTCATAATCTATTTCTTTACAAAAGAGCTAATAACAGCTCTTTTTTTCCAAAGACAGGAATTTTTTGCTGTATGGAACGTTTTATCCAGGCTGATGTATCTATTTCCACAAAATAGGTCACCACTTATACAGAATGTCACCAAGGAGACTTTATTCTTAGAAAAGTTTACTATTTGAGTGCATTAAAGTCTTTATGAATGAATAAATCACAGAAATACATTCAATTTTTAGCTGACAGAGCTACCTTTATGTCCCTAGAAACTCCCTACAACAATTTCTATCAAATATAGTGACATTTTAGATTAATTGCCAGTTTCTCCCCTGCTGAACTCAGCCAACAAACTGCTTGTGACTCAAACAGATGTTTCTGCACTTCAGGAAAAACTACGGCATGTTTGTATTCCCTTTGCTCCCCCACTTCCATCAACTGTGACAAATGCTTTTAGCAGAGATATTGCAGGAATTTTACTCAAGAAAAGCAAGATTCTGTCCCACCAGGAAGCACATAGGGGAAAGCAAGGGATGGAATATTATTAAAATTAAAGGTCAGTTTCAATGAAGTAACTATATTGAATGTTACTGGTGCAAAAGCAAGGAGGCAGGAGGTGAGAAGCGGGAGAAGAATGTGTTCTTTAAAATTACTCTAGAAAATATATTTGTTCTGAGCTCATTTCCATAAAGATTTTTATAAAGATATACGGAAAAAAAGGTGGACATCTGAGTCAAAGGAGTCTGAAGGGAGCTAATCAGAGACAGAGTAGACACTACACACAACAGTACAACAGTACTGCACAACAGTAAGACAAAATGTTATGAGGACCAAAGCATGGTGTCAAGTCTCCCTTTGGATTCCATTATGGTCTTCAGGCACCCAAAGGATTCCTCTCATGGGGGAAGATGAGAATGCTTTTTCTGAAGATGCTGCAGCAAATGTTACCATTTCCCAGATGGAAATTCAGCATTGCTTGGAGCAGTGACTAGTGCTCACAGATGAATCTATATGCACTACCTCTACTGCTCTTTTATTTCTTCTCTGAGCGTTAGTACCCTCCTAACTCTAATACATGCACTTTTGTGGTGTCCTTTTATTCTTCAGTTCCTGCTTTTCTTAGAGAGCTGGGAAAATATGTCTAATAGTCTGCTTTAGCTGCATTTCATTTTCTATTTCAAAATACTTAATCATCCAAATAAAATGGGATTAACAAGAACTGTGGAGTTCTGCAAAGTTATGCATCGGCTGATCATAAATTATCATTTCTTCCTGAATATATTATTTCTTAAGTGACATTCAATTTCCATTTCAACATAATTTTATTTTATTTTTCCCCATATCCACCATTTCTGCAGGAAGATGTGGAAAAGTATTTTATATGGGAAATATTTTATCTATATGCAGAATTTGTAAGGCTTTGTGTGTGTGTGTGTGTGTGTACATGTGTGTAGTTTTAAATCATTTCCTTTCCCATGCAATAAATGACATTGATCCGTTCTTCTGATTTTTTATTTTTTTAACAAACCTTAGTCTCACTCCAGCTTTCATCTGATTTATCCTCCACAGTCAGACTTTATTTAAAAAACTATAAAGCTTTCCAAACTTCTTGTCTCATTTCTTCCTTCTCTGCAGTAAGAGAGTGTCAGTCAAATCTTTGTCTTTTTGACTGGACGTCTGCCATGCTATCTATGGATCAGTATCTTAGGACCACTGTAATTGCTTGAATATTGTTCTCTTGCTTTCTATGCATCTGTTTTGGAACTATGCAGATGAGGAATAACTCTCAAAAGTTTACCTGGAGGACAAATAACTAAGTGCTGTGGTGAGAGTACATCTGCATTTGAACTTCTAAACAGCTCCGAAAGCTCTGGGAATAGCATTTATTTGTTCTTTGTTGGACTATTCAAATCTATCTCTTTAAGCATTAAAACTAGACAGTTTGGACATAGTGAAATATTCTAGGAGAAAACTATCTCAAGATCATGGGAGATATCTATTGCAGAGAAAATAATGTGTTAATATTCATTACTGATTTATTCAAATATTTCTAGGTAGCAAATATTTTTTACATGAGTGTAATATATATATTTTTTGGTTAGTTAAAAGATTGAATTTTTAAACTTTGCATTTTAAAATAGTTTTCTGTGCTTAGGAAAAAATCTTTGCTTTATGTTTGCTGAGGAATGAAAGCAATTTTTCTCTTATTTCTCATTTGCAGCCTCTGAATATATAGACATAAGACTACCAATACATTATATTTCCAGAACTTTATGTTCAAGGATCACTGATAATGAATTCCTCAAATTCAAAGAAAAAGTATCATGATTATAGTACTTATAGTATAAATATATAGATGATAGTTTATGTAGTAAAGTATATATATATATATAGTAGTATATATATAGATATAGGTTATAGCACTCATAGGAACTTATGATTCTTTAAACAGCATTTATATAAAGAATTTTCTTTGTGTTCTCATTAAGGTTTTTTATTTGTTTTTTTGTTTGTTTCCCAAGAAGTTAGCTACAACAAGCTTATTTACACACCATAGTTTTTCAGTCACAGGCAATGCTTTCTTACTTTCTTATTACACTGCATAATACTACCATGACTGAATCAGTGTCATCCACTACATATAGCCAGAATGTCAGCTACTCTGGTAAAGTGAAAGAAAATGAACATGCCATACAAAGCCTTATGCTGTGATGTTTTGTAGAGACACTAATGTCAGTCAATGCTCATCAGTGTTGTTAGTGCAAAGCATAAGGTTCATTATGTACTTAATTAGCATGAATATAGTTCTGTTATTCAGTGCAATAATCCACATGAGGTTCACAAAAATTCATGGAATTTGTTGTGGGAAAGTGAAAACACAGAAATGAATGTATGGGAAACAGTTCTTGTTCCCAGTAACTGACAGACTAACAGATGAAATCACATATGTGATTAAGCATCTGGGCAAAATGTTCTGATGTTTGAGATGCAGTATTTGTAAAATATATACTATCAACTCTGTTCCAATTTTTTCTTTCTGTTATAAGGTGATTTGAATTTGACAGGAGATAGGGACAACAGACATCAAAGAATAAATCACATCAGCATTTGCTGTTGTGTAGTTTTTAGAGAAACAAGACTTAATATAACCTTCAAATGCATATGATCTTTTATTAAAAAGATCACTATAAGTGGTACAAAACCCTATTTATCAGGCTATTTAGGTAACTTGCTTAGAATTTTAACATCATAGAATGACTTATTTTGGGAGACACTATAAACATAATCTAGTTCAAATTCCCCTACCATGGGCAGGACTGCAATCCATTAGATCAGGCTGCCCAAGGCCACATCTGATCTAGTCTTGAACACCTCCAGGGATGAAGCATTCACAGCTCCTCTTGGGGAAGTCTGTATCAGTGCCTCAAAATAAAAATGAAATAAATTTTTTCCTCCCAACAACTAAATCACTCCTCTTTTATCTTTAAACTCTTTCCCCTTGGTCTATCACTAGATACCTGTGTAAAAGGTAGAGTTCCCTCCTCTTTATGAGCTCTCTTCAAGTCCTGGAAGGCTGAACTGAAATGCTCCCTGAGCCTCCTCTTCCCCAGGCTGAACAAGCCCAACTCCAGAAACCTTTCTTGCTAGGAGATGATCTTCAGCCCTCTGATTGTCTTTTTGGACCACCTCTTGACCCTCTCCAACAGCTCCACAGCTTTTTAGTGCTGGAGACTTCAGATCTGGACACATTACCCCACATGGGACCTCACCAGGACAGGGTAGAGGGAGACAATCACCCCCTCTCCCTGCTGCCCACACCTCATCTTTAGCTACTATAAATTAACAAATTATCTTTTCCACCTTCAGCATTTGCCTGTGTTTCAATCTTTATATATGTATGAATATATATGAGTCTGTACTACATGTCCATGAATAAATAGTATCAGCGTTGCAGCAAATTTCGCTTCTTTTAACAAAGATTATATCAAAAATCTCCCTTTGGATTGAAGCTTTCTGAAAATAAGTGTCTCTTAAATCTTGAAATACGAGGCATTTTTGGACAAGTACAATAGTAATCAAAAACATTTATGCAGGCCTAATTCCCTCATTTTATAGCAATTACTGATGAACTAGTCATAGGAATCACTCTTTCAGAGTTCTACTTTTGACATGGGAAGACATTGCTGAATTTTTTTTCCTAGGAGGCTGCTTTTGGAGCTTGTTTCAAACCTTTTTACCCACCTTCTTGTCTGCAGTTCAGGTCTGCTACTAACTGACGGTAATGCCAATCTCTTCGTCTCCATGTCTGATACAACTATACTCCCCCATTAGGAGGCATGCAAAAGTGTAAATATACTAAGAATACAACAAATGTGTAAATATACAGAAGGATGTAAGAAGATCAAATACTTGATTCTAAATCCAGTAAATGAGCAGAACAATAGCAGTCATATAAGAAGGGTTGAAAGAAGATAAGCAAACATAAAATATGTATATTTATCTACAGAAAAAAAAAAATCAAGTAATAACCATACAAGGAAACTGTAAAAGAATCATAAAAGGAAAAAAACAAAAAGAAAACATGATATGAATATTATGAAAAATTATGAGATTAAAAAAAATGAAGCTGCAATAGTACATTCTATGTTAACTTACCGTAATGCCTGTTGAACTCTTCTTTTATTGGATTAAGTGTGAAAGTTGGTAATTTCTCTGCTAAACCCCGTGTTCAGCCTTATCACCCCAACAATAACTTCAGTGTTCTCTCATGTTTATATAGTTTTCATCATAACTGGATCACTCTAACTTCTTCAGGGCAACCTCTGCTGCATCCCATGTTCTTTTACCTCTGCAACTGTTTTAATTCCTAGCTGTATATGCTGCAGAAACACCGGTGTTATGCACATCATATATGCCTGTGAGCACAACATCTTGATCTGCTAGAACTTTGTCTTTGACATAGAAAGTGCTGAGCTCTGGGCAGATGCAAAGCATTTTCTGAAAGAAGAAAGACATTTTGAAAATAGATCAATCTGCTCAATTCTTACAGGACAGTACAGTACTCTCTAGCAACAGAGGAGCCAAATACAGTACAAGACAGGAAAGTAGCTCGTCATACTGACAACCTCTGCTTCAACCCATGCATTAGAAAATGTGTTTCAAAATAGGATCAATAGCAAATGGGTCCATAGGAGGGTCATGAGGTTGATCAGAGGGCTAAAGCACCTTTTCTGTGAAGAAAGGCTGAGAGAGTCGGGATTGCTCAGTCTAGAGAAGAGAAAGCTCCAGGGAAATGTTATTCTTGCCTTCTAGGGCATAAATGGAGTCTACAGGAAAGATGGGAGAGACAATCAGGGAGTTTAGTGAAAAGAAAATGGATAACAGCTTTAAACAAAAGTAGAGTAGGTTTAGACTACGTAAGATATTCTTCACTCAGAGAGTGGGGAGGCACTAGCACAAGGTTCCCAGAGGAGCAGTACATGCTTTATCCCTGGAGGTGTCCAATGCCAGGTTGGATGAGGCCCAGAGTAGCCTGATTTGGTGGCTGGCAGGCATTCCCATTACTGGGATTTTTGGAGATAATGATCTTTAATGTTCCTCCCAATATAAATCATTCTTTGAAGTCCATGGAATCATTTTGTTTATTTTGCTAGAAGACATATATAAAATATAAATAACTTGAATATAAGTAATATCAAATAAACAAACAAATATATAATTGTTATTATAAAATGTATTATTTGAATCATAATAATTATATATTATTGTAAGAATTAATATAATAAGAAAATAATGATAAAATTTTAGATATAAATAGTTTATGACAATTATAATATAAGGAACAATGATGATGCTTTTAGAAAAGACTAAGAAATATATGTGGGATAGATATAAAATAAAAAAGTTTAGTTAGTATTCAGAAAAAAAAGGTTAGTTGTCAGACATTCTCACAGTTTCCACATAATCATACAGATTTGGATTCTTCTCACCTAGGTTTGCTTGTTTGCATTCTAATTTTATTTCCATCTAAGATAGTCACAACAGATGTCTTGTACACAATAGAGAAAGAATAGGTATTTCTGGGATAAAATATCCTGAAAAAGTATTTTAAAACAATACAGCTGACCTGCAGACTTAGAGGTATCCTTCCTTCTCTCTCCACTGTGAGTCTCCACGTAGAAGGAGACTGCAGTGATTAGTTCAGACACAGGTATCTGCAAAAATACACATTTAAATTCTGCTTTTAACTAATCAGACCACAAGTGCAAGAGCTCTGTGTACTCAATACCTCGAAGTGAGAATAAGAACTGGTTAATTTTGGTTTCTTTCAAAACCCGACTTTCAATTAAATCCTCAGTGAGAAGCTGTAGTGATTTGAGCAATTTTGGAAATGCAGTTTTTCAGTAAGAAAATTAGATTTTTCAGCAGTTCTGTTTTCATGAGTTAGCTTATCTGATGTACATAATTTACAGTAATACATGTGAGAACAGCAGGTCTGAGTGGGTTGGTGTGAGATTCAGGTCTAAAATGAGGGCTGTCTTTTCTAATGAGGGGCAGTTGAGAGCTACCGTATGCTCCTAAGTTTCAAATTAGTAGTACCATCTGTTAAACAAGTTCTTTATTTATTTATTTATTGTCATTTAATTTATTTCCTTTTACAGTGAAATATAACTATTGATCAATGATCTTAGTTCTAAACTCTTTACCTGGAGTTTTCAAATCTTTTAAAATTAGATTCATCAGGTGTTTACAAAGATGTTGATGTTCTTGAAAAGTGTTAAGATCATAATGTTCTCCCCCTACCTGAAAATTAGTTATTTCACATTGCAGAAACCATGAGAGCTTGCAGATCTCAGCTTCACCAGAAGCCATGCTATTTTTATATTTATGTTTGAAGCCTATTAAATGCCCGGAAAATTTGCTTTCATGGCAAAAATTGGCAGGTGTCAGAGAACTAAAGAAGTATAGATGAAAGAAAGCTACTTCTAAGATATCTGTCTTTAAATTAAATTCTTTCTATACAAAATAATTTCACAATTTTACAAACAAATAAACAGAAAAAATCCCCCAGATACACAGCAAATAACATTTGTTTAGTTAACTGAATTCAGTCATTCCAGAGTTTGTTGTGCTTTATTTTAGGTAACAGGTTATTGTTCTGTGTTATTTTAGTAATGTGGAACTTTGTCTGTCAATGGAGTTATGTCTTTTCTGGGACATTTTAACAACTTTTCCATATATGCAATTATTTGTTGCAAGCCAATAAAGCTCAACATACTAAGCCTACTCTAGTCTATATATTGCCAATGCCTTTCAAAACTTGGTTGTAAATATTTCATGTGTCTTTAAGTTCCTTCCTCTATTCTTTTTCCTTTTTTTCAAAAGAACTGTAACATTTAATATTTTTTTTTCTTTCCTAGTCATTAAATCATAGAGTAAAACTGCATGTAATACCTAAAATCCTCCACCTTACTCATCTGTTCTTTATTTCTGCCACTTCCTCTCCCACACCTAGATTGTTTTTCAGATGCTTACAAGAGTTACAGATAATAAATTAATGTTGTGGTTTTGTGGTTTAGATGCCGGTATTCCACATCAGAACATCATGATGGGAGTTAAATTGTTAATGCTCTGGCAGGAAGAGGAAGAGGGGTGGATCTCCAGACCAGACACCAGCCTCTCTCTGGCTGGCGTGCTCTCTCTGGTTCTGCTGCAGAGTTAAAGCACGTGTTCTTCCCTTGTAGTTTTGATAACATAAGACTTTATACACTGGTTACCTTACTCTCTCTCACTTTATTCGGTTTTGTTAGCTTTAGTAAAATACTGTTCCTCTTCAGGAAGAGAGAGAGCTGTTCTGACCACATTGCTTGCTGCACTACTGTGAATGGAAGAGAGATCTTCTCCCTCACTGCTGTGCTATGCTACCTCTTTTACCTGGAATTGGAATTCATGTGGGGAGTTCTAGAGAATTCTGGGGACTGTAGTTACTATTCTCAGTGTATCTTCTTGGAGAGCTGGAAGCTGACACTTCACAATGGAAATGCAGTTTCCCTGCAATATGAAAACTGATAAAACCAGAAATTTCCCTTCCCTTCCCTTCCCTTCCCTTCCCTTCCCTTCCCTTCCCTTCCCTTCCCTTCCCTTCCCTTCCCTTCCCTTCCCTTCCCTTCCCTTCCCTTCCCTTCCCTTCCCTTCCCTTCCCTTCCCTTCCCTTCCCTTCCCTTCCCTTCCCTTCCCTTCCCTTCCCTTCCCTTCCCTTCCCTTCCCTTCCTCCCCTCCCCCTCCCCTCCTCTTTCTATCTCTTCTTTCTCTTCTTTCTCTTCTCTCTCTTCTCTTCTCCCCTCCCCTCTCCTCCCCTTCCCTCTTCTCTTTCTCTCTTCCCCTCCCTCCCTCCCTCCCTCCCAAACTTCCAAACTTCCTTCCTCTCTTCCTCTCTTCCTCTCTTCCTCTCTTCTATCTTATCCTACCTTACTTAAAACATTCCTATTACATTTTTAATATTTATCATTTTCCCTTGTGGAATGAAAGGAGTTAATGTGTTATATTTTTTCCTAGTTTGAAACCTTATTATTGCTAGAACTAAATTCTGTCTTTGATTTAAAACTATATTAAATTCCAGTATTTTCTGAACAGTCAGCAAAAATATATAAAATATAAACAAGAATGAATGGTAATATGAATGTTGAAGATGCTTTGATTGTTTTCTGCAGTAGGTCAAATCATTTTTTAAAAAGTGTTAAAAATGAAGTTATAATTCTTTTTAAAATACGAGCATTGGAAACATAAAAAGCTATCCTTTTCTTTGATGTTAATTATGAAAAAGAGGGTAAAGGCTTATCAGCTTCAGTGGGTTTTATTTTCACTGTGGAGAATTTAACAGAACTGTAGATTTGGTTCACTTGAACAGCATGTCTTCAAAAGCCAAGAATCAACCATGGAGTATGTTATACACTTAAATTTTACAAGCCAAAAGGCAGAAAAGATTATGGTTCTTTCCATAGACTCCCCATAGAAGATGTTGTGGTAACTTTCAAATTCCCGTGGAAGAAATGAGAATAAGCCATTTTTTGGTACACTTTTCAATCTTAACAATATATAGGTTTTTTCTGTTTGTTTGTTTTTTCTTTTAAGTTAGCAGAATCTTGCAGTAAAGTAAAATAAAATCAAATGTATAGGAAACTCAATTAAAAACAAAAACAAAAACAAAAACACAAAAAACCACTGAGGAAATATCTTGAACCACATTCAGATTACAAATCTGCAACAAGTCTGATCCTTTCTTTGCAGCAATTAATTGCTTTCTTGTAAAAACAATATTAAATGGATAACAAGGACCTTTGCTTTCTCCTGTGATTTTTAAACAACTTGTATGCAAAACATCTTTTTAATGAGATATTTTCTAAAAATGAAAAGACAAAAAGTCACTCTTTTGCATTCATGAGTTCTTTGCTATAAAACTGGGAAAAATTATATAATGCATTTTCTTTTGATATTTGCATCATTTTACCAAACAGCCTCTTAGGAATGGAAGTAACCAGTTTTAAGAAGGCTAGTAACAGTTTAGGTTATTTAGCTTTTTGGACTGATATTTTGTCACTGTGGAAGTACTGACTGTGGGGCTGACAAAGTCTTACCACACCTACAGCAGTGTAGTACAATATAAAATATGACATCATGTTATTAGTTGGACTTAAGTTACCATTAATTCTAGACAAAGCAGCTGTTATTTTTGTGTGCACAGTGAGGGCTGACTACTACAGTTCAGGGAGGAAAAAAAATGGAATAAGTGGTCCTGTAAGACTCCTGTTGCCTGAAATATAAAGTAGACTCACTGAAATGAGAGCTGGCAGAGATCCCCTTTTCTACTGTCAGTGACACAAAATTTTTGCCAAAAATACTGTCTGACTGAAACAGTATTGAAGTTGAAAGATTCAGGGCAGTGGAGATTAGCATAAGAAAGATTTCCATTAAGAAAGAAGTAGCTAGTACTGTGGGTTTAAACATAACTGATGTAACAGAAACCAGAAACTTAAGAAAAGAATAACATTGGAAAAAGGTTAATATTAGAGACCAAGAAAATTAGATGTGTCTAAAAGCTGAAATTAGAAATCTGTGGAAGTAACAACTCATTTTGCAGACGTGAATATGCACAGTGTCTAATTTTTCTGATTGTTCCCACTTGCTTTTTATTAATTTGAACTATGAAAAGCCAACTGGCAAGTATGATAAGTCATCTGTGGCTGGAGGCCAAATCAGGATCAAACTGAATCTACAGACAGTTAAGGACACAGTGAGGTCTATCTGTTTTCAAGAATTCATTCCTAACGTCTGCACACTTAAGGAAGGCAAAGTGGATACACCTTGATAGAAGACTTAAATTGCTGCCACAATTTAGTGAATGTTTTTTTTTCTGAGAAAACTAGTGAATCAGGACAAACAAGAAGTGTGGACTGAATCAAGCCGTTGTTACAAGGCAGAAGATCTAGAAATCCTTCCACACATATATACATATATTTAAATACATATATGTGTATATACATATATTGAAGACAGCTATGAATAATGAAAACAAGTTATCTTGAAAAAGAATTATCTATAATGAATTTTTTTAAGTTAAGAAACAGTTGAGGAGTTCAAAGATAAATAACTGAACTGAAACTTTACCAGTAACTCTGTGGTGGCATATATTGATTAGCAGCTGAAAGAACAAGTCAAAACTGTAAATATGAGAACAACATGAATGCTGTGCCCAACAATCCTACATAGTCATATCTTGCTGAACTGTAAAAATGCATAAATGGAAAGGACAAGTGGAAAGTATCATAATAGATTTCATCATCTTTTATGCATCACATATTCTGCATCTCTAATAACTCACACCAGCATCAAGAGGTGACAGACATCATTAGATTAGGTACTAAACTAAAATAATGCTAATATATATGTTTTTAAATAATAATACTGAAAATTTATACTAATCGTCAGGTAAAAAACTCCTAGATTTTCTCTTCGGAAGCATACGATAGGACAGATTCTTAATTTCTTTCAATTTGCTATCAGAAATTTAATCCCAAGAGACTGCTGTGTCTCTCTATCTTAAAATCTATAGTAATTCCAGTATATGTTATTTTATAATTAATTTCTTTGTATATTTATTTTAGCATATTTAATAGTGTCTTCAGCAGGTCAGTGGAGGTGATTCTTACTCTTTACTAGCCATTGTTGAGACACATCTGGAGTGCTGGGCTTCCAGTACAAGAAAAGAGATACTGAAGTAAGTCTAGTGAAAAGGCAGAAAGATGATCTGCAGTATTTCATATGACAAGAGACTTTGATAGTTGAGACTGCTTATTCTGGAGAACAAAAGTTTAAGGGGATCTTAAATATGTGTATAAAAATAGTTGTGGAATGAAGACAAAGGGAGTCAGACTCTCTTCAGTATTGCCCAGGGATGGAAAACATGGCATGGGTAAAACAAAAACAAAACAAAATAAAACAAAACACAGAGTTACATCAGAACACCAAAAAAGCCACAGTTTTGTTATAAGCCTTTTCTCCCAGTCAAGTAGAGCGCTTATGGAGTGTCAGTCCTTGGAGTTATTCAAAACACAACTGGACAATCTTTTCTAGCTGATTCTGTTAGAACAGGAGAGTCGGACTAGTTGTCTCAAGTTCTAGTCAATCTCAACCATTCTGTGATTTCTGTCAAATTTTCAAAATTACACTAATAATGATTTTTTTTTCTTATTTCAATGTTTTCAACTTATTTGGAGTCCCTTAATGAAATCTTTAAACTTCAGGAATCTTTGCATAATAAAAACAGAAAATAACACAATCTTTGAAAAATTAATTCTGATAACAAATATATGTATCAGTGAGAAGAGATGGCAGAAATACTAAGTTATTTAGAATTGCTATGGCAGGCAAGGACATTTGAACTGGTATATGATTAAAATTAAACAATAGTGTACACTTAAAACCCTTTTTTTTTAAGTCCCTTCCACCTCTCCCACCTCTTCCTCCTCTTCCTTCTCCTTTCCTTTCCTTCCCTTCCCTCTTCTCCCTCATTTTGCGAGGAGAGTGGTTAGAAAAATGCAACTGTAAGATCATCTAGAAAATAGGATGAAATACAAGAAAGTCATGACATCAATGCAGTTTGGGGATGCATTATTGTCAGCCCTGTGCTTCAGCACCACATCCTCAGTATAGAACCATAAACCTGTTGTGATGTACATACTACACAAGTCAAACATTCTTTTGTAGTCAGGATCAAGGGATATTTTACCGGGCTAACAGTGGAATATCCAGACAAACTGAATGTTCTTGCTTGCTCAATGTTTAGGATAATCAAAGTCTATCCACTACTGCCTAAGTTGCTTCTTCTTTAAAATGTGGCATTAGTTGTAAGGACCCAAAATTAGAAAACATTAGTGAACGAAATTATTCATTTGTATTTTGTAGCAGCAAATATGTGTCAGGAGCAGATAATTCATCATTACTCACTGAAGGCATATGGAATGAATGCACCTTTTAAACAGTTCATTTCAAAATATAGATTCTCCAGGAGTGTATGGGTCAGAAAACAATTTTTCTTGCAGATGTTTTGTGCCATTTGGCAAATTCTTGTACTGAAAAAAACATTAGAAAATCTCTTTCTCAGGACACATAATCTCTGGTTAGTCAATGAACAAAGAGAATAAATATTATAAATATTATTAATATTATTACAACACTGACAATGTATTAATTTCTAAGAGAACTGAATTCCTTTCTGCTAAAATGAAACAGAGCATGTTAGCCTGTTCTATGGAATGACAGTGAACTTTCAACTTTTTAGCATTCAGATAAAAAGAAGCACTGTACCTCCTCTCCCCTCCTCTTCTCTCCACACCTACTTCGATGAGCTCTGGGAGAACATCCTCGGCATCATCAGGTTATATAAAAAGTATATGTGTATGATTCAAAAATCGAGTTTCAGAAAAAGCTTGAATACACAGATTGTCCAAAACTCTTTCAATATGAATAGCTTAACTTCTCCTCAACGCCTTCCTGACAGCTATTTTGACAAAATAACCACCCTACTAGTAATGCTAATGGGCCCAGCTCTCTCACAGAGAGAGATTTGTGGCTGGGCTGATTTGGTGTAGTTTTTTTCCAGTTAAAGTTTTGGAGTTACTACACATTAGTAGTTAGAGTAACAATACCTGAATCCTGATAAAATAATACTCAATAAATAATAATAATAATAAAATAATACTCAAATCCAAAACTAACCAAATAAAATTAGTTTCTAAAGAAGCATTCAGTTGTAATCCCTTTCTTTTGCTCTCATACTGTGCCAAAGATATAAGATGTCAGAATAATAGCAAGTGGGTTGAGTCTGAAGATTCAGAACCTCTAGTTTTATAATATTTTTTAGAACAAAATTGTATCTCCAAATAATTATGAAAAAGAAAGGAATTATGAATAAAAACTTCTTACTGTCCTTACTGTCCTGAGTTCATTTCATCTATAAAAAGTTGCTGTATCTGAGTCAGTTACCCTAACCTCTCTATGCAAGGGCAGTGAAGAGAATTAGTCATTTATATGGAAAGTTAACTGAGATTGCTATAAAACCAGTATAAGATCATAACAGTTTTGCCACATAGAAAGAAGAAACTGTAAAAACTGGAATATCAACCATTAAATTGTTTACTACAACTGTATATTTTGTTGGATGACACCAATATGTACCAATATGTAGCTTTCACTCCTGGATTTTAAGGTGCATAAATAATGGCATAATTTAGAAATCTAATATCTTATATAATTATAGTGACAGTTGTATTTTATGTGTCATTGACACCATTATATCAGTGTTTAAGCACTTAATTTTGGAGGTAATCAAGAAAACTTTTAAAAAATTCCACTCAGCCATTTCAGAAGTGCAATAAAGTTATCTCATTAATTCAGTTTTCAGGAAAAATTAATTCTCTGTAGGAGAACATCTCTCGTGATGGCAGTCACACCACCTACTATAGTAAAATGTATTTGCTTACTTGAGCATCAAAGTACAAATTTATACTTGAGATTTACTGATACAGTAAAAATAAAATACAGCGTGTTTGTGGGCAGTATACAGATCTGCACACATTATTGTAATTAAGAGAACTAAAATATTCCTGTTCATTTTGTGTGTCCTTCTTGTTATTTATAAGATCTATCTTGGGAAGATAAAATTGACTGGCAATTTTGAAGAACTTAAACGTCTTTAAAGAAATGCTAGGGAGTTGATACTTACAGTGCCTCAGAGTTTGTTTCCCAATTTCAAGAATTTTAGAAAGGTTGAAAATAAAGAAAGCATACAATAGAAGTAGATTAAAAGGAGATGTCTTTCATTACAGAGAACATTCTGTAGCTCACTGATATACTGGGCACAGTTTTGAGATTTTTTCCGTTCAGACATATTTTGTATTTCCCAGTTCAAAAATGTGAAAATGTCATAGAAAGGGTATTTTGATGGTAGCAATTCATAATTCTACGTCCTAAAATCAATGACTCAATGAATGCTTTCCTGAACATCCGAAAAAAACAATTCAATAACATAGAGTTTTCTCTGACTCCATTCAAAGGTAAGACTTTCTTAGTTATTAAAGAATATATTTTATATTTAAAGTTGCTGACAGCAATGTATATGATATATGTATAGCTGATATACATATCAGCTAATGAAACAATCAGTTATTTTAGATATGTGAAGAGTATGTGTGTCCCTATAGCATAAATATTCTATGAATAAAACAAATAATAAAAAAGAGCTTTAATTAATGAGCTAAAATCAATAGCTCAAAGCTGCTACTGAAGTTTCTGGATTATGAAGAAAAATGAAAAATAGATTCTATGACACTCTGGTGATCTTTACTTTTTATCTGACAACACAGTTTTACAGAGATACATTAAAACAGAAGTATGATAACAAGTTTAAGTAAAAACGTGTTTTTTTCCTAAGCATAATATTTTCAGTAATTCATTACTTTTCTTAGTATTATGTATTTCCGATGGGGGAAAAAATGAAATTGTTGTTTCTACGACTGATTTGCTATTAATATGATTTTATGAAGAATGGGCTATTTGACTGCTGAAAGCTATGTTATCTGGTTAATTCTCATTTGAAGATAAAACAGAAAATAGTTTATATAGTTAATTGAAGGTTCTGAAGCAGAAAGCAGGCCTGGAAGAGTCAGTTATGGACAATTTATAGAAAAGATAAAGGTGCTATAATGTAAAAAAAAAAAAAAAAAAAAAAAGAATGTTTACATGTGTCATATTTTGGTGTAGGACTGTAATTTCCCATGACTCTGAAATTTACTGAGGGTGGGTATATAATATTTCTTTAAGACTTTCACTCAGAAAGAATTTTCATACTGGAATTTCTGGTCCAACAGAGAGAAGGTAGAAAATCAAAAGGTTGCAATTAACTTACCGGTCAGCTCTCTTTGGGAGACTGCTACACATGCACATATGACTGATTATCTGTGAGGCAGATAATCAGTCTCTTCTATTCCAAGTGAATAACATTATATTTTTATATACATATATGTACATATTTAAAGAGCCCTTATTATTTTAAAATTTATTATGTGTGCATGATAAGAGTATTATTGACCCTGGGAATTCTAGATTACAGCATTTCAAGTTTTTTTTTTGTCTGTTTTCATTTTATGAGGTAGGCCTCTATTTCTAATTCTGGAAATGTAATGTGCATTGTCTATTCATCTTGTGTTTGCATTTTATTTTATTTTGTTTTTATTTGTTTAGCTGTGATATGTTTTCAAACACTTATTGCTGTTGTATTTGAGAAGGGAAGGGGAAAAAGTTTGGGAGTTTTGCAGATGAACTTATTTTTCAGCTGTATTTTCCTGTTCTCTTTTATCACAATAATTTAACACATCCCAGGTATTTTAACTGATTTACCTCCAAAACAGTTATGCAATTATACTTCTACCTCTGTGGAAGCCCCAGATGTATGGCTATCATTATAATCTTTCTTTTAGATGACCAGATCAAGAATATAAGTAACAATGTAAAGAGAATATGAAAATGTTTCCAGGACGAATTAGAAAATTAACATATATTAGTCTGTTGTTAGATATTTAGTTAACGTAAAAGCAGTCAGGTTTTGCACAAGTTAGATTTCATTAAAACCTAGACAAAAGTTCTTCACGCTGTTGGATATAACCTAAATACAGTTTCAGAAGTTTAATCAGAAAGTACAATGCTTTAATTTAAGCAATGAAGTGTTTAATTGTGGATCATTTGAAACTAACTTCTCTGCACTTCCTGGAGAATGATCTGACTTTTACAGGAAGAAAGCACAGGAAAATAACCTATATGGTGTTTTTGAGTTTAACTGTATTTAATTTCTAATGTTATCATTTTTTATTATTACATTATTATATTACATATATTATTATATTTGTTTAGAATCTGGCAAATTCCATGTACCTGATCACACATTTCTCTTTCTCCTATTCTTTAGTATCCTTTCTATCTTACTGCATTTTGCCATGATTCTCCTGATTCAAATTCTTGATACTACAATTTTCAATCACATTGTGTATTTTAATCTTCTTTTTTCTTTTTCTTTCTTCATCTATGTGACTGACATACATAGCTGTATACCCTTCCTTCCATTCTTTACCAGCGTTTCCAATTTAGTTTCCATTTCCTCCTTAAGATGAATACTACTGAAGATTTCTCCTCTAACACTGTGTAAGTACTGCATCAAAACAGTGGTATTTGAGCTAATGTAAAAGCACAGATTATCTATAGTTTATGAAAAAGTAACTGTCTAAGGCATTTTAATGAATCACATTTTAATTTAAAGGCATTGAATACTTATCAAATTTCCCAAAGGGGGGTTAGGAATGCTTGAAAGAATATTCTAAAACCTCTTACAACTGAAATCCAAACACTCCAAACCCGGAGTATTTCAGTAGAGCAGAATCATTCTAGGAGCTAAAATTTACCCTGTTTCTTGACCATGAGGAAGATTAAGGTTGTCATCCATGTGTCATATTTGTTTGATCTATTTAATCAATTTCAAAGTCTCCTGTTTTTGCAGAAACCAAATGAATTTTCAGTCCTGAATCATGAATTTTTGGTGGGATCAGGCAATAATTATTGCACATATGTTGTTATCTTTTTATTGTTGTTTTTTTTTTTATATTTATATAGGTTTTATATTTTCATCACTAGTGTGAGTCTGTTTCAGTTCTAAATGTCAGAAATATATATAGCTCAACAATTTAAAATAAGACATTCTCAGTTTAACTATGTTAAATATGCTGTGCAAATATGAATGTCTAAATTCTGAAAGGTTTAGCAGCATCATGAAACTGAAAGAAAATAGATTCTTAATTGTCTGAAACTAGTAAAAGGGGGAAATACAGAGCTGATCAGCAAAAGATCTTTCCCTGCCATTGTGTCTCGTTTGCAGGAAGTGCATTTTCAAAGTGGTCAGCCACAAATCAGTGTTTAACTGCACTGATCATTTTGCTGAAGATAGCTTGCTGCTTTTTATCTCGAGCACGACAGTGGATATTTTATGTCAGGGCTGTCTCAATAAATCTACTTCATCCAACTTTGAAAACACTCAGATGTATTCTAAGATGTGAAGGCAATAAATCTGACCATATGGACAGTGTAACCACATTGAAGTAAAATCAGCCCACCACTGCAGTTTTCCTCTTTTATGCTCTTTCTCTTCAGGATTCAATTCTAACACCAAAAAAAGGCAGGATATACATTACTAAAACTAGAATTAATAGAGATCTGTTGCTAAGAGAGTAAGATAATACATAATTTTGTTGATTTGCACTTAGAATTTTTCTCCCCTTACTAATCCTAATTTGAGGTGTTCATCTTTGTATGTACTACCCATACCTTTTTTGATGGGGTTGGAGATGATGTGAGATATGCCCAAGGTATTTTGTTTTGTTTTGTTTTGTTTTTTTAACTTGGAAATGTATTTTTCTAAAAGTTTTTTATTTTCATAACTTACACTCAATGAATATACATTACATGCTATTAGCCTTAGCAAGGTATTTTAATCTAACAGTTCTGCATCATGTTCACATTAATATGCAAATATAATAAGAATGCAAAATTAAATGGAAATGAAAGTTGGAAGTTAATTGGCATTTTTGTCACAAAAGCTCGGAGAAACAGTACTTATGGTTTAATGGCCAAAAGCTAATGTGTCATCCTAGGGAGAGCTACATCAATTTAAACTAAGACAATTTTACTCGGAAAAAGTGCAAAAGTGCTGTTTGTATATGCAGGTTGTCAGCTCAACCCCATGCAGGTGGTCCCATCACTGTAAACCTGGACTAAATTGCTGTCATCCATTAAACACTGTGACTGCCTGGATAGCTGCCTAGCACAGACTTACACAGGCCATCTATTCCTATCAGAAATACGATATGTCACTGACAAAAGCTTAATTACTCCATTAATTAATAGGACAATTTTCAACATGCCTTGCAATGCAGTTTGACACTCATTAGTGCCATTTATGAATAATTCCACACAGAGTATAATACTCTATAAAATGTAATTTGAAAGGGAATAATACATATTTAAAGCCTACATACCTGTGAAAGCAAAACACAATCTTTTCTGAACTAGTCAGCTTTATGAAAAACCTCAGACTCATCTGCTGAATGCTTGGGAAAATATTTCTCTACATCAAAATGTTTTTGACATAGAACAGCAAGCTTATTCTGTATTAGAATCATTCGGAAGTCCAGGAAGATCTTCATTGCCTGTAAGTCTTAAGTCTCTTCTAGCTGGACTCTTACTATCTTCAGTTTTGCATCAAGGCTAGGGACACTGAAACCTTTGGACTTTAACTTCCCTTGTACATCCATTTACATAAGCAACTCCAAAAGTAATACCTCCTATTTATTTCCGTGGAAACTACAACAGAAACAAACACCACAGTAAGATCTGATAGAGCAAATTCTTAGCTACAACACTCTACTTTTTCCACAGTCACCACCATTAGCTATACATTTTTACTGGTGATGAAGAAGAACATGCATGACACACTTGTAAAAATCTGCACTAATAGAGGTGACTTTCACAACTGCTATGATGGCATCATTGTCAGGAAAATGTTGCCCATACCATCCATCTTTCATGAGCTTGAACAGATGAAAATAGGAAGACACTATATCCTGACTATGCAATAAGTATTGTAGGACAGATCAAACAAGATAGGTAATGTGCTCCACAGTCTTCCTGCTGGTATGGTACCAGTAGTTTGTTGTTGGAAGAGAAAGGTTGTCTTCTTCTCTGGCCTGACTCTGGAAGTTCAAGCCTTCAGCTTAGTCAGTGTCATGAATTGGTCAGAGTTAATGGTCTGTCCAGGTTACAGAAAGTCCAGAAGGATTACTCTTTCCTATCCCAAAAGACAATGCGCATCACTTTACCTGTTCAGGTGTTTAAAATTATTGAAGTAATAACAAAGCTGTTAGAAGATGCTTACTTTTATAGGTGGTGCAGTATGATGGGCAGTCTGATTAAGATGAAGATTTAAATCTACAGTCTAAAAAAAATTTCAAGACATCTTTCATTCCTCAACTAACATTGTGTAATACATGGTTTTTGATTACTATCCATAGATTTCACTGTTCAAACAGGATACCCTGCAAGAGGCTCAGAATTTGCTGGGTGTTCAGCTTCAGAAAAGTCATCTCCATAGGGCATTCTTCAAAGCATGTGGGAAGACAATATGGGCTTGGGAGGCAAAATAAGTTACCTCTCCCTTTTACCTGCCCTATTCTTCTGCATATTTTGCTTGTAAATCAACTTCCAAGAGAGACCGAGCTGAGGTGCAACTGCCATGGTTCAGGATATGGCTATAGAACAGCAGGGATGGGGGACACAATAACATTTTCAACCATCTCAGTCTTAGCCTTCTTGTCAATCAAAATCCTAAGAATACCCTGAGAAAACAGATTTTGTGAGGGTGGGCACTCACCAGTTTCTAAAAATCCAGCCATGAAAAAATTTCAACTAAATATCATAATTCTGAGACCCTAAAATGATCTCACAGTCCTTAATTGAAAAAAAAATTATATATATATATATATGCTCATATGTATAGTTCTACAGCTTGAACATTTCACGTATGATGGAATGATGGTATTGGTGGCCAAAGGTTGGGCAACGGATGTTATCTACCCCACTGCACTGCCAAGAACACAAGATTCCTAGGGACAGAAGGAGAGATGAGATGAAGCAATTTGAATCTAACTTAGGAGAAAGCAGGTCACTGCCTCTTGGAATAGGAATTCAAATCATGTACAACCAAGTTAGGCTAAAAATTTTAAAAAATCCTGAGATAAAAAAAGAAAAAGAAAGAAAAACTCAGATATTTACCTCTTCCATTGTGTCATATCCCCTTTTTCTCCCAACACTCTTACTGGTCTGATAATTCTTTCATTCCTGGCTGAGTGCTGATCCAGCTTCATTTGTAAGAGTAAAGGGGTTTCTCATCCATAATGAAGTGTTATAATAGTAACCTGTAGTAACTGCAGACAAGTTGACTTATTTTTATTTTTTATTTAAATAAACTTATTATTCTCTCATTATTCAGATCATTTTTACCTCTTTTAATTGTTACCACTGCTTTTACCATTATTCAGTTTTCTTAAATATGGAAGATGTGAGTACTAGCTTAGTCATCTGGAAAGGACTTAAATCCTCATCTGTTTTGCTATGCTTAATGTTACTATCATCACCTCCTCCTGACTGTCATGGGAGATTAAGTGATTACCTATGTTAACTTGAATTGTCATTCCATTTCCCAGAACATATGTTTGTATGTATAAATTAAATAACCATAGATGTTCAAAGACACCTTTGTATCTATGGAGCTAGATGATTCTGAGATTCTGATAAGCAAGATAACCACTGGGGAGTTGGTTGGTTGGTTTTGTTGTTGTTTGTTTTATAAATTATTTTCTTAAATAATTATTTTGTCAAGGCATAGGTGGACTATAATGATGCAAATGTTTTTTTCTTGAACTATGGACAAGAACTATGATACTAAGATGTCAAAGGAGAACCTGCGGAATGCTTGTTCCCTTAAAAAAGGTCACCCTGTTTCTTAAATTCTTCTGATTCAATTAAAATTATGTTCCTGATGTAAACTTTCTTGGATCTTCTGCATGTAAGGCTACTGTTTCTCCATAATAAAGTAATAATTTCTGGGAATGGGTGGAAAGTGAATGTATCCCAGAATGAAAGTTGGACAGATTTGGGGTTTTTTTTAGCCTGTATAATGAATCATGATGCCCATTCACAGAAGTCTTTTAAGTTCATCTTCACTGCTGTATTACTTAAATTCAATATCATTGGTACTTACATGCTTATTATTCATAAGACTAAAATATTAAACATGCTTAGGTATCAAAATACCAGTTCAGCAAAGATGTATTTTGTTCTGCTAGTTAATTCCACTAACATGGAGGGCTTAAAATACTTTCATCTTTTGAAATATTCTGCAAAATTGCTCTAAAGCATCTCTGCAGCCCTGCGTATATTAGATATTCCTAGTCTCTTGGCTAATAACTAGAGTATGTTTGTCTTTTAAAATAGGCTTCAGGAATTTTCTAAAGATAGTAATATAGTTCTTGCTATACTTTCTGAGGAATACTTTCTTCTGTATACACTGAAATGTTATACTCCGAAAATATCTTCAGCCCTTAAAGCTGATGTCCAGTAGCACTTATTTGTGCTACTGAAATACCTATCAAATTTCTGGAAGTATGCTTGCACATATGTAACCTCCCCACAGATCTCATTTCATATTCATTTCTCACAGCATAACAAAACATATTGTTTGTATGTCTTCAACTAGCTTTGATCTGCTGTCAAACTGAACTGATCAAGGTCCTCACAAACAGGCTGCGGAATCACGATTTGTCATTAAAGAGATACTGATTCTTCTTTTCTTACTTGCAGATATTTTTAAATGAATGTATTGTAACAACTTTCAAGGGTAGTTTTGACAATGAATATTATTCTTTTGAAACACACCTTTTTCTTTGTGCCATGCTTTTCATATTGTTCACATTTCATAATCTAACCACTCAAAGGCTTCTTTTTTCATAATTCAAGGTTTTATTCTAGACAGAATGTGTTTTAAAAACTTTATTAATTGTTGCTTAAAAAGTGATTGCTTTTCATTTCCCAGGTTATGTCAACTTTATTCACTATCAGTATCTGTCCTTATGAATAAAAATCTTTCAGGCCTCATGGTGTATTTGAGTCCAATCCATTAAATAACTCTTAAATATTTACTACACAAAGTAAAAAAAATATCTGCTAGACTACTACTGGAGCTAAACTACTGTCTCACCAAGGTTAATTCAGGGATTCATTCTTGGACTAGATTGTATGGGCATGCTCTGCCTGTCTAAGCCTTTTATTGCAGCTGTCATTTCTCAGGGAATAGAGAAAAGCACGAATTGCAGCTCACTGGAAAGTAGAGTCTGTAGAAAGAAGGAGAAGTATGGAATAGAGACATGGGTACAGGTAATGACAAACAGTCAAGGCTGCAGACACAGTAAATATCAAGCAGAGGAAAAGCAGCCAGTAAATGAGAAAGATTTAATATGTGTCTAGTCAGGAGAGGAGATTGAGAGTTGGCCAAGCAGGGGTATGTTTAGAGGTACAGTGTAAAGGATATTTAATAATCTCAGACCACTTCCACAACAAGGTTAATTAAATTAGTACATATTTTTTCTCAAATCATGGTTGATTTGTAAGGTAAAATTCTAAAGTAACCCTGCTTTTTCGACTGATTTGAAATTCCACGTCCTAAAGAATAATAGCAGCTCACAGAGCAGCTTCAAATAGCTTTAGCTGCAGTTGTTACTTTGTGCTACTTCCTTAAATCTGATTTTATGTTTCTTAATGTATGTCTAGAAAATAGAAGTCACTATGTTCATTAAGCACCATGTAGGTGTTTAAGTGTTATCGCTAAGATCATAGGAGATCTTTGAAAGAAGGTAGGTTGCAATTCTGTATGTACTATAAACTGCATTAACTATAAAACTATACTTTCTCCTCAGTCTTCTTCTCTTCATCTCACTTCACTTAATGCTTCTTCACCAAGAGTACCCTAAGAGTTTTAGTTTTATCCCCTGAGAATTTTCTCTTGCCTGTCCAGGGCAGCTTCTAATGGGCAGAAAAATTGGATGATAATTGTTAAAACTCTGAGTGTTTAGGTTTTAATATTCTTTATTTTGATTTGTTGTTTATATTGAAGTATGAAAAGGGATAAATTTATATTCTTATTAGTATTTCCTGGAACTTATTTCTTAGAATACTCCCACTAGCACAAGCATATCTAGTGTGTGGACCGGCCCAGCACTCTGCCCTGCAGCATCATGGAGGTGGCTATTTTCCAGGCACAGGTCCATTACAGCAACAAAACATCAGTGCTTGACTGGAACTGACTAAGCAGAAGCCAGGACATGGGAGGGTGAAATGCAATGCATTATAATGCATTTTGAGACATTGGCTTTTTGGTGACATCTCTGACCTGGGCCCTAAGGAGGCAGCACACCTCCTTACAGGTAGGGTTAGGGTTCTCTACTGGTCAGGTCTTCATCCTGGTTAGGCAGTCTATGACAGACCTCCACCAGGATGCCTGCCTTGTTGGTCTTCCCCCTAATCCTTACCCATAGAGGCTCAATGTTATCATTCACAACCCCAGGTTCAACAGTATCAAAACAATCTCTAACAGATAGCCATGTCAGCACCCTTCCTTCCTTGTCTTCCCCTTCTGGAGAGCTTATAGCCATCCATTGAGGCACTCCAGTTGTGGGCTCGATCCCACCATGTTTCCATTATAGCAACTAAGTCATAGTTTGCCTTCCACACAATGACCTCTAGCTTATTCTGTTTGCTGCCCTTGCTGTGTGCGCTGGTGTAGATGTACTTGAGCTGAGCCCCTTGCCTCATCCTGTCATCCCTAGGCTTATCTTTAGCAGGACTGTTTTTATCCCATTCTCTCTTCATGTCTAGGTTAAAGCCTTCTCAATGACTTTGCCAGTTCCTGGGCTAGGATCTGTTTCCCCCCTTGAGACATATGAGGACCATCTACAGCCAACAGATCAGGTGCTGAGTTAATTGTTTGTCAAAAACAAATTTTCTGCATTCACACCAGCCTCTCAGCTATGTATTCATGACATGGGTTTTTCCTGATCCTTTCAGTATTCTTCCCTGCCATTGAAGGGGAGGTAGGTTGGGATGGAGGTTGCCTGTGACACCAAGCTGGGACCTTTTCCAATCCTCCTCTTCCCTTAAATTCCATCTCTCTGTTCAGTGATGGCAGGGGAGGTGGTCAACCACTGTTTGGGAGGTATCACCCTGGTGTCTCTCTTGCAAGATCAACAGAGTTACTCCACCAGTCTATCTCCTGCCCACACTCTCTGATATTCCTTTATCTCTCTACCTCATCCTTGAGCATCATTACTACACTGAGCAGGTCATCGACCTGCTCACACCTCATGCGGGTGGAATCCCTGCCAGCCGTCACCAGCAGCAACAGGCGCAGGCACTCACTGTAGCCAAATAAGTGAACCATTTGTAGGCAGGAACTCCATCTAAGTCACCACATTCTGTCTTGTCAGAGCTTTCTGCCTAGTGAAGACCATGGTTGGGAGTGGCTGATAGGCATGCTGGTCTCCCAAGTGCACAGATATACTCTGCCCTCCTCATCATTCCTGCTCACATGCCCTGTGCTAGCTGCTATGCCATGCCATTCTGACATGCCATATGTTTTTAATTGTTCTCTGTAGTTGGGAGTTAGGTGTCTATATCCTTACTTTCCATTTTTCCCTACAGTTATTCTTACTGTCCAACTTAGAGAGTAATTCTTTGAGTCTGTTTGTGTTTTGATTTTCACATATTTAATTCTCTAACGCCAAATTCTATTTAAATAAAGCACAAAGCATCTAGATGTCTGGATTGGGTAGTGTAAGTTTTGCTGAATAGTAACTTTAAAAAGTTTCCCTTGTGAATGTACATTCTAACAGCCTGTCTCTGAACAGCAATCAGGACCCTACTGCGCTTGCAAGTTGTGGTCACTGATCCAGAGCACTGACAACATAAGCTCATGACAGGAAAGAACAGATGGAGACAAAGGTAAATAGCAGTGTGGTGGGAAACAGAGTAACAATGAAGCTAGGTCCATCTGTTGTTCCAGTAGCCGCAGAAGGTATCATTGTCCTCTACTGTGTCCCATTGTGCCTCTTGATCTTTTTGGGTACAGTAGGTAGCCTGGTAGTTAAATGGACTAGACTATGTTTTGCCTGAAGTAGGGAGTGGGTGTGTACTGATGTCAGCTCGACCTCCCGCACAGACTTTGTTTCTTTTATCCCTTTCTTCCTTTTGGCCTGAATGCCATCCAAGTGCTCTTGGCAAGGTGGATGGGCACAGTGCCCTCAGTGTCTTTGTGGAGAAGCAGTGAAATGCTGAGGATGGAAATTCATTCATAAAGCGCTCAAATCTTTTCTGTGAGCCGACAGGACCACTAATAAATAAAATGGCTCAGGAACTCTGTCCTTTGGTTCTGAGTTGCATGAAATAGCTTGAGTCCAAATGTTTACCCACCTCTTATGCTTGAAAGTAAGGTAATACATCATAATTCCATACTGGGAGTTGTCTGTGATGTAAATTGCCTTTTTGTATTTTCAAACAATTACGTGGGAACATACTAGCTGGAACAGGCTAAAAGAGAGCAATAAATCATGCAGTGAAAAAAATCTGTTTTCTCAGGTCAGTGCTTGACCCTTGTACTTGTTCAGTTTGTCAATGAACGGCCAGTATGAGCAAAGAGTGCTAATTGACAATCAGTGGAAGAAAGTAAAATTAAGGGATGAGGATATTACTTCAATAGTTGAATGGATTTTGATGTTTGTTGAAAAAATATCAATTTAAAATCTTTTACTATTCTGTTTGGTTTCTGGGGGTATGAGTGTTATTATTTCAGCAAGAATATGTGACCTTGACTTTGCCTTCTGGAAATTGATACTGAATTGTTGAAAATAATTCAACAGTTTTCTTAATAAGGCACTAAAGCTGTGAAAATCATTCAGAGTTATTTGTCATTAAATTCCTATGTTTTTATTCCACTGCAGTACCGCCAAGGGGCCACGATTATTTTAGTATTCTTCTGTGTCTCACACAGTAATTGTACTGTATGCCACTTAGTTACAGTGTAACAATCTAGAAGTTTGATTCTCTGATGCGGTCTATGTAAGGTGCCAATCACTTTCAGCCCACCAATCCAGTAGTTTTCTTGCAACAACTCTCCAAAACCTACCAGTTCTTAATCATTTTCTAAATATGTGGAATGATCAGAATAAATAAATAAATAAAAAGAATAATAACAGTCACTCAAACATCCAGCTACTTTAGTATTGTGTCCGCAGAAAGGAAAGAGATTTCTGTTGGATTTGGTTTGCGTAGATTTGGTTTAGATTTGGTCCAGCCCTGTGCAGACAGACAGCATCATTTATGATAATAGACCTGACTCTGATTTGTTAGATTGGAACTTGACTGTTATTCAAAAACTTATCTTCTGGTTTTGTTAAATTAATGTAAATTAAGGTTACCAGCTAAAATCAAGGGTGAAAATGATTTTTGAAGGAAATATATTTGTATAAAAGGTTATGTATTACTACAGAGAATTATGTTACCTCTTATTTTTAATGTTAGATTTCAGAGTTATAATGGAAACTGACAGAAATGTTTACGTATTTGTAACTGTACAAAAAAAATAATTAGGATGACCTTTCGTTATGTATGTATTAGAGTAATTGTGACAATAAACACACAAGAAATATTTTACTATACTTAGAGAAATACTTTGTATGAATAACAGTGATAATGCAGGAACAAATATTAAAGTCAGTGTCATCCAATTTTCTCTGACACCATACCTTTGATCAAAATACTATGTGAATTCATGCAAAACCCAATCATCTTTTAGTAATAAAGCAACATTTTGATCTTCCTGCTGTTAAGCAGTAAAAATGATTCAGTACCAAACTCAAATGATTGCTCCGTACTTAAAATAACAAAAGGCTTGTTGTGTTTAGAAATTGCAAATTTCATTCTAAAATGAACTTTGCTATTGCCATTCACAGCCTGTATATCCAAGGAATCATTAGTTATTAAAAAAATAATTTTTATTTTTTTATATCTAGTTTTTAAACCTAAAAGCTACATTTGCAGTATTCATAAAATAAAATAAAAAAAATCATCAAATCATAGAATAGCTTGAGGTGAATGGGTCCTTAAAGATCAGCTGATTTCAACACCCTTGCTTTGGGCAGCATTGCCAGTCACTAGAGCAAGTTGTCTGTACTCCATCCAGCCAAGACCTGAGTATGTCTTAGGTATGGAGAATCCACAACTTCTCTGGGCAATCTTTACCAGAGTCTCACCACCCTCTGAGTAAAGAATTACTGCCCAGCAATGGAATCATTGAATATACTAAGTTGGAAGGGACCCACAAGGGTCTTTGACTCCCATTCCAGATATCTAACCCTAATCACCCCTCTTTTAGTTTAAAGTAATTCCCCCAAGTTTTATCAAACCATGGAAAAAAAACAGCCTCCCTCCTATTTAAAAGCTCCCCGTAAGTAATAGAAGACAACAGTAGGGTTTTCCCAGAACCTTTTTTAATTCAGGCTAAACAAACCCAGCTCTTTCAACCTTTTTTTCCTTGGAAAGTTGCTTCAGCATTCTGTCCGTCTCTGTGGCCCATGTCTGGACTCACACCAAAAGCTCTACTTCTTTTGCACTGGTGGCCCCAGGCCTGCATGTAGTACTCCAGATGGATTCTCAGAAGACCAGAGTGAAGGGAGGCAATCATCTCCCTCACCCCGCTGGTGTTTCATTTTTTGACATAACCCAGGATACTATTGGCCTTCCAGGCTGCAAGTGCACACTCTTAAGTCAAACTTTTCGTCCACAAGGATCTCCAAGTCCTTCTCTACACAGCTTTTTTTGAGTTCTTCTCCCAGACTGTACCCATGTTTGCCTGACCCAAATGCAACACCTTACGCTTGGACTTACTGAACCTCATTTGATTCATGAAGGTACAATTTTCAAGCTTGTCCAAGATGCTCTGGACAGCATCCCTTCCTTCTGTCATATCTACTGCAACACTCAGCTTTGTGTCATCTGCAAACTCACTGAGAGTGTGCTTGATCCCATCATCTATGTCATTGATATAGATCTTGGGGAGTACTACATTGAAAACAGACAACTGGAGTACACCATTTGTGTCCACTATCTACCCGGACATAGAGTCATTGACCACAATCCTCTGGCTGTGACCTTCCAAACAATTTCTTGTCTACCAACTAATCTGCTCTTCAAATTCATATCACCTAAATTTAGAGATAAGGATGTGGCGTAGAACCACATCAAAGGCTTTGCAGAAGTTCATGTAGATTATATCAATTGTTCTTCCTTTGTCTACTGATGTCATCACTCCAAAGTAGAAGGCCACTGTCCACTCCAAAGTAGAAGGCCAAGCATGATTTTCCTTGTTGAAGCTGTGCTGACTCTTTCAGATCACCTTTTCATCTTATATTTACCTTAACATAACTTCCAGGAGCATCTGTTCCATGATCTTCACAGATGTCAGGGTCAACACCCAGTAGTTTCCTCAGTGTTCCTTTCTGTTTTATAAATGGGAAAGATGTTTCCCCTTTTCCAGTCATCGGAGACTTTCCCTGACAACCAGGACTTTTGGAATAAGATGAAGAGTATTTTGGTTAGTGTATCAGCCAGCTTGTTCAAGATCCTGGGATGCATATCATCCAACTCCACAGATTTGTGCACATTCAGTCTCATCAGGTCATCTCGGACTTGCTCTTTGCTTAGACTGGGAGAGATTTTGCTCACCCAGCCTCCATCTAGATGTTCAAGGATATGAGAAACATATTCCATTTATGGAAACAGCAAATTTTCAACCAAATAAGTTTTTTAAAAGCTAAACATGATTTAAATTCTAAAGTGAAACTCTATAAGATATATAATCACATGATTTGTAAGTTGTTATAGATCCAGGTAATTCTAGGTTTTGTTTAAAACTTTCTAACATGAAACTGAAGGCATATTGTACGATCGATTTCTGGAGGAGACCGTGTATTTAGTGTTAAATATTCTCACAATATTTAAGGTGTTATTCTGACTTACAAAGAGTTTTTACTGGAGTAACTCAAGTTATTTCAGTCATTCTGCTCAAAATAAATAAATAAATAATCCAACATTAACTGTCTTTAAGAGAGCAATTTATATTTCTGGCTTCAGAATAATTCCTAAGGAAGAAAACATAATCCTTTTCAACTGTAAGCACGCTTACCTTGTCAGACACCATTAGGTTTGGAGATGAGGGCTAGACTAACTCTCATTCCAGTACTTTACATCAGACTCTTGCTAATATACTAATTCATAATTTAGTACTCAGCTAATTTATAAATGTTACTACTATTCTTACCTCTAAGAAGAATTCCTAAAGCTCTTACGGAGATCTTCTGTCTCTCTTAACATTGGTTATTTTCAGAATGATAACTATGTGTAATTTTTATAGGAGCTGACATTTTCTTATATACAGTAGGATAGTAAATTCTTATTTGGATAAGATTCCTTATTTGGCGGTAAATCATAATATGTAGTTAAATCTACAAAAATGGTTTCAAAACTACTAAAAGTAAAACTGAAAGTCCTTTTTCAGAGAAATTGAACTATAAATTCTTACATATTTAGAAATGAAATAATTTTCAATAGACAGTAATGCATTCTAATGTTTAAGAATGCTGGTTTATATTCCCCAATGACGGTAATTTAGGAAGTGAGAAATAAAGACATAAAGACAATCATTTTACTATTTAATAGAGAATGTGATGGGTAATGAAGCAAGATTACAATTAAGTTCTATCATGCTGTGTCCTACAGGAAAAATCAGCTCTAATGTTTTTAACCTTTATCAGCTGGCAACACTACAATTCTGATCTCATAAGTAGCTAACTATTCTGTCTTTATGGCATTGTCCAGGATTAATGCTTCAAGACACTAATGGAATTAATAATTTAGATAATCTTAAATGCGTAACACTGCATGGTGATCATAGAATGGCAGGAATGCTCCATGGATTGAATCTTCACATGGTCAGAAATATTTACTGGAAACATTTGCCAAATGATGATATCTAAAATTAAGAACTTGAAGCCATATTCTGTTATCTCACTGTGCAATCCCACTTCTTCATAAATACAGAGTAATTTTGATCTCATTAATTTTAATGAGACCTGAAAGCCTGAAAAACCTCTGAAAATCTGGAAACTTACTTTGTACGGTTAATTTCAATCATTATCTGAATGTAAGTGGTTTTTCAGGTTTACTTACATAGTAGAGAACAATAAGAACAGTTTTATTTTGTATGACTGTTTTATTTTTTCCTACAAAATATTGCATTTCCACTAGAATGGCTATTTCTTAAAGACTAATCTAAATTTGTAAATCTGAGATTTTATTTTATAATATATCTTCCTCTTCTTCCTCTTCTTCCTTTTTTTTTCTTTTTTTTTAAATACATTTTTCACTTGTTCATTATGATATTTGCTTTTCCTTACAGCAACCATATTTTGATCCTTTTATTTCTTCCTTGTAATAGAATTAAATGCCCATCTTTTTGAATATTGTTGCTATCTACAAAACTGTATGTATCAAAAAGAAAATGTAGAAATTATCAGCAAAGTAAAACAAGCATTATTCTTTACATTCTATCTTTCTGAAAGGAATTACAGATGGTTTCTCCTCTTCATGTTGTAGCGTAAGCTGAGGTACAATCAAGATACTTTTGCAGTGTCCCTGCATTGTTCCTAACTGCTGTTAAGAAGCTGTGCCTAGTCCTGAACATTGTTCTTGAGCACTTCCATGATGAATCAAGGTTTTGTTGTTACCTTGCAACTTCTATAGGTAATTATTTTCTTTTCAAATATTGTGGAAATTAAAACTGGGGTTTAAGAAAAACAAATAAAATGTTTATGGAGAAAAGAAAAATGAAAACAACAATTAAAAAGCCATGGGAATTTTTCTTCTACAATGACAATTCAAACTGTCAGAAATCTCTGGGAACAGAATTCTCTAGGGGGAAAAAAACCAACATGCTTATATTATAGGAATATTTAAACTGCCATATCAAATCAGAGTTACTGTTCATCTTCAACAGTAATTAATATGAAGTATTCAGCTGGGAAGAAGGTTCCTCTCCATTGATATTCTTTCAGTTTTTGCCATTTAGTTTGCTTCACTTGAATCTTAATAACCATTGTAGAAAGTACTGTACGATTTTGTTCAAACTCCTTTTGTATATTAAAACATTCTCTTCTGAATTCTGGACTGGTGTTGCTGTGTTTCCTCCAACTTCAAGATCCACAGATAGCTTTACAGCAAAACATACAGTTAAACTGTAAGAGATTCTGTTTACCTCTATCAGATACATGTTTTAAGGGGTGAGAATTGCATGTTGCAGGAAAAAGTGACATTGTTAGCATTGTTTTTCCATTTTTAAGGTATTTATTATGATTTCAGAAAAAGATTTCCTGAATATACCTTTTTGTTTTGTTTTCTTTTAAGAAATAATTTGTTTTTTATTATGGGGAAGGCTGAGGCAACTGATGAAAATTTTTCAATTTTCAAAATTATTTACATTTTCTCACTAAAAAACTCTATTTTGAAGTTTAGAATATCTTTTTGAAAGGAAAATATTCAGTTTCACTTTATAAAGATGTATTAATTGAATGCACTTTAACAAATATATTCTGTTTAATCAAAATTATTTTATTACTTTGAGAGAGTATTTCCAGTACATGAAATTTTTAAGTGGGAACAAGAAGTTACAAATAATGTTTAACACTTCCAGTTATGTGAAATAAAATACAGCTTATTTTTCCCCTTTTGCCACTGAGGAGTGTGATGTCAACCTCCCGGTGAGTCCTGGATGTCCTCTGCTACATCTGTGATAAATGGGGCAGGAGAACCATGTGCCCACGCCCTGGGAAACAGGAAGAGGGAAAGGGAAAAGAAAAAGGGAGATGGGCCTAAAAACAAAACTGCTGCAATAATCTGAGGAGAAAAGCTAATTTACTAAATAAGATATCAGAATGCAAAACAACACAATATAATACAATATAATTAGAACTGAAGCTAATAACTCAATTAAAATGAGAGCGAGAGAGAGAGACAGTGTCTGAATACCAAAGGCCTTATGCTAACAATGAGGGCAAGATGGCTAGGGAACACCCACTGCTGGGTCAACCCAAAAGGAGAAAGAGCCCATGTCTCATGACATGTGAACAGTTTTATCTTTCCCTCTGAACTGAAAATGGAAAAATGCAAAGCAACACATAGTCCTCTGGGTACACAGTTCTATTCTGAGACAAAACTATTGATGATTCTCAGAACTTGAGCATTACCTCTTTAACTCCCAATGCATTACATGATGTTATGATGTGGAATGCCATTAACAAAAATCATAAAACCATGACAGAGGCTCAGAGAAGAATGCTTGGAAAGCTTCAAGGCAGAAAAGGACCTGGGACTGCTGGTCAACAGTTGGCTGAACATGAGTTAATAGTGCACCACTGTGCTCAAGAAGGCCAATGGCCTTCTGGCCTACTCTGGAACTAGCATGGTCAACAGGACTAGGGACATGATTTTCTCCTTTAGTGTGGATGAACCTCAAGTGCCATGTTCAGTTTGGGGCACCTTACTACAAGGATATTGGGTTGCTAGTGCATGCGCAGAGAACAAAGCTGGTGAATGGACTAGAAAACAAGTTTTATGAAGACAGGGAACTGGAACTTAAATAGTCTTGAGGAAAGGAGTCTGAGAGGAGAGCTCATCATTCTCTACGACTACCTGAAAGGGGATTGCAGCACGGTGAGAGTCTCTTTCCTCAGCTGATAGGATGTGATGAAGTAGTCTGTTTGCATCAAGGAAGAATTACATTGGACATTAGAAAGAATTTCTTCATGGAGAGAGTGGTTAAGTGTTTCAACAGGCTGCCCAGAGAAGTTGTAGTGTCTTCATACCTGTATGTGGTCAAGTCGTTTAGAGACATGGTTTAATGCTGGGATTTGATGGGTCAGGGTGATAGTTGGACTTGATGATTATGAAAGTATTTTTCAACCTGTGATTCCATGATTACCTCTGAGTTTTAGTATTAAGAGCTACAATACAATTATGCAGTTTTATTCATCATCTGGGGAAGTATTTGTAGCATTTCATGCAATTCTGTCATTTATGTGCATCAAAATACTATAAACTGCAAAAAGCTGAAGAGACTGACTTGTGGTACAAAATTATAGCATGATCAAACATTTCAGGGAAGTATTTTTCATAGCAGAGCATGAGCAAGAGCATAAACAGTGACAAATAGCACTTATCTTCTTAGTACTTCACTACTAATCCATCAGCTTTAACTAAGTCTCAGATGACCTAAAAATCTCAAAGTTTCAGTCAGTGCTCTGCCTTAGCTTGTCAAATTGGAAAAAAAAAATATATATATATATATATATATATATATATGTGTGTGTGTGTGTGTGTGTGTGTTATGTTAGTTTTCTCTCTACATGCAGAACACACAAATAAACTGTTTCAGTTGGGAGCTACCTTGTCTTCAATATCCAGATTAAATGAAATTCCAGTCTGAGTAAAATGAAGAAAGAGATAGCAATGGTAAACATGCATACAAGATGAATAAAAGAGTATTAAGCACCACAAGGGAGAATCAAACGAACTTTCAATATTTAATAATCTCCTCAATGTTAAATGATACCTAAGAATCCTTCTTAAAGGAATATATTTTTACCCAATGGAAAGTAAATTAAATTTACTTTCTAATTAAACTGCTACAGTGAGAAAAGAGGATAATTATTTTCTTTTTTTTCTTTGGGAGGGGGTGTTGTTTTTTTGTTTTTTGTTTTTTGTTTTGGATTCAATTTAAAGTTTTTGTCATAAACTGAAGAAAGTGAGTGCTGTTAACTGGGTAGTTAGAGCAAAACTTTATGCCAGTTCTTCCCATGTGTGTCTGATCAACAAATCCTTAAAATAAAAGACATCTCAGAGCTAAATGGGCGCAGGGTCATTTGCTCGGGAGTCTCAATGAGGAATACAGAGAATCACCATAGAGCTTGTAAAGAACATGAAGCCATTATTTTCAACAAAAAATAAGAACTGGCATTGTCTGTGCCTCTAAGAAGAAAATTAACTCAATCACAGCCAAATCTATTGCATCTACGTTGACAGAAAAATGTTAATGTTTTCCCATGACAACCAACCCAGCATGTCAGAATTGTATATTAGTATCTTAAGAAAAAGGCCTTACTTTAGATCTCTATTATCTTCCCTAAACAGAGATATTTAGTGCTATCTGAGGTGGCCTTTGGCTAACTATGCAGGAAAGTAAATGCCAAATCACCCTGCATAATATCTGTTAGCCCTACATAAATGACACAAATATTCTAGAGGTTTTAAAAGGGACAAAGCATCTAGGAAAATGTATTGAAAGCCTTAGGTAGGATTCAACTCCAGATTACTGAATTGTTAATTCAGATCTAAATATAGATATCCTCATGAACAATGTGACAAAACTCTCATGTTAATTGATGGACTCCATTTTGTTACAATCAGTAGAGTTTAGAGAGATATCCAGTTCACCTAGGCATAAATTTTTCCTACAGATTTTCTCACAGTAATTGTGCATCTAGTCTATAACAATAATTTATTAATGTTACAAACCAATCTATGTCTCTAATGAATTGTTTTCATATGTAGCTTTAAATATGAACTGGTACAAATATGATACTACAGGGAAGATTTGAATGATTGCTTTGAAAAATTATGATTGTCTAAATAAGTAACTTAATGCGTAAACTATTATAGCTTGAGTTTGCAACCACACACTGAATCAAGTAATTTAGTCCAGTCATATTCATATTCAGTTTGCATTATCTACATTTAAACAAAAAGTTTTGTGCCTCTAAGCTAGCAGTTCTTAATGTTTACAGCACTAATTGTGTAAAAAGTAGCTGGGTATCTTGAATAGAGTATTTTAAGATATTGATTCCATGAATACAGTAGAACTTGTGTTGAGATTTTGCAGTCAAAACACGCAGGATAGACTGTTTTTCCCTCTCTGCTTACTGCTTGTAAGAAAGCAAATAAGAAAATTAAACATGTAATCCACCATAGATCCGCTATATCTATCATAAATCCACTATCATTATTACTAATTATAAGCTATATAATGGGAAATGACAAAAGATTACATTTCAATTTACCTATGTCTAATCCCTATCTAAAACTACTAGAATGGAAAATAAGGGATTGTTTATAGGCTGGTTCAGCCTAGTTCCATGACGAATGGGATGGAGGAACTGTGGACCCATGCCCTGGGAAAGGGTAGGGAGATGACCTAAAAGCAAAATGGTGGCAATGATCTGAGGAGGAAAGCTAGTTTACTAAATAAGATATCAGAATGCAAAACAACACAGTACAATACAATATAATTGGAATTGAAGCTAATAAATGAAAGGAAATGAGAGAGGGAATGTCCAAAAACTGTAGTCCTTACTCTAAAGCTGAAGGTGAGACAGCTAGGGAGCACACACTGCTGGATTGAGCAGAAAGGGAAAAAAGAGTGATCTCGTTTCTTGCCAACATTTTTATATTTCTCTCTGAATGGAAAATGGAAAAACCCTGTAAAGTCCTCTGGGATTCTTCACTTCTTAGACAGTTATAACCAGAACTATTGGCAGTCCACAGAACTGGACCATTAACTCTTAAACTCCCAGTGCACTTCATGATGTTAGGATGTGGAATACTGATAACAAAAAATCGTAAAACCATGACAAAGATACAACTGCATAATACTGTTTAGCTACAGTAGTACAACTATAAAATAAATTTTTCTGGTTTATGTTTATATATTTGTTCAGAAATTTCTCTGTAGTATAATTCTATGGTTTGCATATGTGAAGAAATCTGAGAGAACGTTTTCAGACACAAGACTTCAAGCAGTAAACTACAGAAGTACGTGCAAAAATGAATACACTAGTTAATATAGTAAAGAAGAGAGGGTAACCTACATAAACCTTACTTTTAATATGGGACAATTAATTGCTATAAATCCAATGGCTCACAAGTTTTTACAATGATAGATGCCTTAAACAAAATAATTTTGTATTTTTCTTAGTAAGTGTAGTTTGAAGTATCCTGCAGTTTCATAGGAATAAAGAAATCTGTATTTCACAGTGAGAACACCAGATCTCGCAAGACCGTATCTCAACAGCCCAATTTCCTTGACATTTGGAATTATTTTATATAGTGTGTTTTGAACCAAAGACATACTTTCAAATGTATCAGTACTTCATATTTTAATCCATTCGCTAGGTTTTCTGTATTCCATGAGGAAAAAAGAGGCATAACTACAGCCATTAATAAGAAAACAGTAAATTAATCCTCTTTCTGCCTCACCGACCTAAGTTTAAATTCACTGAAAGTTCATATCCCCATCACATGGCCTCATGTTCCACCAACTACTTATGTGTCCATAGTAACATCATGTAGTGCAGTGGGAGTCTCAGAAGAGAAGAAATGTACTGCAGCTCCCAGAAAACTTCGCTGTTCTATTTCCATTTTCTGGTCAGTGGGAAAGATAAAACTGACTGGCAGTCACAAGACTATCTTTTTTGGCTGTTGGTTGTTAGTTGTTTTTCCCATGATGTGATGATGTGGAATACCAATAACAAAGATCGTAAAACATGACACCAAAGAAGTTGTATTTTTTTCCACTATTTTAAAGTATGATTTGTCTCAATATGTGTTGTATAAAGACAGATATATACAAATAGAATAAATGGAAAATGTGATGTCTACCTCAACTCAGTATCTTCTTGGTTAAAGTTAAAATTAGATCTTTATTTGATCCTACTGTCTTTCCTGGAAAGTGATCAATGGACAAATTATTTGCTAAGAATCTCTCTGAACTGAACATACCTGTGAGTTGGAGGAGTGTAATTATTTAATGAGACAGTAGCAGGATCTTTATCTATTCACAAGGAATCTATTTTTAAATTATTAATCTTTTATAATTATTATTAATACTACATTTCATATTATAAATATATGTATGCTATTATTAGCAAGTGAATTCTGTTGTGTCTTGGTTAAATTATAATGTAAGCTACTGTCAACAGTTTGTGGGCTGGTTCGGCCCAGTTCCACGACAACTGAGGAAGGAGACCCACAGGCCCATACCGTGGACAAGGGGAACGGGGAAAAGGGAACGGGGAAAAGGGAAAAGGGAAAAGGGAAAAGGGAAAAGGGAAAAGGGAAAAAGGGAAAAGGGAAAAGGGAAAAGGGAAAAGGGAAAAGGGAAAAGGGAAAAGGGAAAAGGGAAAAGGGAGATGAGCCCCGAAACAAAACAGTGGCAACGATCCGAGAAGGAAAAGCTAATTTACTAAATGAGATATTAGAAAGTAAATAACACAATATAATACAATACAATTTGGAATTGAGCCCAATGAATGAAACAAAATGAGTAAGAGAGAGAGAGAGTGTCTGATAAACAGAAGGCCTTACGCTAATGTTGAAGGCGGATGGCAGCAAGCACCCACTGCTGAGTGATCCCAAAGGAAAAAGAGAGCGTCCCGTGACAGCAGACAGTTTTTATCTTTTCCCTCTGAGCAGAAAACATGTAAAAATACAAAGCATCGCAAAGTCCTCTGGGGAATGTAGTTCTTCTATTATGAGACAGGCATATCCATAACTATTGATGATCCGCAGAGCTGTAGCTTTAACTCTCTTACTTCCAATACACCACATGATGTTATGACGTGGAATATCAACAATACAACAAAAATCATAAAACCATGACAGCTATGTATGGTGTGAAAAGAAATATATTTTTAAATTGATTGAAACCCACTAACTGACAGCATTTGCAGGTGTTTCCTATTTTTCTGTTTAAAGACACTGGACCAAAAAGACAGCATAGGTGTATTTACCTGCGCTAACAGCAGATAGACATTTCTTCAAGAAGTAAACGGAGAACTTGGCTAGATGTTATCTTGAGAGCTTTTCTAAGATCCACTAATTAAAGTGTAAGATCTTGGAAGAGAAGAATATTAGGAGTAGTCACCATGCATTCACCAGGGGGAGGTTGTGCTTGATCAAACCAGTGGCATTCTATGGTGTCATTACTGGGTGGATGAGGGAAGAGCAGTGGATGTAGTCTACCTTGACTACATTTGACAATGTCTTCCACAGCATCCTAATAATAAAGTTGAGGAGGGGTGGATTAAATGAGTAGATGGTGAGGTGGGTTGAGAACTAGCTGACTGGCAGAGCTCAGAGACATGTGATCAGTGGCTCAGAGTCCAGTTGTAGGTCTGTACTTAGTGGTGTTCCTCATGGGTCGGTGCTGGGTCCAGTGTGTATCTTCATCGATGACCTTGATGAGGGGATAGTGTTCACTCTCAGCAAGTTTGCTGATGATACAAAGCTGGGAGGAATGGCTGACATGCTCGAAAGCTGGGCTGCCATTCAGCAAGACCTGGACTGGCTGGAGAGATGGGCAGAGAGGAACCAGTTGAGGTTTAACAAGTGCAAGCATAAAGTCTTGCACCTAGGGAGGAATAACTGCATGTACTGTTTCAGGTTGGGGGACGGCTGGCTGGAGAGGAGCTGAGGAGAGGGCTGGGTGTCCTGGTGGGTAACAGGATGGCTATGAGCCAGCAGTGCACACTGGTGGCCAAGAAGGCCAATGGTATTCTGTTGTGTATTAAAAAGAGCAGGGCCAGCAGGTCGAGAGAGGTGATCCTCCGCCTCTACTCTTCCTCATGAGGCCACACCTGGAGTACTGTGTCCAGTTCTGGGCTCATCGGTACGAAAAAGACCAGGATCTCCTTGAAAGAGTCCAGCAAAGGGCTGCAAAGCTGATAAAAGGTATGGAACACCTCCCTTAAAAGGAGAGGCTGAGAGAACAAGCACTGTTCAGCCTCATAAAAAGAAGACACAGAGGGGGTCTGATCCACATCTATACATATCTAAGAAGTGGGAGACAAAGGGATGAGGCTGGACTCTTCTCTACTGTGTGTGGTGATAGGATGAGGCAAAATGTCCACAAACTGATGCACAGGAAGTTCCGCACAAATGTGCATGGGAACTTCTCCACAGTGAGTGTGATGGAGCACTGGCACCGACTGCCCAGAGAGGCTGTGGAGTCTCCTCTGGAGACATTCAGGACTTCCCTGGACACCTACCTGTGCAACCTGGTCTAGGGAGCCTGCCTTGGCAGAGTTGGACTAGATGATCTCTTGAGGTCCCTTTCAACCCCTACAATTCTGTGATTCTGTAACTCCTTCCCATTTCAGACAAACCAGAAAAGGACATAAAACTTTAAGAATTTTTATGAGATGATTCAAGAATTTCAGGTTGACATTTCTCTCATAATGCTTACTACTCTCAATAAAATCTTTGCATATATGCAGCTCAATGTTATGTTTATTAATGACTGTGTGTTTTCATGTTGACATCCTGTGATTCACTTTTCTTTTAATTATCATGTAGCTGAACAATGGTCTTTAGTCCTGCCAGATAGCAGAACTAGTCTTATCAAATATGAGGAAGGGAGTGCTCTCAACAATAGTATTAGCAACTTTCCAGGAAATTTTTAAGAAAATTCTGATTGGTTGACATCCCACTGCTGGGGAAAATAGATGAATTTTTGACCAGTCCTACCATAAATATGACTTCACTTGCCATATGTTAGTTCAGTCTTTGCTGTCTCTAATTCCACTGCACTCCAAGTAATTATGAAGTTTCTCAAATACTTTAAGTACTTTACACCCACCTGTAAACATGCTGACCTATGAAATGATACGTTCTGTTTTTCAGGCTTTGTAACTTGTCTTTGATTCTTCAAGAGCATGCTCGGGAGTGCTGCCACAAGCTGTTTCAAGTCTTTCCAAAGTACACACACATTTGCATTTGCCTACTGTTTCAAGTTGTTCTACTTGAACATAAAATTTTAAATATGAAAAGTCAACTGATAAATTTACAAAAGTATTTTTAATGCTATGGTTTTCAAAGCTTCAGTATGGAGCTGTGATGCTAAAATTACATATTTATAAAATAAAAACTTTAACTATATAGCTCACATTATCTTCAGTCCAAATATGTCTAAATAACCTTCAGTTGAACAAAATTAAAAAGAAATTGCATTCACTACTATGAAAAAAATCTTCCACAAGTGCAAAGATGACAATTCCCTGTTTACCATAGTGAAAGACAAGAATTTTTCCATAACTCTATGCTGCATCCTTATTAAAATTGTATCCATTCAGACCTATAGTCTGGAATGTCTCATACAGCACTTTTTTTTTTTTTCCATAAATAAATTAGATTATCTTCCGCCAATTGTTTTGTTTTTCTTTTCTGATTTAAGTTTAATAAAAGGCATTGAGAGAACTATACAGACTTGTCAGAAAATAAATATTTTTTATCCTAGAGGAGATCTGTGCAAATGTCCCAAGACTGTAAATATTTCTGAAACTTTAACATCATTACATTTTTAACGTTAACAAAGGATAAGTATTTACATGAAATGATATTGTCATACTTAACACTACTTTTACAAATCTTCTTTTCATGCTTACTTCATGTGTTTGATTTGATATGTAAATACAATCAGCAGTAATCTCAGAATGTGGGTTTGCAGCTTGCAGACTGTATTCATCACAGAGTTTAAATTGGTAAGGATGTTTTCTTTCTAAATATATTTACGACTCTCTCCAGATTGTATTTTCATAGCTCATTCGTCAGTAGTAGTACATTTCTTTCAAATCCATAGTTGCTAAAATACAACCTTTTTAATTCCTTAACAGTAATTTTGAAGTTGAGACATTGTGATCATTATTGGTCATTATTATGCTAATCTGTGGTTACGTCTACCTATTATGAACTAAGACTGATCATGAGGCAAAATGCTTTCAAGGCAATTTAAAATATTTAAAAGTATTAATACGGAAATATGAAAAATAGTGCATATTATGTATTTTAAAGATTTCCTGGAATGAGGACATAGGCGAGGTCCCTACCAGAAGGGGTGTTGGAACTGGATGATTCTATGACCACATAAAGAAATGACAAGCAATGTAGGAGCCCTTTTCTTTGGAAAATGATTTTTTTCTTTAAACCTACAGTGAGGAATTTGTTAGCCCATATTAATTCTTATTTCTCTACTTGACGAAGTTGTATGAGGCCTTGGCAGGCTATGTGAAATAGATTTTCCTGGAAAATGCCTCAGGTTCTAAAGTAGCAAAGATACTATGGGTATCTCAAAGAGAAATGTGATAGGCTTCTACTTGTAAATGATTTAATTAACCTGTGAAAGACTTCTGAAAGAATATTAGATTTTACTAAGAATTCTGAATTCACATAGTTTAGAAAAATGCCTGCTCTCCCATCCCCAATACCATATCTAAAACAAACCACACCTCACTATTTTTATAACTAATATGTATTAAAGAGAGTGCTAGAATGCAGTATTTTATTTAAGAGAAGATGGCTGCATTTTTATGATAACAGTTGAAGAACTACTCGCATATTTGTACTGGAAATGTTACTTGTACATTGGTTGCTCTGAAAGTAATCCCTCCTATTCACTTCCATAGTAAGTAGAACAGATTCAAATAGCACAATGACACTATTTGATAGAGCAAATAAAACACAATATTTCAACAAATCAGCACTATTAGCTGTGCATTTTCAACAGTGACAAACAAGAACCTGCATGCAATACTCACAAAAAGCTGCACCAGTAGAGGTATAATGTTATCACTGTTGAAACACATGAAATGCATCACCTTCTGCCTCACTGTGCTAGCATCCACTGTTCAGCAATTGGAAATGAATATTAATGGGCTCAAATTTTCTTGTGTATGAAGGAATTCAGTTAAATGACTTTGCTTCATGAACGTTATCATGTCTGATGCCATTTTCATAGCATCATAAAATCAAAGAATCATGAAAGTGGGAAAAGACTCTGGGGCCATCTAGTCCAATCATCAACCCACCACAACCATGCATACTAAACCATCTCCCTAAGTGCCACACATTCTCTGTTCTTGAAAACTTCCAGCGACAATGTCCCACCACTTCCATGTGTAACCTGTTCCAGAGCATTAACACTCCTTCTGAGAAGAACTGTTTCCTAATATCCAACCTGAACTTCTCCTGATGAAATTTAAGGGTGATACCCTCTAGTCCTATCACTAGTTAACTGGAAGAGGTTGATTCTAACTCATTACAACCTCCTTTCTGGTACTTGTAGAGAGCAATAAGGTCTCCACTGAACCTTCTCTTCTCCAAAGATGACTGCCTCTTTGCTGCCACCTGTTGCATGGCAACAAAATTTTATAGAATGTTGATGGGCAAGTTCAACTTCTACTGACATATCACAGCATAAACCTCCAATATTATGGGCAAACATAATAGTATAGAGTGCATTATTTTTGGAGCAGCTATTTTCTCTATAGTATTTTGATTCTAGAGTAGTTTTATATTACAATTGCAATTTATTTCATGGATGCAATTGTCCATTGTGATAGAATAACTGAGATTATGTATATAGTAAATTTTAAGGTGTTTGTACTTCTTTATTGTATATTCTATATATTGTATAATTTTTTGTAAATAGTTGAGTTGCTGACTCATAAGAAACAGAACTGGAAGGGTTGATATGGTCTGTCCTTGATGTAGATCAAGAAAATAAGTGAATTTAAATTCTTTGCTTATTTTAACGTATATTGCACTTCAGAAATAACACAATTTTTAAACTGTCTCTTTAAAAGTAGACAATAATTTGAAATGTCAGAATCATATATGAAGTATGTTCTCTCTGATGCAAAGGCCATCATGGCAGTGTCAATTAAAAATAAGAAAAAGAGTTCATGGAGGTCTTGGCAAAGGTACTGTTTCCATAAGAATTAAGCCCCAGATAACTGTTCTGGTCACTGTTATTGAAAGTCCTCCTTTTGAACAGAGACATATTGCAAGGCTTTCTGAAACACCATCTTCAACTAGACAAGGTGACACTCTTCAAAACACTGTTTTGCACAGTTCTTGTAGTCTATCTGGACGCAGCAAATAAATAATTCCTTGCTCTTCTATGCCATTGGATATAATTAAATCACTTCATAGGAAAGAATAATTCACCTGACTATAGCTACGTCATTTTTTATCATTTGTAGTCTAAAGGCTATTTAATTACCTCTGTAGCATGAGTTACCTCTGAAAGTCTCAAGGACTATCACGCTCCAATATAAAGGAGGGAGACAAGGTTCTTTGACTATGTGTATACCCGGCGTGAGATTAAGACACAACGGGTCAAATGTTAGCCCTACCAGTTTATTACAAATTCTAGTTGCTTTGGGATATGGGGGAGGGAAGATGAGCGATAGAAAAAGAGATAAAAAACAAGGAGTCTTGGCAGAAAGCAAGAGATATAATCACCACCGTGGACCCAGGAAAGTTCATAGTAGGTCTGTTGATCTCAGGAACTTGTCTGACCACGGCAGGAGATGGGAGAAAGCCAGGAAGCTTCACAGCAAGCAGGCCAAGGGGTTCTTCCAAAGAGGTTTCCCCCTCAGGGAATTCTCCACCAAAGGTTTTTTTCCTCTTTGTGAGTCCTCCGTCAAAGATTTTTTTCTTTGGGAGTTCTTCTCCAGGAATTCTTCTCCAAAATCCTTGGTTCAGTGAAGGCCTTTTATTCCCAATTTCTCAGGGCTTTTTTTCTTTTCTCTTTGTTTGTGTGACATGTCTGGCCCAACAGATAAGCCAGAGGATGTCACCTTCATTGCCATGCAAGAGCATTGTCTTTTTGAGGCGGTCAGCTTCTCCAAGCTGTACACCCCCTCCCAGAAAAGGCTATTTGCCCCTATTTCTACTTATCTTTACAACCATAAGCAGAGATACTGAGGCACCATGACATCCATCTAGATAATTGGCAGTTATCAGTTATAGTCTTGTCACCAGAAAAGGCCTTACAAAGCAAGCTTTGAGACAAAAGAAAGGAGAACAGTTTCCATCCTTCACAGGGACTCATTACCTAGGCTGTTAATCAACATTTCTAAGCATACAAACTGGACTAGAAGCAGCAGGAGTTGCTTCAGACAATTTCTTAACCTGTCCAAAATCTTCCCTGCAGTGCTAACCTAATAATCGGTCAAAAAAGTTCTCTTGGTTCAGTTAATGATCTAGCTTCAAGTCAAGACACTGTCTCATACGAAACCCTCATTTCATCTATGCAAGTCATTACCAAAGGAGATCCTGGATCATGCAAGGAACTAATGACTCAGGTGCAATGTGTGTACAGACATGAAAAGCCTAGCTATCTACCTATACCACACAACATACTTGATTCAGTATTTCCAGTTCACTCATAATTCAAGGCCTATAACTCTTCCCCTGCTGTAGACCATTCCTTAATGTTGCTTTTTCTGTTTAAAGTACTATGAGAAGTCTTCTGAATGATATGCTATCTTTTCCTGTTTTGGTCCTGGTTACAGTCAGTTTTGCTGGTTTTCCTCTCACACACCCTCCTCTCCCATCTTCTGTTTCAATCCAACCCACACCTGGAGAGGGACAGCTACAAATTTGGGAGTGCTGGAGAAAGACAGAGCTATCTACAGGGTTCAGCCAGTGGACAAGATATCCAGACGCCTGTCTTTCATATTCCTAGCACTGATGAGGAAGAAGAGCAGAGAGAAGTAAAAGAAGAAACATACAGCTGGGACTAGTGATAAAAAAAAAAGCACCTGCAGCAGTCTGTAACTGTCAAAATCAAATTACTCTTAGCACAGGTTTAACTGCACTGGTTAAAGGAAGTGGTAAGGGCAGAGACAAAGAGTGGACAAGAGAGACAAAGAGTGGACAAGAGAAACAAAGAGAACAGAGAGACACTGTCCAACAAAAGATCCTTCCCCAGTGGTGGTCAGCCCTTAAATGGGGTCTGGGAGAGGTGGAGCCAGACTTCACCTCTTCTGGTTACACAGGTGAATTGCCTTCACCTGTGCTCCTGCAGCTGACTCAGTGCTCACCTCTGGTGATCAATCAGTGGTTCAGGCCGTGATTCAACAGTTCCCATAAAATAACTCAACAAAATTAAATTAAATGAGAAGAAACACACCCAAAAATATTATGACCTAAAAAACTTCAATTTATATAAATATATTGATTTTATTTGCAATTAATAGAACTGCCAAAAACAAGAATGATCCAAGCACTGAGCTGGGAATTAGAATCTTTATCTGAGCTTGAATAATACAAGCACCTGTCTTTAATCTCTGACAATTGGATTCACTGGAAAAAATAAATAAATAAATAAATACATATATATGAAACTTTTAGACTGCAGATTGCATTTTATGAAATTTTTGCATTGTTTATCTTGTTATCACTGTAGGGCACTGCTCCACAGAATGTAGTGTGCAGGTAACAAATTAGAGACAAATGCAAATCACACATAATTTTTACTATTTATTTCCATGTCCCACAGGAATTTTACTGTAATCTACCTCTGAAGTGCTGTGAGTAGCATGAATTAACCCCTTTGGCCTTTACCAAACTTATTTCAAAGAGAAAATCTCATTCCTCATTCTAAAATAGATCATTCTTTAAGCCTGTGTTGTCCTAAAAATCTCTATACTATATTTATTCTTCAAGGAAAGGAGTGAGACAGTTACTGGGAGCAAATAGCTCTAAAACATTCAGATTCAGCTTCAAGTCTGTCAGAGAAATCTAATGAAGATCCTACCAGATCTTGTGTGTCTTTGGATGGGCAATAAATTTCCTGATAGAAATATATGAACCACTTTCCCTCTGTCTATTTGTCATAGGGTAGATTCTAGAAAGTTTTATTGGAGATAGCAGGTGACATTGTTTTCTATCTGACAATGAGCAGCTGGAGCTTAAAATTCACAACAGATTTGCTGAAAAATAATGTAAACATAACTGTTTAACGTTTCAAGGTGTATTCTAATGCGAGTATTGAAATGGAGATGATCTGCTGTGGGCTGTGTGCTTAGCTTTAATTTATAGCATTTGTTTTAATCAACAATCAATTACTGAATGTGCTATGGAGGCTGGTTTATGTTAAATTAAACACAAAGGGGAGATATAATTCATATGGATATCTGTCTGTGTTAATTATCTTTATGAGAGAAAGAAATTGTCTTAGTAGTGAAGGATCGGGATAAAACATGAATTCAGTCTAGTTTATACAATGTCTAGGTCAGGAAGACATAAAAACAACAACAAACAATAATGATGCTTATTTCCATCAGAAATCCAAAGTATTAGAAACATGTCGAGTTTCTGGTGAAAGTTCTGCCTGGAAGACCTATATATTATTTATTTCAGAAGACAAGAATCACAGAATTGTAGGGGTTGGAAGGGGACTCTAGGGAACATCAAGCCCAACCCTCCTGCCAAAGCAGGCTCCCTAGACCTGGTAGGACAGGTAGGCATCCAGGCGGGTCTTCAGTGTCTCCAGTGAAGAAGAAAAAGGAGGTTATCAGGAGTAGCCAGCATAGATACTCACCCCAGGATCCCATTGGCCCTCTTGGCCTCTGCTGGCTCATGTCTGACCTGCCATCCACCAAGACACCCAGGTCCCTCTCCTCTGAGCTCCTCTAACAGGACATCCCCCAACCCGTACCAGTGGATGTGGTTATTCCTCCATAGGTGCAAGACCCTACACTTGCTCTTGTTAAACCTCTTCTTCTGAATAATCTCTTTCATAGAATTGCAGAACTGCTCCTTTGGAGGGAACCATAAGCATCAAACAATTCCAACCTCTCTGCCATGATCGGAGTTGCCAGCCACTAGATCTTTATGCACTGTACCCCATTCAACCTGGCCTTAAACACCTTCCGTGATGATGTCCACTTCTCTGAATAATATCTTCCAGTGCCTTATCCCCCTCTGAATGGAACATTTCTTCCTGCCATCTAATCTAAAACTTCCTTCTTTTAGTTTAAAATTGTTCCCCGTTGTCCTCTTGCTATCTACCCATGCAAAATGTTGATTTCCCTCTTCATATTGGAAGGCTACTGAGAGGTATTCCCTGTGCCTTGTCTTCTCTGGACTGAACAAGACTAGCTGTCTCAGCCTATCTTCATATGTGAGATTCTTCAGTCATCTGATCACCTTTATTGCCCTCCTCTGGACCTGTTCCAACAGCTTTGTATCTTTCTTGTGTTGAGGGCCCCAGACATGGATGCAGAGCACCAGATAGGTCCTTATAAGGGCAGAGTAAAGGAAGACAGTCACTGAAGGAACAGAGGTTGTTTAGTCTGGGGAAGAGGAGGCTAAGAAGAGACCTTATTCCTCTCTTCAAATCCCTAAAAAATGATTGCAGTGAGATCGGCGTTGGTCTCTTCTGTGTGGTGATAGGTGACAGGACAAGCTCAGACCTCAAGTTGTGACATATTTAGGTTGGATATCAGGAAAATTTTTACAGAAAGGGTTGATAGGCACTGGAATGGGTTCCCCAGGAAGGTGGTTGAGTCACCATCCCTGAATGTGTTTAAAATTCATTTGGATGTGGTACTCAGGGACATGATTTAGCAGTGGGTTGTCAGAGTTAGGGTAGTACGATTAAACTTCATTAGCTTCTCATGTGCTCACTTCTGAAGTTTGTTCAGATCCTCTGGATGGCATCTCTTCTTTCTGCCGTGGCAACTGTTTGATGTTGTCCTCAAACTTGCTGAGGGTGCAGTTGATCCCATCGTCTGTGTAATTGATAAAGATATTAAAGAGTATTGGTCCCAAGGGAAATTCCTGGGGGAATACAGGCCTCCAATGGGATAAAGAGCTGCTGACCACAAACTTTTGGCTATGATCATCCAGAAAATTCTTTATCCAACAAAGTGTCCGCTCTCTGAATCAATATATCTCCAATTTAAAGATAAGGAACTGATGTGGAGTCACATCAAAATTCTTGCAGAAGTCCAGGTAGAGTACACCTGTTACCCTTGCTTGGTTTCCTAATACTGCAAGTCAATCATAAAAGTCTGCCATATTGGTCAGTCATGATCTGCTGATCCGCATTTGGTGAATCTGTACCTCTGTTCTTCCCAAGTCACTCATCCCTTCCACAGTCTGTGCATGTCCCTTCCACAGGCTTTCATTGTCTGTCTATATCCTTATCCTTCAGCGTGACCATCAGGTCCTTGATCAGCCATGCCAGTTACCAGCCTCCTCTGCTTTTTTTTCTTCACTTAGGGACATAAAGCTCTTATGCTCTCATAAAGTTGTCCTTAAAGAGCTGCAAGTTCTGCTCCATTGCTTTGTCTCTAAGGGCAGCTTTCCAGAGGATCTCATCCAGTAATTCCTTAAGTAGCCTGAAGTTTGCTCTCCTGAAGTTCAGGATCTTGTCTGCTTTTTACAAGGCTCATCTTCCTCAAGATCACTACCTCTACCAGACTTTAGAGTCACTACAGCCCACAGTGCCATGTTTTTATGCCATATGTTATTGCGGCTTGTCTCCTCAAGTTGGATAACTGCCTTAGTTTCTTCCCCTTACAGGGACTTAGGACAGGGCAGTCAGTCAGCACATGTTGGTTCAGAGTTTCGAGTCTTCCTCTGTGAATCCCAGGTGCTTCTCAGCCTGGCAGTTATGTTTCACAACCTGACCACTCTGTCTCTCAGTCTCTCTCTTTGTCCAGCTACAGTTAGGAGGAGAGACCAGGAGGAAATAATTAAATTAAAGAATCATAGATATAAAATTCTGCAAAAGAGAAAACAATAGGGGTAATACTACAGTTGTTTGAATTCATTTAATTACTCTTTCTAGCAACTGAACTGTTCTCATAGCATGAGTTGAAGTCAGAGGTGTTTCAGCAGGCAAGGATATGCAGCTAGTATAAAGTCCTACTCCCTTGATAGCATATACAGGAATATTCTAATAAAGTGCCCCCAAGCCTTTTCCTTTCCTAGCTTTTGAACTTCCTCTCTGTGACAGTAACATGCAAAAAGTAGTGAAATTGGCTATGGTGCACATCAACTCTCATCCAAATGTGCAATAATGAAGTGGCTGGAGCCCACATTTTAAAGCACTCCTAGCTTGCCATTTAGATGTCCTGTGAGGAATCTGTCTATCCTATAATGTTGGATGCAGGTGCCCAGGTGTTTGCAGTGCAAGGGTTGTAGGTGGAGCCTCAGTGAGGAAGCTAGACACAGCCTGTTTCATGAGCTTTCAATGGTCCCAAAGCAGGGTATGGCTAAGCCCGTCACTAGAGCTTGTGTTACTCTAAGGAAAGGAAACACTGGAGGGAAAAGAGAGAAAAAAAAAAGGAAAAAACAGATACAATACTTTGTGACTGACCATACGCAGTTCAAACAACCAGAAAATGTGGAGCCACTTCAAAACAATGTCTGGCCTCTTTTCCAAGAGCTTTAAATCATTTATTCCTGATGGTTTGGCCCAGTATGTATCCTATTTACAATTTATTTTCCAGATTCAGGTGTCTATAGTTCTGTAACCTACCTTGTATTTTTTGAAAGCATTCAAAGATTTTCCAACTTGTAAACTTCCCTTCTTAATCTTCCAAAAGTATAGTCCAAAAATTGTTTTTATATATTTTTTTTACTCTAAGTTTTCCTTATTACAAATTCTTATTTTAAGTGTAAATTAATCCTCTATTTTTTCTTCACTGTACAAAGTCTTAGGATGTCTGGATGAAACTCTTCTGAGACAGGAGATATCATGGAAAAAAAGAAGTTCTTTTCACTCTGTTAATTGGTTCAGCACTTGGATCATGCCAACACTATGCAAAATTGAGAGGGTATATGTTTGTAGACTTGCTTCATTCTTCATTAGGATGGAGAGTGCACTGCAGATGAGGAAGATTTCTCCAGCTCCTTAGGAGGAAATGTTTCTCATCTACACTTGGAAATTTTGAGATACACACATGCACACTTCTAGGAAAGTACGATTAGCACATCAACTCTGTACAAGTGTTTATTCTGGATTTTGTTCTAATAAGGCAAGTGTCCATCCCAAAATGATTGCATAGTGAAATTAAATCTGCATGTTCTTAACTTCACAGTTTTTATTTTACAGTGTTTGTTCTTATTTTCTAACACCTTATCTTCATGTTTCATTATAAGGAAGATGGAATGTGCAGGACCATTTTCCTTTTTCATAGTTTGTTACATAAAGAAAGATGAATCATATCTGTCTGAATTGAGTGCTTCTTTGAGATAAAGGTCACAATTTGCTCTACAGAAAAGAACTCTCTTTTTCCCTGAAATTCAGTTTCTTAAACTTGATGACCATGAAAGACTGATTTATATTGCTATGGTAGAGTAGTTTAATGTTGTACTTGGTACTGAACAAAAAAAAAAAAAAGAAGGAAAGAAAGAAACATGCTTGCAGTACACAGCAGAATAAATTAAGAAAAAAACCTTGAAGTTGAGATAGAAACAGCTCTGAAAAAGCTCATGGTTTTAGCAAAAGAAATTCATCTGTATCTCAGTGGAATACAATGCAGTATAGCCTACTTTAAGTTACATCAGGCAGAGTTGTTTGTCAGTCTAAATGAAAAAGAATCATTTTGTTAAGACTAGTTTCTAGTTTACTAATCTTCAAGTTGCAGCCATTCACATATGACTTTGTTGACATTAGAAATTTACGTTTCTTTTTACAAAACAGCAACTAGTGATGATTTCTTTTTCTGTTTTTAGAAGAGCTGCCTCAGAATCCAGCCATGAGAGTATGTAAATGCAATAACCACTGCAAATTCAGTCTTCTAAAAAAATAGGAACTTTGTAGTGAAACGCTAGATTTGTAATAAGATCTACTTCATGCTGGATTTGTCTGGAAAAGAAATAATAAAATAATAAAATATATGATTATAAAAAATAAAAATATAAAAATATATAAAAATAAAAAAATAAAAACAAAACAAAACAAAAAAACAAATGAAGTCTACGTGAAACTTGACCTTGATCTAGAATAATGTTGGTCACTTCCTGGGAGGGGATAACAAGTTCTGCACAGGATTTGAGCACAATGAGAAGTTCTTGTACCATGTACTATATATGTCCTAAAAAATTCAGCCATAGAAGAATATGTGGTGGTTTAACAGTGGCAGACAGCTGCGTACCATAGAGCTGTACTCAAACTCCCCATCCTAAAGGTAATAACAGAATAGATCAGTGAGAACTAAAACAGTTTTCCCACACCTGCCTTCTACCTCTTGCCTCCAGGCACAAAGGAATGGAGAATGAGAGAAGGTCAGTTCGAAACACTTCATTTCTGCTTTTCTTTCATTGTCACTCTCTTCCATTTATCCTTCAGTCTTTCACATGTTACTCCAAATCAGAGAGAGACAATCAAATCCACTGTAGGCCCTCCATGGGCTGCAGTCTTCTTCAGACCATATCCACCTGCACCATACACTCCTCCAAAATTTTACTTCTCATTGATGCATTTTGATATTAAATGGCAATAAGTTACATAAGTCAAGTTCATTTTCTTTTGCCTATGATACTAATTTATTAGTGCTTTCCCTGTCCTTATCTCAGCCCACAAGCTTTCTGTTCATTGTATTTTCTTCCCATTCTGTCACGATGAGAGGGGAAAGTGAGAGAGCAGTTGAGTAATACTCAGCTATTGATCAGGTTAAACTACTACAAAATAAAACATAAGATTAAGATATACTATTTTATTGGCTAACTATTGAAATGATAAAAAATGCCATGTGTGAGTAAAATGCTTGAAATATCCAGTTTTTGCCAAGATACTACTACTTGGAATTATATATATATTTTTTTTTTACTGCTTAGTTTGGGAACATTCAAATAAAACTCAGATAAAACTGACTCAGACATGGAGTTAACAATATCTCTGAATGATTATGATTAAAGAAATGGGAAGAAGGTAGACTAAAACTAAACAATGAAATTTTTTAAAAATGACCAAAGGAAGCAGAGTGAAAAACAACTACAGGGAGACTGAAAATAGGAATAAAGTATTGTGTTCTCATAAAAAAAAAAAAGGTTAATATATGCATATTACATATAAACCCCTAGTATAAAAATGTATTATGCTTGTATATGTATTTAAAGGAAAATAAAAAAATATAGTGTAATAAGAATTTGTTTTATATAACAAGCAAATGTTATACAATATTACGTACCTAAATGAGTAACCTAGAGATGCCCTGGACTATTAAGAACTGAGTGTGGGTGTGCATGTGTGTTAACCCTTAATAAATAATTCATAGACAGAATTCCTTTTTTTTTTTTTAGAACAATTTCTTTAAGAAATTTTTGTGAGACCTGATCATGGAGCAGAGATTATATAACTTACAGTATCTAATACCTTATTCTCAGGATTACAGACATTCTGTAGAGAGCTATAAGATAGAGGCAAGATCAATGAAAACTGACATTTATGGTTTATTGATTCTATTAAGTTAAAAATGCAGTTCACCCTCTTTTTCCTGCTATACCCTCCCCTCAACATGTAGCAAAGGTAATCAAAGCTCACTGATCTGGAAATCAAATGGGGAATGTAGTTCTTCTTCTCTTCTGAGACAGGTATACGCGGAACTATCAATGTTCCATGGAGCTGGAGGGTTGACTCTTTACCTCTTAATGCACTACATGATGTTATGATGTGGAATACCAATGCCAAAAAATCAGAAAATCATGACAGAAATGTGGGATGTTAGGGTGATTTATGAAATTCATTTTCTAGCTTCTTTCTACTAAAGAAATATGAACAAAGTCTTCTGTCTGTTCCATTTCCACTTGAAACTTGTCTTGAACTAGTGTGCACAGTCATGAAAATTCATTAACTGAGCATGTTGAACCTCAAATGAAGATACAGTTCACCAAAACCTGGGGATGAAAGTTTAGGTTACTACCTTTTCACTTGTAGAAATGGTTCAACTATCCATAGGTCTAATATTACCATTCAGCTCTTCCAAATGCAGCTGGAAAAGGCTTTGGAAGATTTAACAGCTTCATTTCCTCCTCATAAAAACAAAACAAAACAAAACAAAACAAAACAAAACAAAACACAGCAATTACAATAACAAAAAGAGAAATCTGGAGCAAATAAGTGTTTCAAGGTGTGCTTCAAACAACAGAATTATTCACAGAACAAATAATAATATAAGAATGGATTTAAGCTAAACTGGAGACCCATTTAACTTTGGCTATATGTTTATGGAAGTTCAGAATAACACTTCCACAACCATGTAACAGCTTTTGGCAAGCTCCTACTGGAGATCTTTCTGAGCAAAGTCGTTACATTCATACATGTCATAGTGTTTAATATGCCTTGCCAAATATTTGTCCTATGAATTTGCCTAATGTAATTTTGAATTTCCTCTTTGATCTCACTTGGACTTTTGGCATACAGAATAGCCTATAGCAATGAGTGCCCAAATTTAATGAAACATTCAGTGAAACAAACTTCCCTCATTTTGTTTTAAACCAGCTGCCTTATAATCTTACTTACTGCCCCTATTTTTTTTTTTTTTTAATCAGAAATAGTGAATAATGGTTCCATGCTTATCAGTTCCATGACAGGCATTATTTTATATTCTTTGATCACATCCCACCATCTGTTCTTTCTGTGCTTTTTTGAAACTGTGTTGTTCTATTTTTCACAGAAGACCTTTCACATCTCTTAGCATTCTTTTCTGTATCAATTGTACTCTTCTTGATAGCAAATAAAGAACTGTTCAACCATATTTGAGATATAAGAATACCACCGATATATTACTATTATAGCAATATTCTTATTTTCTGTTGCTGTTGTTCTTCATTCTTAGTAACAACTAATGTCCATTTTCCCTTTTCTGACCTCAAATGAACACTGAGCTGGCTTTTCCAAAGAGTTATCCAGATCTCTTCCATCAATATTTATGCACAGATAAAATTGCATTTTCCCATATGCTTTCATGTGAAATTTTCAACACTGAATTTTTCCAGAATTTTTTGAATTGAATGATTTTTTTTTTTCACTTCTTTCAATCAGAATATATTCTAACTATTTAAAAAATGTAGTACTATTTTTGTCATGCCACTACTCATCCGTCAGTTTTATTATTTTCGTAGATAACCTGAGCTGAAGAAATCCTGACACACCAGTTCTGATACCCAATCTGACCCTATCCTTAAAACCAATCATTTATCCATACTCCTCTTTAACATAAAATAACTAATATTGCTCAATGCAACATTTTTATTCCTACTGACAGGATCAAAAAAGCCCTATTTGTAAAAATAATCTAAATATGTTTTTCATTACATTTTATTTATCACATTTATTAATTCAATAGTTTTGATGAGCATTCTTGGTGAAAATTAAAATCTGTGTATATGTTAATGTAGAAATATTATCCTTGTTCTTTTTTCTTTATCATCTATGGGTCAGCAATTGCTATTTGTGGTACCATGTATCTTTAGGAAAGTTTTATATCTTTGAGAAACCCTTTAGAAAGAGTTCTAAAAAGAAACAAAAACCACTCTCTGTGTCTGGTGAAAGAAAGACAACGTCCATTACACATTATTATATGATAGCAGCCGTGCCAGTGAACTTTAAACTCTCTGCTACTCTGCATTGGACTTACTTCTCACTTAATGATGATTCAAACATGGTCTTTCTAAAATAGTCTTTACTGAGTTTAAATTTTTGTCTAGGAACTAAATAGTACTATCCTGTACTATCTTTCTGGTATTAGTGATTTCTGAAATCATCACAGTTAGTCAAAGAAAACGAAGAACTTGGAGCAAATGTTCTACATCTGGGGGCCATAAAAAATTAATATTTATTTTTCTCAGAAATTGCATGTGTAGTTTTGACTTTTTAGAAGTGAATAAGCTTTTGCTTATCCTTGCAGGTCATTGACCCTGAACTTTTGCTTTTGTTTTTGGTTAAAAATTGCTGTCTACACAAAAGTCATTCTTGCATTAGTATAAACTAAATTTGGTCAGACTCGGTTGTAATCTTTAACAATGCACAACTCTGACTACAGCAGTCCTTCAATATAGCATTCTAATTATTATAACAGTATTAAATGATTTCAGCATAACACCCTCAAAGAAATAAAGTTGAGAATTCAGCAATTATATCTCTGTAGTTGTTCTTAACATCTTGTAAGAGACTATTTGAATGCCATTGACTCAAAGTTTGCTGATGAGCATGTCCTGGGGCAACGAAAGAGAGATAAGCGGCAGCTCAATGGCCGCTGAACACTCTTTTGTTTGGTACTCATCTCCGTGGGGAGATAGCCATCTCAGGAGACCTTGCAGCATGAGATTTGTCACGTAGACTGGAGGAATCTGGAAGATAAAACAGGGGTCCTGCAGCCACGAAAGAAGAGCGATTTTCTCTGCGAGGGAATTTCTCGAAGCTGGAGTTTCTCTTCGGAGGGACTACCCGAGCTGATCTCACTGCTGCCTGAAGAGGCCTTCTCTTAGGAGAGACCTCCCGAGCTGATCACTGCTGCTGCCCCTCTCGGGGTTGACCCCTCGCTGCTTCTCCGGTGCCGGCTGCTGCTGTTCCTGGGCTGACCCCACGCCGCTTCTCCTGTGCTGACCCGGTGCCGCTTCTCCGGGACAACTGCTTGCTGCTCAAGGCTGCCCATCGCTGCTGCTGCTCTCCCCGCTTCTGCCATTCCCTGCTCTTCTGCCTCGGACCGTCGGAGCCGTTTGCAACCGGACCGCCCCTAGGATCCTGGATGGTGACTATCCCTGCGTTGTACAAACCCTTGCTTCTTTCCTATCTTACCTATCGCTCGCCTTCCCTTCCCCATCACCCTTAACAGTGTCCGCCTCCCCCTTCCCTATTATCCCTGGTCAATATTGGTAATAAACTGGTCGGACCAACATTTGAACTGTTGCTTCTTAATCTCACGCTGGGTATACACATAATCTTAAAGAACCTCGTCTCTCTCCTCTATATTGGAGCGTGACACATCTAAAACTATATTTTCTCTGATAGGTAAAGAGTTTCTCTTAATTAAGCTAAATTACAGGAAATGAAAGTGTTAATGAAAAAAGAAATGAAGTAGAATATTGTCTTTTTGCAAAAGCACTGTGTCTAAATCTGTCTAGTTACCATGATAAATAGTTTGGGGTACATGCATACTCTAATTACTAACAGTTAAATCTGCTGAAATTGAAGTATTGCTCCTGTAAAGAGCTATTATTGTTGAAATGACCCGTTTAATATTGACCTGTGATATCAAAGTATGGATTTAAATCGGTAATTAATGGAAGTCTATTTCCAAAAATGCTAACACAAGAGCTCAATAAAAATGCTAACTATGTCTCAAATAGCACAGACAGTTTATTGACATTTTAATACATGTTACTTATGCTAAATACTTTTATACACTCAGAACTAAGGATGAGAGGATAACAATGGGCATATTCCTCAGCTAGCACTTAGGAGATCAGTGGTGCACTTAGTGGACTAGTTCACTTTGTAGGTTTTAATCCTTCTTAATAATGGAGGAACATGGCATAATTTTTTTTTCGAAGTTGCATTTGCAAAAGAACTATTTTATCTCAGACTACAGAGAACAAGAATCCTGGCCTAAAAAAAAAAAAAAAAAAAAGAAGAGGAAAAAAAGAAAGAAAGAAAGAAAGAAAGAAAGAAGTAGTTCTCACTGGACTGTATTTCTAATGTCCAGAAGATGTGTAAAGTGAGCTGTCTTCTTCATTATTGATGATGGTATAGAGATGCAAGCTGATATATTATCTGTCTGGTTATTTTAATTTCTATATCTAGCAACTAACATTTCAAAGGCTCAAAAAACTCATAAAATCCTGATGGCACATGTCAGGCAGTGCAGAATTTTGTCCACTGTTCCGTAGAACAGAAAGCATATTTCTTGAAAAAATGCCAACTTATCAAATCAGTTTCAAATCAGAGCACCTTTTTCTTAGAGAAGATTAATCAGCCCAATTCAGCAAAGTATTACAGTGTATGTTTAAATCCACAGGATTAGTAATCTTTTCCAAATGATACCTTAAAATTATGGCTGTACTTACAGCTTGATAATCTGATGTCATAAAATGCTCAGGTGAATCCTGAAATAGGAACATAGCTGCTGATGTCTCCAGAAAGCAGCAAAATAATATTATTTTTCCCTTCTTGTAACTCGGTATATCTTTTCCCAACTTAAACATCAGTTTTAGGCTGGTGATTATATGAAATTAAATTATATATATTATATATATTTATATTGATAAAAATAATTCGATTTTATTTATTTATGTATTTTTCTGAGGGAATGGTGTTCATTATTGCTCTCTGCAGCTATAAAATACATTTATTTTAAAATAAGTTATTATGCTGCTAATAACCCATCTGAAGACAGCAAATTATTGGACGGATTTTCAAATTCATGTGCTTGCACTTATCACTTATTCATGCAGAATACTGTTATGTGTATGCTGGATTGATGCTGACAACAAAGATCTTGAAATAGAACACTAGCACAGGAAAAATGACTGGAAAATAATTTAAAAATATAGGAAAAAGCATTGAGTTTTAGTGGATCTTATTTTGTTGGTCCACTATATCAGAGGCAGAAGATGGTGGTATGGCAGTCTGAATTTTCCTGGCAATATCCCATTACATTTTGTTGCCCTGGGATATATGGCAGTCCGACCAAATGGCGTCTGACATGAAAGTGTATATGGAGCAAAAATATATAATTGAATTCCTCTATGTGGAAAAAAATTGCACTTATTGGCATTAACTGATGCTTGCTGAATGCTTATGGAGATCAAACAACGGATGTGAGCACAGTTGAGGTGCTGGGTAACGAGTTTCAGCAGTGGCAACAGTGATATGAAAGACAAGCCATGCTTTGGACAGCCATGCACTACTGCCATACCATGAAATGAAGATCATCTTGATCAACTTGTCCAAAGAAATAAGTTAATAGTGTTGACTTAATTGAAAAAATACTACTTGTAGCTGAGAATTTCCTCTATCAAATAATGTTATTGAGCTCTTTCTATGTGTTGTAATTTTCATGGAAATAAATAGGAGGCATTAGTTACAGAGCAACCTAATTACTCTTTTATTTACTGAGCTTCCTGTCAATAATTACTTCTCACAGACAAAAAGTGAATATAACAGATTAAACATTACTATGAAATTTAACCAAATATGTTAGTCATACTATAGGTCTTATTTAAAAAACAACCATTTTTTGTTTAAAATTAAGTACCGTAGAGTTCAAAAGAAGCTAACACTTTGATCTATTTTGGTTGCTTTTAATTAACAAGAAACAAATTTTGCTTTCTTCAGCTCTCTTCTGGGTGATTTCGGAGGCCAGCTGGCCCCTAACTTTGGGCTTCTTTCTTGGGAAACTAGGAAAAAGCAGAGAACAAAACTGAGTCACTGTCTAGTCATGTCAGAACAGAGCTAGCAAACACAGTACATGCTCAGTGCTACCAGGATTGGAAACCTTGTTTTAATCAACTCGAAAACTTAACATAGAGAATAAGTATGAATAATTGTCCTTCATATTTGGATAGCACAATTTGGAATTTTTCTAACTTACTTACTAGGTAATTTCATTTAAGTCATGTGAGTCTATAATTTCTAATTACTTTGAAATTGGGTATCTCAAAAAACTTTCCTTTCATACATTCAATTTCCATACACTTACCTTCACAGGAAAGCTACAGAACATGGCAGCAATAATTTGAGGAATAAACATAGAGCATCATACCTTAATTAAGTCCTTTAGGCCATCATAAATTTTCCTCTGATTTCTGTTCTGTTCTCATGGTTCATCTAAATATCTTGCATATCTTCTTCACTGACTCATCCATAAAAGGTTGATGGCTTCAGTGATTCGAAATCTTCAACTTTAGAATAGTTGCTACTCCAAATTTAATGACTGTATCTTTGAGTAGTCAAGTTTGCTTTCTCAGCTTTTTCAAGATTAAATCACAATAGTTAGATACTTGCTTATCTACTCCAGTGCACACTCAAAATCTGTTCTATGCTACCTTAGAACTAATTTTCTTAGTTTCTGTATTGATATCAGGTGAGTTGACCTTGGTCAGCTGCCATCCAGACACCCTCTTATTCTCCAGCCTCAAAAGGACAGATGTGGATAATAAGACTAAACTCATGAGTTGAGAGAAAGACGGCGATTAAAAACCTATTAAAGTAGATTTGAATAGTAAAAAACAAGATAAAATTAAAACAACACCTTTCTCCTAACTGCACCTCCAATCTCCTGCGTTCTTCCTGGCTCAGCTTCCATCTTTCACTCCTGTACCCCTGATCTATTGTGGGCTATCCACATTCTCTGTCGTGAGTTTCTTCATGGACTGCAATGAGGATATCAAATGTACTATGATTCTTCTTATGGGCTGTGGGGAAGTTTCTGTTTTGATGTGGTCTCCATAGGTTGCAGGGGGAATCTGCTTAAGCACTTGGAGAACCTCTTCCCTTGTTTGGTGCTCAAAGAGCTGTTTCTCACACTTTTTTTTCCTTATTCTTCATTCTGCTATTTTGCATTTTTACCTCTTCTTAAATGCTTTCCCCAGGGTGTCATCTTCTCGGGATAAAACATTTTAAAAATACACATAAATATAATATAATATAATATAATATAATTAATATAATTATGTATTTACATATATAACATAATGAGAGATCTTAATACAGTTGTACTCAAAAATAGAAAAAAATTTGTGTACTATTTTTGCATGTTCATATACTGTTTTTTCAAAATTTGTACCCTACACAGGATACAAAATAAAGGCATTACTACTCTACTTATAATCCGCAAGCCACATGGCTTGTTTTTAAGGATCATTTGTTCTAGTACACATATGGATACCACAAGCACAAAGGTAGACCCATATTCTATGTTTTTTTTTCAAGCTTAAATAATTATATTTGTAACAAACTAAGGCCCATATTATAAAATATGTTTATTTTCCAAAGAACTGGCTGAGTATAAAATTTACTCATTCTCAAATGTACCAATCAAATGTAGGTATATTCCAAAGTTTTCAATATTTATCTCATTCAGCTTCTACCGGATTCTTTCTTCCATTCATGGTGTGTGAGTGATATGTCTACATGGCTCAAACAAAGGTATGTAATTACAGTTGTACTTCAGAATAGGCTAGTTTAAGTATTAGAAATAGCTGAGGATTAACAGTTTTTTTTTTTTTTTTTTTTTTTAACTAATTAGCTCTACTGCAATAGTCTCAGTAGAGTATCATGTTTTCATGTTTCATTCAGAAAGTATCAGGCCGTGAAGGCCTGAAAACATCAGACCTACAATTAAGCGTATGCATAAGTCTTTTCTATACTGGAGTTTAAATTTCTTAACACAACAGCATAGAAGCCCTTTGTGGGCCAACTAATAGGCAGGAAAACTAATGTGCAGACTTGAATAACATAGCATTTTAGTGTGAGAGAAAGAAATAATAATAAAAGAATTAAACATTCCTTGCTCTAAACTCATTGTTATCTGCTGTTCACTTTTTCAAGTGAAATTGTTTTATCTGTATAGGAAGGTCAATTAAAGATTCTTCTGTTGGGCATGACAATGCTATATCCTACTCATATGCTATTGTCCTGTAATGTTAGATGGACAGAAGATATTATGTGATATCTGGGGCCAAAACTGTACTAGTATACATTGGTGCAGACATTTTTTATGTAATCTAGTGTCTGAAATTTTGCTATGGTTAAAACCGTAGTGTTGGTTCTGTTCTAAGTAGAGACTTGTGGTGTGATATGACTGATGGGTTAGAGCAATGGTTTGTCAGAATATGAGGAATGGAAGGAATTTAGCCTTTTCAGATAGCATCTGTATCCATTCTGTCTTACTGGAGAGGGGCTAAACTGAACTACCCCCAGTTTTACACATGGATTTTTGTTCCAGGCAATTTGGTTACTACAAAGAAATGTCAAGAAATTAGCATGTTTCTACAGTGCATGGAGTCTGGCAACTAGGAATTTGGATTGTGCTCCTAAACTATTTGATACTTGTACAGCTGAGACACTATCTATACGTAAAACCAGGAAGGTTTTCTGTCTTGATGTTTTCACCGAGAATTCTCTGAATACGTTCCACTGAGCAGTACCAGGGTCTCCAGTGTTCTTTAAAAATTTTTTAAAGTATATTGCTCATTTATCATTTAGGTCATATATGTATTATATACATATATATTCAGAACTTATGGATAAAACCTGATGTCATGGAATCCAGCTTCTCTCTTTAGAAGTAAAAGATTTATGTGTAACAGTGCCTGCAAAATAGAGATTGCAAGCACAAATTAGGAAAAGATACACATTTCCTGTCTTATGTTGTTCTTCATTCAAGTAAATGCTAAAGGTAAATTGGGCTAGCAAGAATATTAAAAAGAGTGTTTAAAGACCAAAACTTATGGGGAAAAAAAGTGTGGTTGCTATGTTTTTTTTGTTTGTTTTTTTCTCTTCTTTATCCATGTAATTACTGTAGTCTTTGTTGATTAATCCCAGTAAGCCACTTGCTAATGTGTAAAACTGAAAATAATAGTTTGGAGAGTACATTAGTGGAAATAGGGTTAAATTTTTACTCTTCAAAAGGTCTTCCTTATCAACCTTCTAAGCATCCTTAGCCCTCTTTTGCTCTATAAATAAGCTGAATGCAAATGTTCCTTTATTCCATAAAGTCAGTCAAAATTTAAACATGAAATCACCTATACTTGGAAAGTTTGTTTAGTTGTATAGCAGAAATAAATAGATATTTCATGCTACAGATGATGACTTACATTTTTCGAGGCACATAGCAGGTGAAGTCCAAAATCACATCAACATTTTTTCTTACAGAGAATGAGAAAATACATTTCATTTTGTACAAGTAAAGAAGCGCTTAACAGAAAACTAAAGTATAAAAAGAAGGGGAAAAAGGACACAAATGCTACAATTAATTAGAAAAAAATATCAGTTGCTGAAGTTGAAACAAAAAAAAAAAAAAATTATGGCATCTTAAACAAAGGTCTAATTACTTTTTGCCTGGTTGTCTTTATAGGCAACATTATTAGCAGCCAAACTAGCTTTTCCCAAGTTGTTTTTATGATTTCTTTTCATAACATACTTTGCTGCACTGACATTGTTGATATGGCTATATTTTTTCTGTTCCAGCCAAGCTCACAAGTAGGCTTGTGAAAATCAGCCTGACATATTCTGTAATGTCAAAACCAAAAGCATGACAAACTGTCACATCATTCAAATGATGTAGCATTCATTATAAATGTTGAACAGATCCTGAAGAATTGGATCAGATTATTGAGGAAATAATTTACCCAGTGAATAAGTCAAAATAATGATAATAATCTGGTGTTACAAGATGACACACAAGGAGTTAGGCTCTAAAAAGTCTCAGTTATATAATCTGGTAGTTATAAACAGGCCTTCAGTTATTATTCAATATTCTCCATATTTCATTTTGCCAGGAAACACAGATATGGTAAAGTTACACTCGATAGCTTTCAATTTATTCATCTAGCATCAAATTCTACTAGAACTGCATATTATTAGCATATTAGTGCTTTACTTCTAGCAGATTAATTTTAGTAGGGATGACATCAGGTTATTCAGGATGATAAGTAATTGTAAATGCTGTTTCTACACTTGCATTTCTCTATTTGTCCCACTCAGATAAAAATGAAAATACATCAGTATGTAGCATTAGTCACTAGGCACTGTAAACTCTTAAATATGTTTTATTGGGATCTGACATTATAAAGCTTGTTGTATGGGGAAACTTGAACAGTAAATAATATAACGTACAGGAAATGGTTTAGAAGTTTAGTTTAAGGTTTGAGAAGATAGTTGAGCTTGTCTAGTGTCACTGAAAAAAAAAATCTATTTCTCCTTCTGGTCTTTTCTTCACAGTACTGTTGCATGTCTAGACTTTTAAAAAGCTATGGATATAACTGAAAATCCATGCCATTATGTTCCTGATGAACACTGTAAACTGTACATACTTTACGAAGTTTTTAAAATAGAAAGGAATCTGGGATAGGGCAGTAGGACTGACTCTGTGGATGACTATTTTGTGAACCCACAGTCTCAGTCAGGTTTCTTAAGACTAAAGATTTAAAGCATTAGTATAAGGTACACAAACATTTGTAATTGTGATTTGCTGCACAAAGTAATATCAGTCAATAAATAAATTCATTAGGTGCTACTCTGCGTCTGGCTGGAGTGGAGTTAACTTTCCCCACAGCAGCCCATATAGTGTTGTGCTCAGCTAGAACAACACTGATATTACAGCAGTGTTTTGTCTATTGCCAAGCAGAGTTGGCTCAGCATCATCTCCTCTTTCCCCACAAAATCAATAAGCTAGTGGTGGGCAGGAGATGTATCAATTGCTCTCATGGAGAACTGCAGTTTCTCAAATACAATACTGCAGCTGGAAATACAATATTGTGAAAAGGAAACTGATGTGGAAATGCCTGGAATTTCTGGCAGATAACTTCGTGACATAGATGATAAGGGAAACAACTAGGGAAGGTGCCTCACAATATATTGCTTGCTAACAAGGAACATGGGTGATGTGATGGTTGAGTGTTGCCTCAGGCACAACAATTGTAAGATGATACAATTTTCATTTCTGAGGAAACAAGGAGAACAGTCAGCAGAACTGCTTCTTTGCGTTTTCAGAGGGCAGATTTTAGCCTATTTAGGGACCTGTTTGACAGAGATCTTTGAAATAAAGGTCTGAAAGGTCTGAGAAGGATAAGCATTCTTCAGGAGTGAAATCTAGAAGGCACAGAAGTAGGCTGTCTGTGTTCCAAAAAATGAGGCAGTGGGGTAAAATATCATCCTGGCTTAATAGAGAGATTTTTCAGGATCTCAGGAAGAAAAAGAGACTTAATGGATTGGGGGAAATCAAATACCCAGGAGGAATACAAAGATATTGTGAGGCTACGCAAGAAGAAAGTTAGAAAGATCAAACCTGAGCAAGAACTTGGCTAGTTCAGTAAAGAAAATAAAATCATTTTAATGAATTCACAAGGAAGGAGAATTTCAGTCCTTTATTGTGCATGAGGAGAACAGTAATGAGAGCACTCTGGTTAACTGGGGAGGCCCTACTTGACTTGAGGCTGGCAAACATGATGCCTATCTATAAGAAGGACAAGCAGAAGAATCCAGGGAATTACAAACATGTTAGTCTGATCTCAGTCTTCAGTGAGAGATTGGTTAGGCACTGGAATTGTCTTGTAGGAGAGTGACAGAATCATTATATCTGCAGGTATTTGAGATGTGTGGATGTGGTACTTGGAGAAATTTCGTAGTGGACTTGGCAGTGTTAGTTGACTGTTTAACTTGATGATGTCATGTATCTTTTCTAATCTAAATTAGTCTATCATTAGTCTATCATATGAAATAAATTCCCAAAAAGGGTGTTTGTGATTAAGAAAAATATCAAGCAAGCACAATTCACAAATTCAGAATAACATGCAACATTTTCCTGTAGAAAAGAATAGAGAAAATTACTGAATCATGGAATGTTTGAGGTTGGAAGGGTCATCTAGTCCAATCCCTCTGCTTAAGGAAAAACACCTAGAATAGGTTGCCCTGAATTGTGTTTGGAGAGCTTTTGAATTCCTGTGACGTCTCACTTACATAGTAGAAAAGAGTCTCCTGGTATTCAGAAGGAACTTCCTGTGTTTAAATTTGTTCCTATTGCCTTTTTTTTCTCTTACTGGGAAACACTATAGAACCTGTCTGTCTTTGCACCTTTCCTGTAGGTTTTTATATAAATTAATGAGCTCTTCTCTGAGACTTTCTAAGAAGAGTTGTTTTTCTGAATGTTGCTTCTTTCAGCCTTACTTCATGGGAGTGATGCTCCAGATCCTTAATCATCTTCTTGGTTCTTAGTTGGACGCTCTCTAGCATGTACACCTCTCTGTTGTACTGAGGTGCCCAGAACTAGACACAGTAGCCCAGTTGTAACCTCACAAATGCTGAGTAGAGTGAGAAAATCAACTCCCCCAAACTGCTGGTAATGCTTTGTATAATGAAGCCAGGAACACTTACAGTATTCTTAGAGGCAAAGACCTATTGCTGACTCATGTTCAAGCTGATGTCCACCATGACTCCTAGGTCTTTTTCTTCCAAACTCCTTTGTAGTTGAGTTGTTCCTATGTCATGGTTTTATAATTTTTGTTGTCAGTATTCCACATCGTGACATCATGCATGTCACTGGGAGTTAAAGAGTTAGTGATCCAGATCCATGGCCTGCTGAATTTCCAGGTATGTGGCTATCAAAAGACAAGAAGAACATACCCTAGAGGACTTTGCATACTCAGAGGGAAAGATAACACCGCATGCAAGTCTCAAGACTTCCTCTTTTTTGCTTTAACTTGTAAAATGTGTTCTCTAGACAAATAATAAGTTTATATTCTATCAGTGTCACTTATGGTTGCTATTGAAGCAATTTAAAAAAATATGTACTTTGCTACAAATCTGCTGTTTAGATTTCTGGAAAAGTGAATGAGAGCACTAGGAAAACTATGGTACAGTTCAAGACTAGTATAGCATAGACATTCTAATTGAATGTTTGTTCACAGATATGAAAGTAGCTGTATATAAGACTGCATGCTGTTGTAAAATCTCACTAAAATTTTTTTAACCAATAGAAAGATAAAGCTATTGCAGTGATGTTTTTCTCTGCACAGCTAAACTCTATCTTTAATATAATTGTATCTTCTTGTTTCATCATCTTTCATTTGATGGAAGTAAAGGAAATACCTTCTACATTCCAGTTCCAATGATTAAAGGCAGCAATTTGTGAAATTTTTTCAAAGAATTATGTTGGTTTTCAATGAATCACTAGCACTAAACTGAAGTCCTGAAGTCAGAATACTCAGGAGTATACTGATGAAAGATTTTACTATGCAAAACAACATACACTGCCTGTAAATCTTTTCTTTCACCAAGGATTTTCAGAGCGCAGTTCCTTATACTCTTCAATGGGAAAGATGGTTTAAAAGATCACTTCTCTAATACCATTTACTCATTCCTTCCCCAGCAATTGAATTTATCAATTCTTCAATGTTTCTGAGTGACTGCTTGAAATGCTGTGCTATAAACTGAATCAATGATCTGAATAACAAACCTTGGAGACTTTTTTTGATAATGGTATGTTTCAGTGATCTGTTTCATATCGTGGCCTTACAAATGGTTTTAGTATCACAAAAGAGAGAGCAGTGAATGAGGATAAGCAGCCTGTGGTCAAGGTGTGTACATATTCAAAGGGAGCAAGGACATCTTAAATTAGCTTCATGTCCAAAGAACTGCACTTTTAGCCTTCTGACTGCTCTCTTCTTTAATATTACTTGTATTTACATCGTTCTTCTGTTCCTCATTCCAGGAGGGTATTAGGTGTTCAAAGCAAATGTCTGGTATTTGAAAATTCGATTTTCTTCAGCAATGAACAATTTCTCAGTTAGAATTTACCATTCAATTTCTTGTAAAAGCCTTGCATACAGTAAAAATATCTACATCCTCCTTCACAGAATAAAGTGCTAACGATCTCTTTCCTTTTCACAGATGGAGAGAGAAACTAAGGCAGGCATAACAGTGACAGAAGTATTCCCATATTCTCTATGCAGTCTGTCCTGCTAATAGTGAAATTAACAAATTTCTGCTTCACCTCAAAAGAAGTTGATTGCTGTCATACTGTAGATAAACTAAAATAGTAAATTGGATCAATAAATCACATGAGTGGTATCAGCAATCTCCACCTTCATGCTAGATGTTGTTTTCTTGATAGAATTCCTGCTCCTCTTAATGAGAATTAAGAAAAAGATGCAAACTATCACAAGCATGAAAACCAAATAGACTCCTTAAAATCTTCTATCGATTCAGCAGTGCTTGCAGTTCAGCAGTGCTGCCGAGAGTTAACAGGAAAAATAGTTATACCCACACAGAACACATAAAAAGCAATTAAAGTCTGCACACACAAAGTCATTTATTTTGGGATATCACCTGGACTCAACATAAGCACATTTTCAGCACTGCATCTTTTTTAAACAGTGTTTCTCATTCTGAGTATCAAGAAGTTTTACGCCTGTTTTAAAATGAGTCAGCATTTTACAGTATGCTTTTTCGTGTCTGATCAGGAGATTTTCAATGTAGCTTGACCTGTCAGAAAGACAGTTAATTGAAATCACCCATTTGCTCATTTAAGTAAATTCTGTCTGTCAGCGAAAACTAATTTCATTTCCTTGACTTCTTGGCAGCCTGACTACTTGACCATCTTGTAGTCTGTCTGAGGCATAAAGATTTCTGTGCTTACTGTGTAGCTGCTTCTTAGCTATGCTGGTTTGAATCAGAACTCATAAAATATCCAAATTCCTTGGATACTTCTAATTACAAGCAGTAAGTTCATTTCTCACAAAGTTTTCTAAATCAAAGATGCGATATTGGTCTTTTTAAAGGCTCTCTCTCTCCTGGTCTTGAAATTAATTTCCATAAAATCTCTGAAATATATCATCCATCTTGACAAACTCCTCACCCCCAAGTTAATTACAAAATAATTAGACTGAAATAAAGCTATTTTCTACCTGAACATTTCCTCACATGGTGGCTTTTGTAAGTGTATTTCTTCTATTTCTTAACTTAGAAAAGGTTGATATCCTGTGATGATATTTCTAAGCAAATCTCAGATAGAAACTAGAATTAAAGAAAACACTTCATATAAAAATCGTGATATTTTAATTGCTTTTCTTACATCTCCAAAGTGTTGAATATAGAAGAAAAATTACTGTCAATCTTTCTTTTTTGTATTTTTTTTTCAAACAATGAAGTTGTGATATGAAGTATGTGATATGAAGTATCACAATGAAGTATGCGATATGAGTTGTGATATGAAATAGATTAGTATAATGTTGAATAGACAATATAAGTCCATTTCTATTTAGGGTACTACCACAACAACAAAAAAAAAAATAAGTAGTTAAATGTTATGTTAACAGAAAAGTTTGCTATTATTAAAAGAAAAAAAAAAAAAAGATCAGATGAAACTGAGCAGTTTTACATTTTCTGCAGTAAAACAAAATCAAAAGGATGGTAAAATTCCTGTGAGGTCTGGAATTACATTTCTGGAACCTCATTCGAAGTAGGAAATTCTCCTTGAAAGAAACAGAATTTGACATTTTCTACATGTGCACATCATTGTCCCTGGTAATACTGATTTCTTAGCAGATAGGCTGTCAAAAGATCAATAGAATTAAAATCTTTCTAAAATAAGCCTGTTCTCACTGACAGCTAACTTGCATTTTTCCCCTTCCTTTTGGAAGTCAGTAAACAGAAACAAAGCCTGCAGCAATACAAAGAAAGCAAGCACATTAAAGAGAGATTAGCTTCAGGAGGCTATGACAGATGTAAAGTGCTTTGCACACATTGCTATGTGATGTTCAACATATGTTGTCAATTAAAAATTGCTTAAGAAATATTTAACAAGGCAAATCTAACACACTCCTAGTTTGTAAGAATATATTGAGCTTATGCATCGGTGCTCCTCATTTTATTTTTCAGTGTTGCTGTAAGCTGAAGGAAACATTACATAGCATGACTCTTAACTAGTATATATATTTAAAGTAGTATTCCAATTCCATGTATGCGAAAACAGCATGCGTTTCATCTTTTAGTAAAAGGATGATTGGATAACTTAGCAAGCACAGTATCTATTGAACTAGTTAAAATCAGTTTTCTGAGGAATCATTTCCTACATTTGAAAGTAGAGGCATCTAACTGCGATCAAGATATCAGAGGCTTTTGCAAATTTTTTCCTAGACTTTACTAACTCCAGTCACCAGGAAATCTTCCTAGGAATCACTTAGGAATGTGATACAAACTCCTATGTTGAATTTCTATTTTATCATTTGCCTTTATCTACTACCTTCATATATTTCCTTTTGTAAATGTATCTTTCTTTTCTTTCTTTTTCATTTTTTTTTCCTAAAATGGTATGATCATGTGCCTTACTCAACCCTCAAATAGCCACCAAACAAATTCTTCTTATTCTCCAAAGGATGTGTATCTTCATACAAAAATCTAACACAAATCCTCTATTTCAGTATACAGCAAAATTATTATTAAATACTGATGCTACAAGATCTCTTCAAGAAATATGTTCTCCTCGTGCTAGTAAAATCCTCTAAGCATCATTGTTGCTTCTATTGTCATAAATGAGGAGCCTTTTCTCACTAAGAGAACACAGGTTTATGGTCCTCTCTGGAATACACTGTTTATTGCTTTGAAATATGTAGTAACTCCTGTGTGGATCAAGAGAGAATGAATGTGTTGAATACAGGCTTACAGAGGTTTTTCATTACACGGGTATCGTCACTGACTCTTGAAAATAATGTCACATGAATGAACTTCTCATTTAAAGTCTTTACTTCCACTTGTAATAATGCTACAGATTTAAATCTTTTCTGATGGAGTTCTGTTTCCAATTACAAAAGGTTGGATTTGAAATAAAAATGCAGTGTTTTATGAGAATCTTTGTAAATTTGAAACACTTCATTCCTCCATACATCATTGGCTAATCAAATGTCAACTCCTACCTCCTTGTAAATATGATATAAAACTACTCAAGAGGTATTCAGAGAACTTGAACTATATATACTCTTTGAATGTGTTTTTAATGTAGGAATTCACACTGAAGTGCTATGGTGATAGATGTTTAACTGTAAGCTGAACTACTAAGTAAGAAAACTTCAAATGTGTATGTAAATACTGCACTGTATTTTGACTGCTCTGAAAGTATTTTTATGGGAACTACAACAGATACAAAAAGTACAATAATATTATTTGGTAGAGCAAATTCTCAACTACGAAACACTATTTTTCAACAGTAACCATGCTGTTTTGCCAGCTCTGGATCTGTATGCCAAGCTCATAAGGACCTCACCTTTTCTTAGGATCATAGAATCATAGAGTCATCAAGGTTGGATAAGACCTCTAAGATCATTCAGTCCAAACATCCACATTTCACCAATATTTCTTACTAAAAGCTGTCCCTCAGTGCAGTATCTAAACATCTCCTATTTGCCTGCAGTCCAACATTTAGCTGGTAAATACCTATGTATATGTATTTAATTAGATTGTATTTTCAAAGCAAGGCTGGTGTCACTAAGTTTTATACACACTCCTGCAAGAACTATGTGAACATTTTCTGACAAACACGTTAGTCATATCATAGAATGATAGAATGGCCTGGGTTGAAAAGGACCTTAAAGATCATCTAGTTTCAACCTCCTCTGCCATGGGCAGGGTTGTCAGCTACTAGATCAGGCTGCCCAAAGCCACATCCATCCTTGCCTTGAACGCCACCAGGGATGGGACATCACAGTCTCTCTGGGCAGCTTATTATATAGCTTTCCTATTTGCTGCATAAGCTTATTATATAAGTATGTTAGGACTGTTTTGTGCCTGAACTGACTAGCTTGTGGAGAAAAATGTGTATATGCTTCCTGGATATATATTCAGCTTTTTGGGTGGCATAGCAACTCTGAAGAACTAAAATAACTGGAATAGATGCACTTCGTTGTTTTCAGGTAATCAATCCTAATTAATAGTAGCTATGAAATTGAATCAAATATGCAGATATTTCTGAAAGTCAAGTCTTTCTGAGGTTTTTGCTCACTCTAGTACTAGTAGAACAGTCTATGGTAATTTTTTCAGTAATAAAGAAGACGTTATATGAACAATAACATTAGAATAATTTTAGATGTGTCACATGCGATCACTTTTATTTTCTACCTGTTTTCTCCCTGAGATATCTATTTAAGTCCTCTGTGTCTGCACTCACGTTTTCATGACCTGATCTTTCATTTTTTAAAGTGCTGACTGGAAAAGTATGGAAAGTAACAAGCTTTTAAAAAAAAATCAATTAACAAATACAACTGAAAACATGCAAGCCCCTTCTCACTTCTACATATGCATTTGCTTTGTGAAAACAGATGTTTTCACTGTGGTGGTGAACTGTCAGAGATATACACGTTGGTTTTTGGTTGCATTATTTACAATCTACGTTACAGTACAGTCTTTAACAGCAGCTTTAGTGTATGTGCACTTTTAATGTATGAATACAATGTCTCTGTAGAGTTGATTTTTCACATTATTAACAAGACTTATTGAAACTAGGTTTCTCTTCTCAGCCTGCTAATGGAATAATCAAGTTGTACCAGTTATAGAATGGTTAACTGTATTGGACTTTGCATTGATAGCTTATGTATGTAAAAAGTTTCAGTTGCTTTTGGATTTTGGATTTTTATTTGGACTACTTCTACAGAAACTATATAAGTTCTTTTCCTTCAAACAGGCTACAGTGTGCGTATTGACCTCTTGAAGATGTGCTTATCAAAAAGCAGTCTTGAGTACAGATGTATGGAGTGAATTGACAAAGTAGAAGATATATTAGTTTTTTTTTCATTATGTCTACAGCTTCTTGCATGTTGTTCTCACAGTAGAGGCTTTCATATGAAACTAAGATGGTGGTGATGTTCTTTAAAAATTCATTATTCTATTGCAAAATCTAAATCACGGGACTATTTCATCTGCAAGTTTAGATATCTAAAGAATGAAAGTTTACAACAGCAAAGATGTGTCTGAACTGGTAGTGACAGCTGTGTTTGCACTGAAGAATTTTCTTATGCAAGATTTGGTGCTGTCAGAACAATCTATTTAAATCTAGGTGAAAAGAATATATTTTTTAACCTTTTGGAGAATTTTAACACAAGTCTTCAACTTCACTTTACTTATGTATTTTATGATAGCTATAGAAAGGCATGAAAAATGTGCAGTGGTCCGGAATTCCAAAAATCAAACTCAAAGAAAATTATGCATATAGTTCCTATAGATGGAAGAATGAATCACAGAATGAAAAGAACTCAAATATCTAAAATAAAAAGATGTCTAAAATGGAAAAGATGGAAGTAGGGACTTAGACTTATTTTAGTTAATTTCCTTAGCAATACTTCTTTTTCTTCTTTTACTGGCAGAATTCTTAAAAGATGTGTCCTTGTTTTAGTCTTTCCTGAGTTTTGTTGATTATTACGTGTTCCAGCTTTCAAATTAGAAAACATATTGTTAATTAATTTGATGAACTATTGTCTATTCAACTAAATCCATTAATGCACAGTCCCTGAAAAAGAGTATTCATAGTTGAGATTTAAGCAGTTCACCTTCAGTTTCCAGAAATATTTGCTTGTTTGCAGCCCTAAATTATCTACAATGCAGCCTAGCTGAAGTTTTATACTTCTGGAGGAAACCCCTGGAGGAAATGTGTTAAAAAAATGGAGAAGTAACTTTAAAGCCTGAAAAGTAACACTGAGACAGGACTTGATTATATGCAGCTATACAGAAAAAAAAAAATTCAATGCGAGCTACAACAGAACTACAGGGAAATCAATTAAGTGTCTGCCCAAATACTGGAAATTGGTGCACAAAACTTCTTGTAGAGTTATGAAGGAAAGTAATGGATAGGTAGCTTATTTTATCTGTGTCATCATATATTTTAAAGATCCATAGATGAAAAGTCTGTTTGAGTCTGATAAATAAATAAAATTAATTAATTTAAAAAATATAATGAAAATCTATATATTTTAGTTAATGAAAACTCTCTGTGATTTCACATCCAGTTTATATTTTAGTCTTATGTATTCTCATTGCCAAACATATCTGAGGAATGTCCATATGGCTAATGTATAATTTTGCACATGGCAAAGAAGTCATCCAGCAGATTCTTTGATTGTTCCTGTGTCCTCTTCTTGGACTTGATAAATTCATCTTGATTTACATTTAGCCATTAAGTGTATTACAGCAAATGCAATATTCTCATCTTGACCTATAGCACACTTCTACACTCTTTCACTGATATCTTCTGTACTGAGTCACACACAAATGATATGCCTTTTTTTTCAAGGCCTTTCACAGACTGTGGTTTCCTTTTTCTCTCTCTTGTTGTACTTAGGGAAAGAGTTATCTAGCATTATCTGTCTGAAAAAAAAAGGTACGTACGTATTCAAAGCAAATTATCTACGCCCTTCTCTTGCTGGAGTGGAGATATAAGCAACTAAGATAAGCATAACTAAGATACAAGATATAAAATATCGAGATAACACATAAGCAGCAAAGAGTTGAATTATACTTGAGAGTTCATGTAGAAATTCTAGCTTGGCATATATAACAAGGCTTTACCTAGATGTCTAGCTTCAGGCAGCTAATGATAAGTGAATTTAAACTTACTTTTAAATTTTAAGTTGATGGATATATGAATATTTTTACCTTTTCTTTAATGCAGAATTTAAGTCAATGGGATTTAGGTCTGTGATCAAACCTAGACAGATTACATTTAAAACTTACTAAGATACAACAGAAAAAAAGTGTTATAGAATATGTATGTATATAAAGCAACAAAAGAAGGCAGAAAAAAAAGTTTTTTATGAATAATCCATCTTTAAGTGTCCTAGATCCCTTCATTGTACCCTTTCCCATAATTTAGTTTCTTTCAGGAATTAATATTTTAATTCTACCAACCATTTCAATTGCAATGATAAGAAAGTCTCACCTTGCCCATTCAGTACAACAATAATAGTAATATTGTTTATGAATGAAGTTAGATTAGTAATGAAGTTTCATCAGAAACACTGACTCTTTACATATATAATCAGAATTTGGAAAAATATGAATTACTGCATTTCGTTTAAAACATAATGATTGATTACAGCCATCCTCATGCTGAATATTTCATGTTGGCAGGTAATGAGAGAGAAACAACATCTAACATTGCTGATTACAGATAATACAGTGTAACGTAATTTAACAAATGACATGTGCCGTTAGAGATTTATAAGATTTTTAGACTAAGCCTAATCACTTTCTTTGTTACTGCTAGACTTAAGAAGACTTTTTTCTTGTATTTTTAAATAAAATTAACTCCATCTGTCAGAGAACATCAACAATATACACTGACATTAGTAACTGTCTTCATGTTTTTTATATGACATGTCATTAAATCATAAAATACTAACTTTTAAAAATGTTTCAAAGCAATGCATTGTCAAAGCTGTCTTAAAGATCAGTTAAGATTGTATTCCAGTAATATGTACCAATTTTGTACAATTAGCATTTCTGTAGAATTTGACTTGGTATTCTGAATGACGTACCAAAAGAAAATCTGAGTAAATTGTTTTGATTTAAAATGAGAAGTACCTTTTTACATGAAATAAACTATGATAGGACTGGATGAGAGAGGAAACCTAATATTTCGCTTCTTCTGTAAGCAGAGTTCTGCTGCTACCTGTCTTATGCTGTTGTTGATTTTCTTTTTTTTCCCTGTAAAATAAACACTGTCATCCAGAGTAGTTTTAAAGTATTCTGCACAACTAACCTGATGGCTACTGATGGACCATAGTATGAAGTCTTCAAGCCCTTACAATGAACACACTACAGCTCTGTTGCTCCATTTAGCCAGAATATGAACAGCAGGAAAACATACCACATAAAGCTTCCATGGCAGCTACCACTTTGTAACTTTTATGAGTTTTTTTTTTTATATTGTTTTTCAGTAGCACGTACACCAGAATATCAGCAATAGTGCTATATTTAGCTGTCTTAGCAAAGTCTGAGGATGCAGACTTATCACCACATTCTAATACCTCTCCCTGGTGAGTACTTGTTCTGCAGTGTGTCATTATGAACTATTTTTCCACTCTTGCTTTGAAAATAATATCAATAGTTTCTTTTTTTATCTACAAGAATGTATTTCCTTCACATTGTTTCATTGATATAAATAAGCTAAAGCAGTTTCTTATTTTTCGACTTTTTCATTTTTAACAATCAACCATTTTAGAGATTAGAATTAACTTTAATCACATTCAGTAATATATTTTGCCAGATTTTCTTGTCTGTGTTGTATGGCTATTTATTTATTGACTGACGATTTAAAATTTCTGGAGATTTTTTTTTTTTACCTTTCTACAATTATATCAGAGATATTAAGTTCTTATTGAGATGTTTCAAGAAACTGGAAGGCTGAAAGTAATATTATGTATGACATCCCTCATTAGTAGAAACCCAGTACTTATTATACTCTGCTCTAAATCACCAGGATATACTGATAATACTGTTTTGAATCAGGAGGCAATTTTTATCTCAGATGAAAGTTTCTGTTCTTTTTAAGGTGAGAATGGGCTCAATTTCTTTGTTTATTTATAAACTTTACTTTTTATATCCACTGTTATTTGTGAAAGTACTGTGGTGCTCTTCCCCCTGCTTGATTTTTGTTTTTAATACATTTGGGTATCATTCCCACAAGGAAAGTTAATGTCACGCTACCAGTGCAACCAATGGCATGGGTGAATAGCTCTCCAAAATCTTTGTAAGTAATTTAAATGCAAGTTACTATACACTGCGGTTAGTGCTGGACTCTAGTTATAATAGAAAGAGCATAACATTTTCATCAATATCTAATTCCTTTAAAAGAAAATTGCAGCTCATGGAACACACCCTGCACAGTGGCTAAAATTTCTGTTTTCTGATTTCTAGTGCAGCACTCTCCTCCTATGACTATTTGTGCAGGACACAATACAATTAAGAGCCAACAAATATCTAAGTTAAATATTTGTCTTGTTTAGAGTATCTTTCCCTTTAAATGTTACTTTTGCTTTTCATACTATAAATTAGTTATCATCAACTGATTCATTTTAGTTGTCATAGCAGAGAAGGGATTCTAGTGAAAGGAAATTCAAGAAGTCATATAGTACAAGTGAATTAGAGTAACTTCAAGGCAATAAGAAGGAAGCATAGTTAACACTGACAAGTGTAGTTATGAACAGTGATGCAGTTGAGAGGAACCATAGAGTCATGGAATTGTTAAGTTTGGAAAAGACCTCTCACATCCTCTAGTCCATCTATCAACCCCATATGATCCCTTCTCTTTCTCATCCAGGCCAAACAATCTCAGGGCTACCAGCCTGTCTTCGTAAGTCCAGTGCTCCAGGCTCCTAATCATCTTTGCAGATCTCCTGGGCACTCTCCTGCAGTTACATATTTCCTGAACTGGGGAACCCAGAACTGGACACAATACTCCAGATGCGTCCTCATTAGAACCGAGTAGAGGGAGAGAACCTGAACTGCCATGCTTTTCTTGATTCATTCCAAGATACCATTGGCCTTATAGGCCGTGAGAGCATACTTCCTGCTCATGGTTGACCTGTTTTCCACCAGGAGACAATTGAGATACCAAGAGGGCAGTGTGATACAACTGGAGATCTGTAGAAAGAGCTGGTAGTTTTGAAGTGTTCTCTACAGTTTTGAGAAGATCATTATGTCAAAATTAGTAAGAAGGAAGTGTTGTCTCTCTAATAATGCATTTCAGCGTGAGTTTTAGGTCTGGGTGTAATGTGAAATTATTTTTTAAAAAAAGAAGCCTTTTACATTTAGGGAAGTAAATAGGAAATTCTCAGTTAACAGTCTTTCATGTGCAAGATCAGAATAAAAAGAGAGATTCTGTGCAGCAATATTTTGAATATATTGCAGGACTTAACAATTGCAGCTCTGGAATATGGAAAAATTAGGATACAAACAAGAAAGGAAGACATTCAAGAAAAAACTGTTGTCTACAAAGAAGATTATGACAAAAGAAAGTATAAATTTGGGTACTACAGAGGTGTGTGATCTGAAGGAGAAAAAAGACTGAAGTTTAAAAGGCTATAATTCTGTAACTATTGGAATTTGCCATGAAGAGGAAATCTGCATTAGCAAGTCTGTCTCATTTATCTACCAATATACCTCCAATAGGCATACATTCTAGGGTTATTTTATGTATCAAAAAATTGAAATATTGCTAATGTATTGAATTACAAAGACAACTGTTTATATTCTACTTTCATACATTCCATTAGTATTTATGAGAGTTACTTAATACAGACCAGTTTGTATGAAAGCGCATATAAAAGTCCTTTCATACTAATTAAACTGTAACTAGACATGTTTGTCAAAAATATTTATGTGACACACATACTTTTAATCTATTTCTGTCATCCAGAAATGGTAAAGAACAAGACAATTTATTTTCATCTGGCATGGAACAAAAAATGTTAGTGTAGGAACAGAAGAGTATGACCCCAAATTGTCAGTCTCTCTAGTTTTGTTAATTTTCTGGAACTTTCCTCAAGTTTCTGAAATGCCAGCTCTTTTAATCTGAAAGGAGATGGGGGGAATAGAAAAACACAAACCTGGGACATATTATATGAATTTTAATTAAGTATGGTAAAGCAGATCAAGATAAAACACCCCATTCCTGGGGATGTTTAAGTTCAGGTTGGATAGGGCACTGGGCAGGTCTGGCGACCCTGCCTACATCAGAGGGGTAAGAACTAGATGATCTTCCAACCTGAGCCATCCTATGGTAATTGGTTTAAGAGAAAGATATTAATCTTAATGGCAGTAGAGATATTACCAACACCAGTTTCCTCAGTCGAAATTTAAAATATCAAAGTATCCTTATAAATTGGACCTCTGTCTGGTATATTTGCTTAATCTACATACAATGAGCACTGGAAAATTTAATCAGTGGCCTTATGACATTAACCTATCTAGTTTTGTTTATGAATGATGGTAGCATCATTTTGGATTGGCAATTTTCTTTTCCCTTTCCTATAAAAGCAGCCATCTGGAAAGTTAGCATTAAAGTTATGTTTCTATTTTCCTTCTCTCAGTTAAATAAGTGTTTAAGGAAAGATATAATTTGTATTATCACAAAATATTTAGTTAGAATAGACAAGATTCACATGGCTGAAAACAGTCCAGAAACTTAAAATGAGATTTTTAGATATACTACAAAAGGAATCATAGTCTCTTAATATATTTTTTACTTTCAGAATTAAGATCCACACCTACTATCTAGGAAACAAGATTGTTAACTTGAGCTGTCCGCTTATATAAATGGAAGAACAAATAATTAAACAGATCAATAGCTAAACAAAAGCAAGTAAGTAAATAAATAAATAAAGTAGAACAGGCCATAATGCAAAAGGATTTTCGGCAATTTTGTATGTCTATCAATGAGGACTACAAATATTTAATAGGAGTTTGAGGTTTAAAGAACGAGCACCCATTTGATCTGTTAACCAAGTACTGTAAATCTAATAACTATATTCTAGCAACTTGAAGCTCCTCTTCCCTTATATATGAGGAAGAATATATCAAGAACCTTGAATTCTATATTACTATTAGGCAGAGTGACTAACTGCACATTCTATTTTAAGGGATTTTGTGTATCCAAGGAAAATATACTTGCGGAAAGAGAACATGATTTCACCTTACATAGTATACCCTAATGGAGAACTACTACAATGTAGTTAAGAAGAGAAATGCATTTGGAATAGGTTTGCAGCTGTGCATGTGGAGTGGGAAGGTATAATTCTACAGTAAACTTTCAGAGTTGAATACATCACAGAAGACTGTTAGTTTGCTCATTGAAAAAATTTCTTCCATTTTACTCAAGCAGCCAATCATCCCTATTTTTAAAGAATGTTTGTGCAATTGTTTTTCGAGTGCACAGATTCATTTTAATATATTTTCATGCTTTCAGACAGTATATTTAGAATCCTTCACTTGCTTCTTTAATACATTTCTGAAAGGTCTACTAAAAACTGACTTCAATTTCAAATAAAGAACTTGGGAATTGGATTTTTTTTTAATTGTACTTATTAATCTAGGAGCACTAGGTGCTTTTGTTTAATATGTCAGAGCACTTTGCACAATCACCTCTACAATGGAATGGTTCTATTTCAGGGAACACACAAAGCTTACTTTATAAACCATTTTTGATTAATAGTGCATTTGTTTTCTTTTTTATTTGACCTAAAAGCTTTCCTCCTTCTTTGCTGTTTACATATATATCCCACGCACCAGTTTCTCAAATTATGACTTTGAAGCTCCAATAGCTATGGACACTAAACTGCACTGGCAGTAAAATAGCAGGGATACCAAAAAAAGGAACGGAGGATCTCAAAGCTCTCAAGGAAGGTTAGGACAAAGCTTTCCAGTGAGAAAGGTATTAAAGCAACATGACAAGGTAAAAAATATATATGTATATCTTCAGTGAGTTCTGGCTTCACTTCACTCCTGTGATGTGGGAGTGTGTCATCTGTACAAAATAAAATGGAATAAGCTGGATCTTAGCCAGACTGGCTTTTAAAAGATTAATATCAAAACCACATATACATAGAACATCATTTTAACAATGTCTACTTCCTTTCCTCCAAAAGTTAATCTATTGTTTCCTTCTGTTTGAATAGTGTTTTATGTGAAAGAAAAATAGTAGTTTCTTAAAAGTTTAGACTTCTAAAATAACCCCAATAAAGGAGGATTACTTGAATATAATACTTTAAAATGAATAACTTCAGCGAAACTCCTGAACACAGTTAACGAAACAGACAGGGAGTAGGAACAAGAGGAAAACAAAGGAAGCAAATTTTAGTTTATTTTTGTCTTACTTAGCTCTAAGATGCAATGCTGTGTGTATTTTAAGTTACTTCATCCACAACATAACAAGAGACATAGCCACAAAGAAACTTTCTCTGAAAAGGTATGATTGCACAGTAGTGTTAGAGAGGCTAATCCTAATTACCAGCTATCTCTCCCTAAAGACTATGCTTAATGTCACCATTTAACCCTAGAATGGCATTTAGACCAAAATCATAACTTCCTAATCTTTTTTCTTCTTTTTTTCTTGTTCTCTCAGTCTCACCAGTCCTATTCTATGGACCAACTGCAGCATTAATTTAAACAACTTGCTGTCTTTTGATAAGATCTCTCTGGGATTAAATTAAAGCCTTCATGACTACGCAATTAAAATTTGTAGAATTAATGATCTGCAAAATAGTAAAAGGTTTGCAGTAGACAGACCAGATGATAAAGGTCAACAGGAGAAACTATTAAAATGATCATGATAAATGGTAACAGGTAAAGATTTTCATGCTGAAAAGTGTTTTTATTCAGAAAGCAGGAGCAGTCAGAAAAGAGCTTAGTTTATGATAGTTATACAGTTACGTTTTAATGCATTCTTTTTTTATCAATATTTTTGTATTACTTGAATATTCCTATATAGTGCCACAAAAAGCTATTAAGTACTCATATTAGAAATATAGACTATGTCTGTCTACCAAAAAACCCCACTAAATTATAAAGAATGAACCACAAATTAAAAATGAATTCGGTCATTAATCTGAAATTTCATGAAAGGAAATACGTGGCACCACCAGAAAGTGATAGATAATTTGTTTCTTGTCAAATGTTCATCTATCTACAATACAAGGAATTAAAACAGAAACAAGCAAATGTAAAAACAACAAGGAATAGTTTTCACAGAAGAACTATGAGAGAGAGCACTGGTCTCAGTATCCCAAAGAGACAGCCATGAGTAATAAGCACAGTGCAATTTTGACATACTCGTTAAACATGGAAAAGTAATTTATTTTAAGCAGAAATAATCCATATGCTTCTCCTGCATAAAGAGATGACCTCTGGGGCCTGTTAGCTACCACTTACTGGTACATTTAAAATGCAAATGCTAAACTCACAACATAGTCTATATTCTTTTTAAAGTTGAAGCAGACGCTTGAGCAAGTATGGGAGTCTTCAAAAATTCTGATTCAAATTTTAAATGAATTTAGTCAGACTTTGTTCATGCCATTTTAATTTGTACATGCTTTTTCCAAGTCATAGAGAAAATAACTTTTACCATCTGGATGTCTATGAAAATAGCAGCTTTCTGAATGCAAGAGATAGCCACTTTTGATGTAGTAAATGATGAAGGATATCAGGACATGAATCCTTCTAGGAAAAGAACGAAATTTTATGACTTTTTAAATAAAAATTAAATCACTCAGCTCAGCAATCTCATATTGACTCTTTTCTAAGTGAATATCTTGAACAGTATTAATAACAAATATTAATTACTGATGAGAAAAACCAATGTAACTTACTACAGATTTAGAACTATAGAGCAGGGCTTTTCAAAGGCTTGCATTAATACTATTTGCATATTATCTTCTCACTTCCTTTTCTGTTCCTCAATTTCTTCATCTAGTGAAGATGAAAAATGGTGATGTTCTTCCTGATATGCTTTGAACACATATCTATGTAAGAGATTGGATTCTTATCATATGATGAGATAAACACTGAATAGGTTAAAAGCATGCAGAATAAAATATTTTAACTAGCTCAGAGATAAGTTTTAAACAGAAGCAGAACCTGCTTGCGGTGGCTGTTATCTTACTTATTAACTTATTACTGATCACTGTAAGTTTCAAGTGAAACTTTCAAAAATTAAATATACTTATTGAAATAAATTTAAGTTAAATCTAAACTTTCAAAATTTAAATATAATTACCCCAAGATCCTAGTTTTCCTGTCTTAATCTCACCATTGGATAACACATAATCAAAGAACCTTGTCTCCCTCCTTTATATAGGAGCGTGACACCCATTTACCAGCATTTGGTGACAATTTCAGGTTTCTCAAACTGTTCAATCATAAAAATCCAGAATGTATCATAAAGAACAAATTTTACTGAATAATGTTAACTAAATCTAAATTTTGCCTGTTTCATCTGACAAAACAAATGTTTTGCAGAGGCTACTCATTAGCAAATTTTTTGCTGTTTTCATTTATCTGTTCAAATACTAATACTGTAAATCCAAGATGTGACGGCTTTAAATAGGTTTGGTAGGTTGACTAAAGTAAACAGACAGTTTGAATATGTCTTTGATCTCCAAGGTTGATAATTCTTGTGACTTTGTTTTTTCCCATCATACATCTGGCCCTCTCATTATCAACTGACAATGGTTTGCAAAACAGTTTGGCCCAGTTCCATGACTAATGGGGTGGAGTGACCCACAGACCCACACCCCAGGAAAGGGGGAAGGGGAAACGATAGGGAGATGAGCCTAAAAACAAAAGTGCAGCAGCTATCTGAGGAGTAAAGCTAATTTACTGAATATAATATTGTAATTCAAAATAACACGATATAATACAATATAATTTGAATTGAAGCTAATGAATGAAATAAAATGAGAGAATGTCCAAAAACCAAAGGCCTTACTCTAATGCTGATGACAAGACAGCTGGAGAACACACACACTGCTGAGATGAGCAGAAAGGGGAACATCTCATGACATGCAAACAGGTTTATCTTTCCCTTTGAACAGAAAATGGAAAAGTCCTATGGGGTAAGTAGGTTTTCTTCTCTTCTGAGAACCAGGTGTACCCAGAACTATTGATGGTACATACAACTGGAGCATTAACTCTTTAATTCCCAGCACTCTACATCATGTTGTGGATGTGGAGTACTGATAATAAAAATCATAAAACCATGATATAAAACCAATCCCATTTTGTTAATGAAAAAAAATACAAGATAGGGTTTATTTGAGGACTATAGATGGTAACCAATCCTCATTTAAGTTAATGTAATTCTTAGATTTATGTAGATCAACATCTAAATTTGTATAAGTATATAAAAAATCAGGGAAAATTTTCAGGTTACTGAATAAGGTTATCTTATTTTATTATTATTATTATTATTATTATTATTTGTATTATTAAACCCTTTACTGTTTCATAGGTCAAATGAAAGCCTACATGAAAGGAAGGAATAATACCAAATGATGCATTTTCATACTTTCTATTTTAGTCAGGCAAAATGTTTGAGTTTATTCAAATATTTTCACTCTTATAAATACTTTTTTTTTTTTTTGTCATTTCAGTACTGAGGATTTCTATTATTGTTGTTATTTTTACTTTATTTTAATCCTAACAACATTTTTTTGCAATAAATTATTTGGTATAGATTTTTACCTTAGACATGAAACTGCAAACATCAGTAGAAATTACTCCTTTGTTCTTTCTTTCCATTCACCATCATATTCTGAAGGCAGTGGTAGGGAATTTTTTTGCAGTCCAGAAGGAATAGGAAAGTATACTTCGATAGTAATATAATATTTCAAAATGTGAATGCTGCTTTTTTTCAAATTGACTACATTTGAATTAATTTGTAGACTATGTCCCCAATGAGTACCTTAGCCTTCACTCTGACTTTACATGAAAATTTATTTTTCCAATGATCTTTTTATCTTCAGTTTTTTATTTGGTTCACTTCTCCTTCAATTTAATTCAGCTAGTAGTGAAGAGTTGCTATAGATGTCAATGCAAATGAAAATCTGTTTCTTTTCTTTTTTTTTTTTTTTTCTTTTCTCATTATTTCTAACCCGCACTTCATTGAGCAGAAGAGCCTGATTTTGTTTCCTTAGATGTAATTTGGATACTCTAGGGTGTCTGAAATGGCATTGTACCCCTGTTCACTTAGGCAACTGAGTTTATCTCCTTAATCTCCACTCACTGTTATCTGGACACCTACTTGGTCTGGATAGTACCTACTGGTACTGGGACAGAAGGTGTTAAATCAAGGATCGTTTCCTTTTGTTGTGAGCTTTCTAATGCAATCACTTTTCACCCCTAAAAAAACAAAACAAAACAACAACAACAAAAACCTTCTATTTTTACATTCTTTTCTTTCAAAAGAGTACTTTTTAAAATTTAGGCATAAATTTGTAGTTGAAAGAATTAGAACTAAACAAGCAAACTAAACAAGCAAACTAAGCAAGCAAGCAATCCATTACAAAAAACTGACATGACGTGGGATGAATTACAGCATTCACATCAGTTCTCTATATTGAGAGCCTTTGGGAAAATAAAAATGAGAGAAAAATCATTATACAATATATTATATATATATATATAGTATAATACAATGTACAATATCAATATAGTGATTCACATATATGTTTGACTACAGTTCTGAAAATTGTCTAGCTGCTTCTTGATGAAAACCTATAGAAATCAGCAGGATTCAAACAGACTTACAAATCTATTCTCTTGTATCAACTTCCGTTGCATTACTGATGCCACATTCAACAGTGTGATTCTACTTATATTTCACTTAGGCAAGCATTTTACTCAAAAGCAGAACTTTAGCTTCACTGTGGTTTGTTATCCAAATGTGTCATTCAACCTCCAATAGACTTTTCCTTGTAGTAGGCATTTTACCCTTCTTCAATGCTTAGTCTCCTGTTTAAAGTGTAAACTTCAAATATTAAAATAATTACATGAAGGACTTTTTTTAGTAGAGCCATGGAGTTCCATAAAAGTTGTCACTTTAAGACTAAAAATACCTAAATCTGTTACACTGCCCATGTGAGTTTTGTACTTGAAATGACCATCAGTGAAAAGTGCTCAGGTCTGTTCTATACATGAATATGAACCAATATAAAAATCAATATATATTTACTGAATTGAAACAAGTCACTTGATTAATATACCCTCTGTACTACTCCACTTTAAAGACTTTATTATGGTTTTTAATGTAAAAAAAAAATTGGTTTTTAAATCTTAAAAAAAAAAAAAAGAAATAAAAACCACAGTACTTTAAGGCTATTGCTATTTATATAGTTCCATTAAGAAGGAAACGAGTAGAAATGCTTTCAATTGAAATGCTAATAAGAAGCAAAAAAAAAAACCACAAAAAAAAACACAAAAAAAAAACCCTTAATTTTCCATGAAGGAAAAGTCATTTCTACTTATATTAACTGTCTGTATGAAACATAATGTTTCACTTCAAGATTTATAAATATATATTTAATTTAATAAATCCGTATTTGCGTCTTACTAATCAGTATGGCTTTCAGAGATAGTGTCAACTGTCATGAATACTTGTTACTTCTTTGCATCTCTTCAAGAAAATCTTGAGTCTATGGTGCATAATATACTATTGACTGAAATTAATGTTACTAAGAATAATGAAAAACTACTTCCTTATGGATTGAAAAGTTGACAGACAGAAGGATAAAATGGTCAAAGATATATGGGCAATGAAATTTATTTCCTGGTTCTAAGCCAAAGTAATTTTATACTCCTTCCATTGACTTCAAAGAGTTTCAGAAGAAGCCTTTGTTGAAGTCTGAAAAAATCTTTTAATACAAAATAAAATCTGTTTTCAAATCGTAATCCATAGTAAGCAATTCAAGCTTTCCATATTTTCATAGAATCATAAAATCATAGAATAACCTGAATTGAAAGGGATCCATAAGGGTCATCTAGTCCAAATCCTGTCTCCTTGAACTCTGTCAAACTTGGTGCTATATGTACTTCCCTGGCAGCCTGTTACAGTGACTGACCACTCCCTCAAAGATGAACCCTTTCCTGATGTCCAGCCTGAACTTCCTTGTCACGGCTTCATGCTGTTCCCAGAGATTCTTATATATATACACATTGGACATGCTTATGTTTCAAGGTAAGTGAACTCGAAGTATTATTTTCATTCATTATGATATGCCAAAATTCACCTATCATATTCATTTACCCAAATTCGTCTGCACCCAAATAGCATCTATAGTCCATACGTATATTTTGCAAATTTGTTGCCTGAGAAAAAAATAGCTGAGTCGTGTAGAAGAAACAATAGACTGTTGGCTTAGTTCCCTTCAGTCTGGGTTTATTATACAGGAAAGATGCAAATAAATTCAGTGAAATTCATAATGTTATTGAATTCATGTTTTCTGAAAACCTTCACGTAAGTGCTATTCTAGAAGTATGCAGTTCACTTTTTAATGTGGAAAATAATGGAAAAAGTTATTGGTAAAATGTATATTTAAATAAATGGCATGATCAAAAATTAAGGTTAAAATAAGGATAGACGTTTCAGTAAAAGACAAATAATAGATCCGTAGGAATGGAAAATTAGTATTCTTAATTCAAATTACATATTCATTTAACAAACTAGAACCCATATATCTTATAAGTCACACAACCATGATTTTTCAGAATGGATCTCCACTGTATCTCCAATTAGAAGTTGATGAATTCATTAAAGATTCATATTTCCAGCTGAGAAACAGAGAAGTAGTTGGAAAATGCTCCACATCTGTATTTTACATCGTGTGTGGTAGCACCATGAGTGAATTTTTTCTTCCTCTGAATACATATCTTCAGTTATTTGGCCAATTAAATATCTATGACAGGTCTTTATATAATTTGTGATGCTGGTGTTCACTTTTTATGGTCCTTTGGGAGTATTGTTTAGTAGGAGAAGCTTCCGATTGTGGGATATTTCCTTTCTCATGACAGTCACTGGTAAAAGTGGGGTCTATGTTTGTCAAGTTGGCTAAGGTTTCAAATCATGACATTTACCTCAGAACAAATCAAATTGCAGTGAAGCAGCTAGAAGTAAGACAATGATTGCAGAGCTGTTGACAGGTGCAATAACCCCTTCAGTTGTTCAAAATCTAACCATAGATATCTACACTTGGCTGGTAGTTGAAACACCATTACAATATAGAACATAGTAAGACAACATTTTATTGACCTCCTGAACTACTGTTGGTTTAATTAATGACCACTAGTACCCTACATCTTATCAGCACATCCATATTTTGCCTGTAATTGTTCCTTGTCTTTCCAACTTTAATAATAAATTTATTTAAAAGTCACTTTTGTGCAAAATTAGGCACAAAGAAACAAGATACAGCAAATCATGACCTGCTCAGTTTTCTTTGTGATAGAAATAAGCTTCCTGCTGCTGGAAACTTAGAACACAGCTGCTGACTTCAGAATATGCTGAATTAAACTTACCATTATCATACATTGTGTTTAATTTGTTTACCGTAAAGATACACCAATATTTCTGTGAGTGTTATCAAAATGATAAATTACAAAGTGAATATTTGATAAATCATGCTTATTTCTCTGGTTTATTTTCCAAATTCTCCTGATAATTGTAAGATTTCTAAATTCTCAACCAACATGGCATGTCTGCAGATAATATTACCAGAAAGACAATTACACATTATCTGACAAATTTCCTACAGAAGTACCTGAGAAGACATAAAAAATATTAAATCTTTGAATACTATGTGGATTGTAGGCAATATTCTGAATGCTACCCTAGGAAGGACAAATGAACCTTTGCCAGCAACTAAAAAAGGTCGAGATATCACCACCATAACAGGCTTCTGTATTGGACTTCCTATAAATTCCAAATAATACACTGATTCCTACTTAATAAGCTCCTAATTGATTGTATAATGAGTTTCCTTTTAGTGTCTGTTTTTTAAATAATGAGCATCTAATGATTTTGTTAGCTATAATAAGCAAATTAAACAAAATTAACTCTAGAATAATTACACTTGGAAAAATAAACTTTACATACATTTCTAGAACATAATCATCAAGACAATAAATTACATGCTCAGTTTCTTAGTTACAGAGTCTGGAACTCAAATTTCATTTTGAATATTAATGACATTCACATTCTGATTACCTTTATTATATCGAGCTTCCATGAATATAGCATCAGAAAACAAATGAACCAAGAAGAATTGCTTGCTGTCCTAAGTTTTAATCAGAAACTTATGGACAATTTCTTTATGAGAATGTATTACTTATTTTGTTTGATACATTTTTGAATGAATTTTATTTTACATTGTACTGTCTACCAACAAAATGTGGGTGCCATTAACTCTGTTGTTTTATAAAGGAAATTTTGCTAGACAGAGTGGTACAATAAGGTTTAGAGAAGTGAGTGAGGGGAATAATGAGTGCCTCCTCGAACAATTGTGCTATAGGCAGTTTGTTCTGATTCTCCACAGCCAACTGATACAACTGTATGTGTTTCCTCCACAGTTTTCATTGTGGTTTTTTTTTTTTCTTTTTGCATTGTTTTGTTTTGTTTTGTTTTTTCTCTGTGCAGGTTAGTCTTGCATTTTATCATTAAGTCAGAATGGTATTTCTTTACTTAACCTGTTCATCATCACTACATGATGAACTCAGTAATGGCACAGGGGTTTCCAGGAGTTATACATCAGAAACACAACAAGAATCATAGAATCATAAAATTGTTCAAGTTGGAGAAGATCTCAAAGATCATCAAATCCAACTTAAACCTAAACACACAGTCCTTATAACCCTCTGTTAAATCATGTCCCTGAACACCACATTCAGACAGTTTTTGAACACATTCAGAGATGGTGACTCAGCTACCTCCCTGGGGAGCCTGTTCCAGTACTTAACAACCTTTTCTGTAAAGAAGTTTTCCTGATATCTAACCTAAAACTCCCCTGGGGCAACTTGAATCCATTTCCCCTTGTCCTGACACTTGTCACCAGTGAGAAGAGACCAACACTGCTCTCGCTGTAAGCACCTTTCAGGTATTTGAAGAGAGCAATAAGGTCTCCCCTCAGCTTCCTCTTCCCCAGACTGAACAACCTCAACTCCTTCAGTCGCCCCTCATAGGACATATTATCTAATCCCTTCACAAGCTGTATTGTCCTTCTTTGGACCTGCTCCGGCACCCCAGCGTCCTTTCTGTACTGAGGTGCCCAAAACTGAACACAGTACTCAAGGTGGGGCCTCACCAGTGCAGAGTACAGGGGAAGGGTTACTTCCCTAGTGCTGCTCACTACAACATTCCTGATACAGGTCAGGATGCCATTGGCCTTCTTGGCTACTTAGGCACAGTGCTGGCTCATATTCAGCTGACTGTCCATCAGCACACCAAGGTTTCTTTTTGTTAGGCAGCTTTCCAGTCACTCTTCCCCATGCCTGTAGGGTTGCCTGGGATTGCTGTGACCAAAATGCAGGTCATGACACTTGGCCCTACTGAGACTCATATGTTTTATCTTGGCCCATCAGTCCAGTCTAGCCAGGTCCTTCTGTAGTGCCTTTCTTCCTCCAGGCAGATCAACACTCCCTCCCATCTTGGTGTCATCTGTAAACTTACTGAGGGTGCACCCAATCCCCTCATCAAGATTGTTAATAAAGATGTTAAGTAGAAGTGGTCCCAGTACAGAGCCCTGGGGATCACCACTTGTGACTGGACACCGATTGGATTTTAGTTCATTGACCACCACAATTTGGGCCTGGGCCACGCAGCCAGTGCATGTGGACATCCAAACCATGTATAGCTATCTTCTCCATGAGAATGTTATGGGGGACAGTGTCAATGTCTTTACTGAAGTCTAGGTAGACCACATCAACAGCCTTAAATTCTAAAAATTAGAGTGAAGATGATATTTAGATCTTTGTCTAAACAAGGAAATTAAGTAAGATCAAAACATGTCATCAAGAAAAGCAAATCTCCATAGTGGTTATTTGCTATGTGTCTTTTAACAGTTCCATCCCAACGCTTCAAGCACTGACCAAATATGGGTGGCAGCAGAAAGTGTTCACTTTAAGCTATACAGATGTGATGATTCTGAGTGGTGAGATGGGATGTTGTGGAAGAGTCTAGCCATAGCGAGTTGAGCCATAGCATGCCAATATGTCTCAGAATTATTGTACTTGCTCTACTATTTCATGTTAATTATAGGTTAGTCTTGAAGTCTCTAGTTATGTGATGATTTATTGAAACAGATTCACCGCTTTCACATCTTCCAGCTGCATACTTCTCCCTACTTTCTCACATCTATAAGTCAATGAAATAAAGATATGCATAACTGACCTCTTGTACTTCTGTGCTGTAGATAAGCTAGTTTTCATAAATGTACTTTATCAGATTCTTGGACCAGTGATTATCTAAATTCAGCAGTGTAGTGAGTGAGTATGTTATTTAATACACCAGAATTACAGCATGGGATCTTTTTCCAAGGAAACCGCAGAGGGAAAGCATTGACAAGCATTATAGAATCCATCCTGAAGCTAGTATTTCTACAAAACCATATGCTTTTTCCTTGCCATCTGACTGAGTTATGAGGAAACATAAGCAGCAATCATTTGTTTGGAATTTTCTTGATTGAAGAGAGCAATGCAATTTTCATCAAGTGATTAGCAAATAGACTTTGTAGATTTATTGGTAAAACATCACTCAGGCTTAGAATGAACTAAGATAGTAACTGCAATATTAAAAATTTAAATGTGTAGAAGTAGTCTTTAATTACAGTATTATTAAACAAATATTACTAATATGTATGACTATGTATTTAATGTGCTCTATTATGTTAAAGAGTAGTATAATGCTTTATATAGCCTGTTCCCAAATAAATGACATCTGATTTGAAGAAATACCATCTCTGTTTATGGATAATATGCACAACATATACCGAACATATCATCCCTCCAGAGAATTCTTAAGAGCTTTGTCAGAAAAATACACACTTCTTTATTTTAAATAAGAGAGTTGGAGTGATTTAATAAAAATTAATATGGGCTTAGGTACTGATCTCAGGAGAGGAATGAAGATTATAAACTGTGTCAGAGAGACTCTCACCTGTTTTATTTGGATTTATTTCATTGCATTAACATACCATTGTATCATTTTGATAATACCATTGTATCAGGTGAAGGCAAGATACAGCCCAGAGTCTTTTTTCTTCCTCTTATCTCCTGATTTGAACTTGCAAGGCGTGGAAGATGGAACAAAGGAACAAAGCTGAGATCCTGAAGCCAGGAGCTGTCACTTCAAAAGAGTAGGCTCGACCACTTTGGCCTATAAGTAGAGGTTTGTACCGTTGTCTTTAATCATCAGCTGACCAACACAACCTCAGATGGCCTTCCATTACTGAAGATAAGCACCTGACTCCTAGACTTCACTGGACTGAGGAATGGTGAACCACTTTTCTTTGCTGTGACTGTCTCTCCCCATTTTCTATCGTCTCTCTTTATCTTCAATTATTCTTTGTAGTGGCTGTTGCCTAGCATTATCTTACCTGTAACTCTTATTAACTGTAATTGACAAATTAGCTAATTTTACCTTCAAGTAGAATATTAGTTATTGTTAAGAAAGCTCTCAATAAATTGATGTGTATTGCTCCCCTGATTCTTGGATAACTCCATTGCTGTTGGGACCTCTGAGGCATGACTCAGGAGTTTAAAAAAATTCTTCTCCCTAGAAACCTTATGAGTAAGACAACACTGAATATGAAACTAGTTTAATCTAAGTGGGTTTTTTTTGTTGTTGTTTTTTTGTTTTTTTTTTATGCCAACCATATTCTACAATTACCAATCTCTTCCCTAAAAATGAATGCTGCTATTCACTGTTAGCATTTGTAAAATAAAAAACAATACATATTTAAATTATCTATTTTTCACAACTGAGGTACATATTTCCAGTTGAAAACTACAGAATGATTTGTACTTAATAGCTAAAATTGAGGAGTTTAATGAAACAAACAGACAAATAAGTAAACGAACATAGAGGTACCAAAATTATGATAATATGTTTTCTCCTGAAATGTTGTATTCGAGTATCTCCAAAAGAATATGATCCAGAACCTCTCTGGACAAACTTCTCTAGTGTTTGACTAGCTGTACAAAAAACATGTATTATCTTACATTTCATAGAATTCTCTGAATTTCACTTTGTGCCCATTACCTCTTGTCTTGTCAGTGGGCACCACTGAAATGACTGTATTTATCATCTTTTATTTACAACCATTAAGCATTTATAAACATGGATATAGATAGAAGAAACTGATGTGTAGAAAATTAACAGCAAAGTTTTGTTACCATTAACCAAGGTATTTTTCAGCGGCAGTGCTGGGGTAGTATTGGGATTACTCTTCAAGAATGCTCCACCAGTTGATCATTCATAATAGGTTATATTTTCACATGTAATACATATTCATTATCTTCCCAGCTTCATTATCCTATCTATCCAACAGACACAGCATTTTATGGCCATTTTCAGTTTCATCTAGCATCCTTCTAGCATCATGATTGTCTATCCTCAATCCATTGTTGGTCCTTGGGGAGGGGGTTGTTTTCTTCCTCCCGACTCTATTTTTGTCCCAAAGATGATGTGGAATAGCTTCATAGATTCATAGATACATTAGGTTGGAAAGGACCTACCAGATCATCTAGTCCAACCATCCTCCTACCACCATCCCTACCCACTAAGCTACTAAATCAAATCCCTTAGCACCTCATCTAAACTCTTCTTGAACAGCGCTAGGGATGGTGCCTCAACCACCTCCCTAGGCAGGCCTGGGAATGCAAGGACAATTGGAGAAGTTTCTATGCACACAGATAAGGAAGACAAAGGGGAATCTCTTGAAGTTGTCTGTTGTATTTTAGGTGAATTCCTCCTGGTATGTGTGAATCCTGGCCTCCTTTTAGGTTGATAAGTGGTAAGTACTCCTTTAAACATGCAGTTTTTCAGTTGTTTCTTTTGCCTTATTAAAGCAGAACAGTCTTACAACAAATCCTCATCTACAATGCTACATCACTATAATCATCCACAACATCTAAAGGCTACTGTAGTGCTTCAAGGAAATATTAACAGAATATTTTGTGTAATTACTTCTTCAGATCAGTAAAATAGCTCCGAGATTAATCCAGACTGGACAGTTCTAGATATCTCAGCTTTTCCTCATATGACAGATGCTTTTGTCTTTTAACAATAACATCTTTTTAATGTATATATTTAAATTATTTTTTATATAATGTCTATGTTTTCCATGCTCTGAGAAACCCAAAACTGGACCCAGTATGTATCTCACCACAGCTGATCAAAAAATGTCTTTGCTACAAAAGAACATTGCTGGCTCACATTCATCTTGTCTGAAAAGACAGACAGGATCTTTTATGCAAAGATGCATTCCTGTTGTTTGGCCCCCAGCCAGTACTGGTGCATGGAGTTGTTCCTCCCCAGGTACAGGACTTTGCTTTCCCTTTCAATATCATGAGATTCCTGTCAGCTCATTTCTTCATCTACTGAGAAATACAACAAGTATATTAGCCTCTCCTCATAGTATTGCCTATATATCTGCTGAAATTGTCTGCTGTCATGAAGGTGTTTAATGGAAATATTAAAAAGTACTGGAACCAGTACTGAGTTCTGCCACTACTGGTGGCTGGGCTTCAACTGAACTTTGTGCTGCTGGTCACAATCCTCTCCATCCAGCAGTTTAGCAAAAGTTTAAACTACCTCACTTCCATTTATCTAGAACATACCTTACCAGTTTCTCTGTTAAGATACAATGGACGAGAGTGTCAAAAACCTTATTGGAGTCTAAATAAAAAACATCCACTAGTCTCTCATTGTCCATCAAGTCAGTTATCTCATTCATAAAGGCTATCAGGTTAATCAGACATGACTTCCCCTTGATGAATCCAGGATGACTGCTTCCAATCACCTTCTTGTCCTTCATGTGACTAGAATTGGTTACAGGACTGTCCTGTGATCCTTGTTGTCCCTCTTGAAGGAAGAAGTGGTGTTTACTTTCTTTCCATTTTCAGGAATTTCTTCTTAACTCTATGATATTTCAGGAGTGACTCAAAAGACAGTGGCAAGTTTCTTCTGAATTTATTGGTGTATACGTTGTGATTTCATGCATGACATGGGGAGAAGAAGGTGGAGAAGGCAGCCCTGACTGCTTTCATCTTCCCATACCTTTTTTGTGAGGAAGGAAAAAAAAACAAGAATGTCTCGATTTAGATAAGGAGAGAGAATAAATTTACTACAAATGGTAAAAGAAAGTGACAGTGATATAAAAAGGGGTTACAGGTAATAAATCAGGCAAACGGATGAGAGAGGTGTTCCAATCATTCTACCCTAAGTGCTACTGGAAACAGGAAGAGAGACAGTTCACCCCTGGCATCCAAAATTAAGAGATCATATAGGGAATACTGTAGATACCTGGGAATTATAGTTTGACCCTTCTCAGTGTATCTTCCTTTTGTAGAGCTGGAACTCATGTGGGAATAGCTGAGACTGCTAGAATCACAGGATCTAGGAAGCTTAGTTCCACAGTGCACTGTGCTCTGGTACCCAACAGCCTGACACATGATGCCATGTTAAGGAATACCAATAAAACCAAGACAGGATATTAACAATACTCAAGGACTTGTGCGTCTACATTTAACCATGACACTCTTATTGCAGATAAAATTGCTTAGCAGAGTAATCACATTTTTCAATCTTACATACAGTAGGCTATCTGAATTTATTCAGTAACTTGAGCTATTGTAAATTTTACATGTGGTCTGTGCTTAAATCTAATGAATCCAAACCACATAGAAAAAAAAAAAGATTGAAACAGAAAATGCCACTAACATTACAAGAAATTCTGAATGTGATTCTTACATCTTGAGGGATCTGTTTTGTGAGAGAAGCAGGATTGTTACAGTTGTGTACCTTTCTGCTTATTCTGATGGATTAAAGGGATTACTAGATGACTGAGAGGTAATCCTATAAGACTCAATCATAAGCAACATTGTCCTGTAGGATTTCTGAAGGGCTAAAATATTCTACTATAAGACCTGTAATGCTTGCTTTAGAAGCTATGTAGAAATATATGACTGACTCAGTAGATATTATGAGTACAAGGCACAGGGTAAGTGAATTTATACTTGATATAACATCCTTAATCTTTATAAAACCTGTGTTCCAGTACTTACTTAAAAAAAATACTTCCGGATTAAAGAGTACTGTCACACATTTAACCCCTCAAACAACTTCACTGATTTTTTGTTATAATGAAAGATTTATTTATTTTTTTTCAAATATTCCCTGCAACATCATTTTAACTGTTAAGAACAGTTTGTGCAGGAAACATATTCATCTTCTAATCAAATGCAATCTTATCAAGGATTTATGAATTATCAAATTTTAAGAAATATAAATATAATGAACTGTATGTTTATGTTTGGTTGGACATACATAGGTTAACTGGGAAAGAGTTATCCGTATGTTGTTTTATATGAAGTATAAAGTTTTAAGCAAGCAAGAAGGAAGATCCAGGGAACTACAGGCCAGTCAGTCTCACCTCCATCCCTGGAAAGGTGATGGAACAGTTTGTTCTGGATGCCATCTCCTGGCAATTGAAAGAGAAGAGGGCTAACAGGAGTAATCAGCATGGGTTCACCAGGGGGAGGTTGTACTCCAGCAACCCAGTAGCCTTCTATAATGTCATTAGTGGCTGGGTGGATGGGGAGAGAACAGTGGATGTAGTCTACCTTGACTTCAGGAAGGCATTTGGCACTGTCTCCCACAGCATCCATATAACAAAGTTGAGGAAGTGTGGTGCAGATTCTGGTTGGAGGCCTGTACTTAGTGGTGCTCCTCAAGGTTCGCTTCTGGGTCCGGACCTGTACAACATCTTCATCAATGACCTTGATGAGGGTGTAGAGTCCATCCTCAGCAAGTTTGTTGATGACACAAAACTGGGAGGAATGGCTGATACACCAGAAGTTTGTTCTGCCATTCAGCAAAAAATAGACAGGCTGGAGAGTTGGAAGGAAAGCAAAAAGATGAGGTTGAACAAGAGCAAGTGTAGAGTTTTGCACCTATGGAGGAAGAACCACATGCATCAGTTCTGGTTGAGGGATGACCTGCTGAAAAGGAGCTCTGAGAGGAGGGACCTGAGTGTCCTGGTGGATGAAAGGTTGGCCATGAACCAGCAGTGTGCCCTGGTGACCAAGAAGGCCAATGGCATCCTGGGGTGCATTGAAAAGAGCACGGCCAGCAGATAGAGAGAGGTAATCCTTTCCCTCTACTATGCTTCGCTGAAGCCTCACCTTGAGTATTGTGTCCAGTTCTGGGTTCCCTGGTACAAGAAAGACAGGGATCTCCACAAAAGAGTCCAGAGAAGGGCTACAAAGATGATAAAAAGCATGGAACACCTCTCTTACGAGGAAAGCTGACAGACCTAGGTGTGTTCAGCCTTGAAAAAAAAGACTCAGAGGGGATCTGATTCATGTCTATAAACATCTACGGTGCAGTAGGCAAAAGGACGAGGCTGGACTCTTTTCAGCACTGTGTGGTAATAAGATGAGGAGAAATGATCACAAACTGAAACATGGATAGTTCTGCACAAGTGTGCATGAGAACTTCTTCACAGTGAGTGTGCCGGAGCGCTGGCACAGGCTGCCCAGGGAGTTTGTGGAGTCTCCTTCTCTGGAGATGTTCAAGACCTGCCTGGATGCCTATTTGTGCAACCTAATTTAGGCAGCCTGCTTTGGCAGGGATGTTGCACTAGATGGTCTCTAGTGATTTCTTCTACCTCCTATAATTTTATGATTCTGTGTGATTATTTGAATTAGTAGCTTGGATTAAAGTGTCATCCTGATAACTCATAGTAATTTTTATACATACACATATACAGATATTTATGTATATATGTGTGTGCATGTGTATTTAACAATAGAACTACAATATAATACATGATAGATTGTATAACATAGAGCTGATGATTCTTAAAGGACATAATAATGAAATAATATAAGAATGAAATAATAAATACATTGTTTATTTTATTCATTTAGGGCATTTTCTCCAACGTTGAGACTCCTGAAGTAATAAGATTATAAAAGGTGTCTATATTCGGGTTATATGCATAAACTGGTTTTATAATCAGTGGAAATAAAGTCTGCTCATCTAAAAGAATCTAGAGATTTATTTTATACTAAGTGAGTTGAACTAGGCTTCAGAAGTTTATTGACTGTGATTATTATCTAGACATAAGAATCTAATGTGATTTGAAATATTCTAAAATAGTTGAGAATAAGAATATCTCAGTATACCTCCAGTGGTTCATCAAGTGCTTCTTTGGGCAACAATTACTTAAATTTCCTATGAGAGTTTTAAAATCTAGCCTGTTTGCAAATTCCCGAAGTGTATAATGGTAATCAAAACAGGCATAATAATATAGACTATAGAATGTAGATATCTACTGCCTGAGGAATCTTCATAAAGCTGAAAATAGGATGCAGTTTTCATGGGCTGGCAACTGGAGGTCAGGGAATTTCAAACCATGTCAGTGCCGAGTCAAGCTGGTAATCTTTGTCTGAATTCTGGTGGATACAACAGGATGGTAAGATAAGTTAAAATGGAATTTTAATTTCATCTGCAGAAAATAATAATTTAGGCTCTTCAAAACAGAATTTATATGAAACAATATTAGTAATTAATTAGCCCTTTTTTCTTTTTGTTACATACAGCAAATTATGCAATTTACTGAAAATGATATATAAGTTCATGTTTCAAGAGTTAGAATGAGATTATTTGCCAACAAGCAGTAACAAAAAATGTCATCCATGGTTTAGTTTTGGTCTAAGGCCTAGGGGTGTGTGCAAGAAGCTGAGGGAGATATAGCCAGGAGAGTTGACACAAACTGACTTAAGGTATATTCCATACCACAAGATGATGTGCTTGGCTGTGACAGCTAGTGGAAAAAGGAAGCAAGATAGGACGTTTGAAGTCATGCATTTGTCTTCCCAAGTAACTACAATGTATTACAAACTCTTGAAAATATCTGAAAATCTGCCTTCCGGAGGGAATAAGTGAATGAACTCCTAATTTTTCTTTGCTTGTCCTCTTAGTTATTAAACAGCTATTAAACTGTCTTTGTCTCAGCTAATGATTTTTCTCAGTTTTGAGCATCATCCTGCAGCAGGAATGTGAGCAAAAAGGTGTGTAGAGCTTAATTCTCAACTAGTGCTAAATAGCATCTTGATATTATATAATAACTCAAAAAGGAATGAAAAATTTCCTGGAATTATCGTGTGAATAGGTGTTTTGCTCCAATTAATAGGAGGCAGAGCAGGTTCTTTTAATACATGTGTACTTGATAGCGAGATTAAGACACAACAGGTCAAATGTTAGCTCAATCAGTTAATTACAAATCCTAGTTACTTAGGAAGATGGGGAAGGGAGGATGGGGAATACAGAAGAAATAGGAAATAAAAGAAAAAAGTCTTCATTGAGAGCAAGAGAGAGACAGTCACCACTGGGATTCCAACATAGCTCATAGTTCAGACACTGATCTCCAATAGCAATGGGTCGTGAGGTCTTTGGTGTTTTCATTTGACGATGCCTTGTTTTTTTTTTTTTTTTTTTCAAGTCCAAAGTGGTCGAATCAGCTCTTTTTGGAGTGACAGCTCCTGGCTTTTGAATCTCAGAAGAAACTCCTTTGTTTCCATCTTCCTGGTCCTGACAACAGAAAAGAGGGAGCAGAGAGATGCCAAATTGTATCTTGCCTTCAGAGGATACAATAGTATCATTCCCCAGTCTCCCCAGGCCAGATCTTCCACCAGTAAGCACTCCTGAGCATTTCCTTCCGAAGTCAAACAGCTCTAAAGAAATGCTTTCAAATGTAAAACTTTCTACAAAGTGATGCCAGCCCACCACTAGCCTCGTAGCTAAGACAGAGTCTTATTGCAAAAAAATTCCTAAGAAAGCAAGCAAACTTTGATAAATGAGAACAAACAATTGTCATCCACAACAGAAAATGAAGAATTTAGAAAATACCTGAAATTATTATTTAGAAACATAGAATCATAGAATCATTAAGTTTTAAAAAGGCCACTAAAATAATCTAGTCTATCACCTCCATGCCCACTAAACCATGACCTTCAGTGCCACGTATAACCATCTACTGAAAACTTCCAGGGACAGTGAATTCACCACTTATCTGGACAGACTGTTCTAATACCTCACTACCATTTCTGATAAGAAATTTTTCCTAATACCCAACCTGAACCTCCCATGGCATAACTTAAAGCCAATACCTCTTGACTAGTTGCTGGGAGGAGAGGCCAAGCCCACTTCTCTATAACCTCATTCCGGGTAGCTATACAGAGAGATAACATCTCCCTTGAGCCTCCTCGTCTTCAGAATCCCAGTTCCCTCAGCTGCTCTTCATAAGACTTGTGCTCATGACACAGACCCCTCATTAGCTTCATTGCCCTTCTTTAGAGATGCTCCGGGGACTCAATATCTTTTCTGTAGTCAGGCCAAAACTGAACACAGTACTCAAAGTACAGCCTCACCAGTGCTGCATACAGAGTGTTGATCATTGCCTTAGTTCTGCTAACTACACTATTTCTGATACAAGCCAGGATGTCACATGCCTTCTTGTCCACTCGAACACACTACTGGCTTTTGTTTAGCCAGCTGTCAACTAACACCTCCAGATCCTTTCCCTGTGCACAGCTTTCCAGCTACTTTACCCCAAGCCTGTAGCACTGCAGGGGAGATATAAAAAAAAAAGGGACAGACTTTTTAGCTGATCTGTTGTGATAGGACACATAGAAATGTTTTCAAATTGAAAGAGGTGAGATTTAGACTGAACATTAGGAAAACTTTGTTTTTTTTTACACTAAGGGTGATGGGGCACTAGAACATATTGACCAGAAACAGGGCAGATGCCCCAGTTCTAGAGACATTCAAGATCAAGCTGGACCAGGCCCTGAGCAACCTAATCTAGCTGTATGTGTCCCTGTTCATTGAAGTGGAGTTGGACTGGATGACCTTTAAGAGTCACTTCCAATTCAAACAATTCTCTGATTCTATGATGCATGGGGTAGCTGTGACCATAGTTCAGGACCTAGAATTTGATCTCGTTAAAACTCATACAGCCGGGCTCAGACCATTGATCTAATTTATCTAGATCCCTCTGAAGGGCCTTCCTACCCTTGGACAGATTGACACTTTCTCCCAGCTTGGTGCCATTTATAAACTTAATGTGGGGGAACTCAATCCCCTCAACCAGATCATCAATAAAGATGTTAAACAGAAGTAGAGATACATTTTTGACCTGAATCATATAACATTCAGCCTTTAACTTTTGCATAAATCCAGTACTTTGCTACAGAAGTCCAATAAATCCATAAATCCAACACATAACCTCTCTATAAAAGGAATAGGAAGTGTTCTTTTTGTATACTCGTTTAGTGGCATATGCAAATTTGTGCCTACATTCAGACAATTTCTTTTCACAACAGGCCTGTATGGTTGTCCTTACAGACTGTCAACTAAACATAGAATCATAGAATCACTCAGGTTGGAAAAGACCTCAAAGACCATCAAGTTCAACCACAACCTAATCATACTACCCTAACTCTAACAACCCTCCACAAAATCATGTCCCTGAACACCACAGTCAGACAGTTTTTAAAGACATTCAGAGATGGTGACTCAACTACCTCCCTGGGGAGCCTGTTCCAGTACTTAACAACCTTTTCTGTAAAGAAGTTTTCCTGATATCTAACCTAAAACTCCCGTGGGGCAACTTGAATCCATTTCCCCTTGTCCTGACACTTGTCACCAGTGAGAAGAGACCAACACTGCTCTCGCTGTAAGCACCTTTCAGGTATTTGAAGAGAGCAATAAGGTCTCCCCTCAGCTTCCTCTTCCCCAGACTGAACAACCTCAACTCCTTCAGTCGCCCCTCATAGGACATATTATCCAATCCCTTCACAAGCTGTATTGTCCTTCTTTGGACCTGCTCCGGCACCCCAGCGTCCTTTCTGTACTGAGGTGCCCAAAACTGAACACAGTACTCAAGGTGGGGCCTCACCAGTGCAGAGTACAGGGGAAGGGTTACTTCCCTAGTGCTGCTCACTACAACATTCCTGATACAGGTCAGGATGCCATTGGCCTTCTTGGCTACTTAGGCACAGTGCTGTCTCATATTCAGCTGACTGTCCATCAGCACACCAACGTTCCTTTTTGTTAGGCAGCTTTCCAGTCACTCCTCCCCATGCCTGTAGGGTTGCCTGGGATTGCTGTGACCAAAATGCAGGTCGTGACACTTGGCCCTACTGACATTATTATGGTTTACCTTGTCTCATCAATCCAGTCCAGCCAGGTCCCTCTATAGTGCCTTTCTTCCTCCAGGCAGATCAACACTCCCTCCCATCTTGGTGTCATCTGTAAACTTACTGAGGGTGCACCCAATCCCCTCATCAAGATTGTTAATAAAGATGTTAAGTAGAAGTGGTCCCAGTACAGAGCCCTGGGGATCACCACTTGTGACTGGACACCGATTGGATTTTAGTTCATTGACCACCACAATTTGGGCCTGGGCCAATATTTCTTTCATTGCTGTGGCAAACGTCTTACTTCGTTTTCCTGATATTCTGCTGGCATTTTCTTCCTTCAGACACCATGTGCTCCACATTCTTATTCTTGAATTCTTTGTGATGTTTACTGATCTTACTGTGTTCTCATCAGGGAAAAATGCTACAAAGTGATTAATTGTCAAAGGAAACTGAGGAATAGAATATATCACTGAATGCACACCAACACAGTCTCTAGTCACATATGATGAAACATACATCTGATAAAGCACATCTGCAGTTTCACCTAGGAACAGATAGCTCCACAGTCTGCATCTATAACTGACTTACATTCTTTTTCACAGCATGTTTAATGCATGCTATGAGCAGTTGCAAAATAAATGTGTAAAGAGACCCATGGTCTGTTCCATTTCAGGAAAAGTTTCATCCACTACAAAGGCTGATCCTTCCTCCCTTCCTTCCTCACCAGTGCAGAGTACAGGGATGACTTCCCTGCTTCTGCTGGCACCACTATTTCTGATACAAGCCAGGATGTTTTTGGCCTTCTTGGCCACCTTGGCATACTGTTAGTTCATGTCCAGCTGAGTGTCAACTAATATTCACAGATATATTTCTTCCACACAATCTTCCAAGCACTCTGCCCCAAGTCTGCATCATTGCCTGGGGCTGTTGTTGTCAAAGTGCAGGACCCAGCACTTGGACTTGCTGAACTTCATCCCATTGGCCTCAGCCCCGCTATCCAGCTTTAGAGTTCTGGTTAGGCATGGCCCACACAAATCAATTAGGTTAGCTGGACAGTGCACTATTTGTGAATATGTAATCGTGATTACACATAGTGAATGCAACCGGACTTGTCTTGCCAAATTGAGCATCACTCAGAATCTAAGCTCAGCTACCCTCAGCTCCTCTGATATCTATCTGAGGACAAGCTGTAATGCAGGGGATTTTATTTTGTTCTAGATTATGTTTTCATTTCAAGCATCAGAAGAAAAATGTTGAAAAACTTTTCAACATAAAGTGAAACTGCTTTTTTTTTTTTCTGATTAATTCCCCAGAATACTTAAGAATACAAAATGTAAGCAGAGAAAAGAATAAACTAGTTAGCACCTTTGTCTATTTCTGGTTACCTCCTTTCTCGTTAATTTTCCCCATATACCTCTGCATAGATGGTTTAAAAATTGTAAAAATGGTGGCTGTCGCTGTAATATTTCCAGCTCTGTCAACAGCAGTTTTTCAGATTTCTCTGTGTTTTCCAGGTTCTGATTAGTGAGAGTAGGTTTTTTTACAATTTCTGGAGATTCTTATGGTTCTCCAAGCCAAGATTGAATTTAATGCTATTAATAATATTAATAATATATTAATATTATTTATCATATTTTGAGTTTTTACTGAACCTGGGGTTGAGGACAGGACTAGTGGCTGCTTTTATTACTTAGGATCAAGTAACTTTTTTTTTTAATATTGTTTTCTTATTTCTATTATTGATACATTTATTTTTAACATTTTAGAGTCCTCCTAACTTATACATCTTGATCTGATTCTGAATTCTCAATTCAGTTTTTATTTGAATGATTTTTTCTATCTGTTATTCCTTAATGGATTCTGATATATGCAAAAACTACTGTGCAAAAATATCATTGCTATCTTTTCTGTGCTATTGAAAAAAATCCTGAATTTTTGTGAAGAAAACATTTTTTCAAGCTTTCTTTGATAAAGGAAATTAACCAACAACCATGCTCCATCAATCTCTACAGCTCTTAAAGTACTATCACACCCTTTCTTAATTTTAAACGCCACATTCAATTTTTCTTACCTTATGGTGACTCTCAAACTAAAGTAATAACTTGGTAACTGCTGAACTCAGAATGGCATTGGCAGCAGTTCCATATCTTTTACAAGGGAGTTCTTTTAAATTATAAAAGTAACCTGAGACAAATATACTGGCATTTCTTTTTATTATTATTTTCCACAAAAATATAAAGTAAATAAAGAAATCATCTAAAAAAAAAAAAAAAAAGAAAGAAAGAAGAAATTAGGAACCCGACTTTCTTCTTTTAGGAATAAAATGAGCCATGAAGATAACATTCATGATCAAATAATTTAGAAATGAGCATCTTTACTTTCCAAAGACTAAGTAGTCATCCTGTAGAATTAAAAAAAAAAAAAAAAAAAAAAAAAGAAACATAAAGGAACTTATGTTGTTGGAATCATACCTTATCTTAATGTTTTTTAGTTCCTTTTTAGAAATCTGTATAGTCATTCTTCATTAGTTGGAGAGGGTTTTCTCTGCAAAAAAATTGTTCTCCTCCTGAGGATTTTATCAGAATGCAGATACAGTTCCACATCTGGCCTCAGACTCACATGAGCAATTTTCTCTTACATCAACAGACAATTCTGAAGACAAAGACCTAGATCAGACTTGGAGCCAGGGCCCTTGACCCAAATACCTGACAATCTGCTTAAAGAACTGGAAATGAAGGATGAGAGGCACAAGAATACATTGGAAAGCAGTGAAGCTTAAAGCACATGCTTGAGTTCGAATGGTTTAGTTTAAAGTGTGTTTTTTCATCATAAATCTTCTTTTTCCAACTGTTTAACACTATACTGTCATTGAGATTGATGTTTCAGCATCTTTTGGAAAAGTATATTACAGCATAAGTTCTTCTTAGGCATATTTTACTGGAAAGGTCTGTTTTTAAGAGTCTTAAATTACGAAGCTGCTTAGAACTACAGAGTAATGTCCATGGGGTTACACAAATACAGAAAAGCATTCAAAATTCTGTGAAGAAATTACAGTGAAAAACAACATATAACAAACAGATAAACTGAGTTAAAAAAAATTAAATAATAATTAAAAAGTCAAAATACATAAAGATGAATACTGCACTGATGATTCATCAGCTGTAGGAAAGCCTTAGCATGTGAACTGATATTATCTCTCTACATAGTATTTTCCTGTAAGTAGATATAATACTATTATATTTTGCCAAGTTCAAATGCTCCTTCATAGATATAAATAAATATTTATTCTTGTTGCATGCGTACTAAATTTTTAAGTGGTTTGTATGAAAGAATAATAATCCTAGATGATGTATTTGCAAATTATACTCAAATGTAAAAACTGCTAGCACTTTCATAACACAAATTATGGTCAGCCCATGTGGGAATAGTTAACAAAAATATTAATACTATCCTACTGAAATAAATGAGGTTTCCTACTGACTACATTGCTGCTAGACTGTTATTTCACTAAGAGTATTTATTTATATGGTCATATAAGAAATATAGTGCCACTGTGAGGCAGCATTATTACTTTATCAGCATGACTTCTGTGATTTATAGTACACTTTGTCCTTCTGCACGGAGTGTGCATATGTCAGAGTGGAACCAGGAAAGCTCATAGTTTAAGAAAATTTTGACATTGCCAGAGCAAACCTCTCCAATAAATAATGAAGTTCTAGCTCAGAACAGAACTAGAAAACTGTCAGCTTTTACCTATGGATTGTAGATCTGAGGATTATATAGCCTGCGATAGTGGAATTCTTGTGTTCCTCTAAGGTAGCAGCAGAATCAGGAAAATCTCTTTCTGTGTCTTTGTTCTGGAAGAAATGACACTACTTCAGTGATGTTTAGTAGAGGAAGGACACATACATATGTGCACACAAACAAAAATAAGATCACATATATGTATTCAGATACGTAAAAATGTTTAAATCCTAAAAAAATATAAGTTGCATATCTAGTGACATGCATCATTTTCTTAGGTAAGAAACAGTGTTTTTCTTCTAATAAATCACTGGAAGATACAATTTCTGCTTTTTTTTTCTTTTTTCTTTTTTTTAGTTTGCAGTTTAGTGTATGTAATAACAGTTGTATTAAAACAACAGGAAACGATTACAACATTGATGCATGTTTCACAGTGCATGTATTTGACAATAAAGAGATGGAATTACATCTACTGCCTTAATGTTGACAGAATCTGACTTCTTGGAATTTAACTGTGCTATTTATCTTCTATTAATGTGTTTTTAGACTAGACTGAATTGCTTGGCACATTTCAAATGATTCCACATGTTAGTGATAAATATAAAGCTAGGGCATTCTGAACAGTGGATACTTGACTTCCATGATAAATAATATTTAAAGCTATCATAGTATAACACTGAAGGTCAGAACCTATGTGTCTACAGAATTAATGGATAAGGGAAAACCGACAGTAGAGATTCCAGTGTTAGAGGAGCATGTTATATTTATTTTTTGCAAATCTAATAATTAAATAAATACACGCTCTACTTCTTTTTTTTTTTTTAAAGACGTGGTCATACATATGCTATGATACACTATGCACAACAACTTTGCTGATTGTCACTGAGGAATACGCAGTTTCTCTTCTCAGGAAACATCAATGTCACAATCCATGTGTTCCCTGCAAATTCTAGTATTGACAGTTCTGCCTTTTGCAACTAGGGCACTCTTCCACACTTTTAAACCACAGAGTATGACATTTCTGTACTGTAAAGCAAACCACAAGAATTTCCTTCTATTCTTGAAGGATTTGTTCCAAAATAATCAGGTATGAAAGAAGTCCTTCCAGAAAGATCTCTAATATTTGTGGAAAAGTAAAATTCCCCTTATCAGGATGAAGCCTACAGAGGCAAAACAAGGGTCAATTTTAAAACTTTATTCCTTCATCTGTAACCATTTGCAGAAAAGTCTAATTTATTTGACTAGGACCATCAGTGTAAATCATTATGCACCAGCAGATATCAGAGATTTGAAGTCTGGATCTGCATTTGTAAATATTATCAATAAGCTTTGAGGCTATACACTTAAGATTTTCTTCACTTTACGCTTCTGTCCAATCCTGTTTTCTGTATAAAGTCTGTAGTTAACTCCACTTGACAAACATTAATTGACAATGTTCTTTTTTACTCATAAGCATTTTCCCCACTTTTCATGCTAAAAAAAACTTACATAAACTGCCGCTTTTGTTACTGTGAATTCCTCACACTCATGCACACATGAACACCTGCAAGAGCACAGTAAAAGAAAAATTTCAAAGATAAAATACAGCTCTTCTGTTTTCAGCAAAGATAAAAATTGCATACAGAATTGTTTTATTTTTGAATGTTTTTTTGAATCTGTTCATAAGGATACAAATATAAAAGCATTTTACCCTTTATGTGAGCAAAACATAAACACTTTAACACTGAACCAATTTAATTACATTGAAAAGCCCCCAGTTTTCTCATGAACCATTCCTATACTGAGACTTCAAAAGATCATTTAGAATGCTCTCAGACTGTGTAGCTGTGGTGATTTGACAACATGCAGTCAATAAATGTAGGAATCCTTCTAACTTTGTTATTTCCTGTTCCTGTCTGTGCACTTTGTCCATATATGTGCTTTAATTTATTAAAGCAAAAGAAAATATAATCTTTTCATTTTTAAAAAAACATTCTTAAGCTAATTTTTCTGCCAGATTAACAAGCTGAATCAGCTCACCATGAACTTGAACAAGAAAAAGAAAGCTAAATATAGCAAAAGAGAAGTAGCAGAGAGTATGGAACAAAGGAGAAAAAAAGGTGACCTTCCATTCTGGTGACCTCCCACCACATGGACTCAATTTTGTTTTGATAATTCTGAATAAGGTAATATAAAAAGTGGATATACGAGGTATTAGTGTAAAATGACTCATGTCTTATTTTATTCCTATATTAGGACACACTGAACCCAGAAATCTCTTGAAATCATATCAGCACAAACTAATTAATTATTTAAAATATGTTTACTTCTGTCCTCTAAGACAAAATTTTAAAAACCAAGCTCACCACTTGTGAATGTTCTCAACCTACATGTAGAGCCATTGACAACAACAGTCTGACTGTGACCATCCAACCATTTTATCCACCAAATAGTCCACTCTTCAAATCCGTATCTCTCAAATTTAAAGGATGCAGCGCAGGACCTGTCATTAAACCATGTCATTTTAAAGGGTTGATTTGTACCTCAATCTCAGTTATAATGACAGTGTACTCCAATAATATGAGTAATTTCAATTTTATAAAATAGGCAACATCCATTTAAGCTGACATAAATACTATGTACACCATTAAATGCTTTATGCCAATAGAACATTTAAAGAATTGATCTTGTTAGGTAAGAATACAATAGCCAAAACTGTTGTATAAACTGAAGGTGTAGGTAATTTCTAATTTATTTGATGCTAAAATATTAACAGTCTTTCTTCATTTAGATTATAGACAAGGGGAAATGTCCATAAACTAGAGTATAGGAACTTCTGCACCAATATGCAGCAGAACTTCCTTATGGTGAGGGTGGTGGAGTACTGGAATAGGCTGCCCGGGGAGGCTGTGGAGTCTCCTTCTCTGGAGATATTCAAGATCTGTCTGGATGCCTGATATAGGGAGGCTGCTTTGGCAGGGGCTGGATTCTGATGATCACTGGAGCTACCTTCCAAACCCTACAGTTCTGTGATTCTGTGATTTTGTGAATATTTATGAAAATGTTTCTTTCATCAGATGCTACATGAGTCGTAAAGTACAGGGTCTTTCTTTACTGTTTCTTCTTGTTTCATGTAATATTAATTAATTAATTCAGTAAATATATTAAAACCATTTACTTCTGGAGGTAAACTTATTTTGATATTTCATTTTTCCTGTAAGCATTAATGTGAATATATAAAAAACTCACTCAGAAAACTTGAGTTTTCTGTTGAGTTAATTTTGTATTATTTTTGAATAAATTCAGTTCTAGTGTTTAAGTTCTAATATGTAATGCATTATTTGTTAATTAATTTATCAACGTTATGTCTTTTCAGGAAAATAACAAATTTTTTAAGCAGTGGGAAATTATGTGATATGAATCTTCTTTTTAGTCATAAGCTGTCTTGTTCTTTCAGTCCTTTTAGTATGGGAATTTGTTGCACTCATGTGACAAAGTTTTGATAGTAGGGTGTTGGAAGGATGGCCTCTTCTAAAAGAGCTGAAAAACTGCTCCAGTTTAGATAATAACCAGTTCTAGTTACTTCCAAAAGAGACATATAGCTGGACCAGAGCTGAGTAAATGAGCGATGCTGATTGTACCTCTGTGAGAGCAGAATTAAGAACGGATGAAAAATATTATATAAAATCTGGGAGAGGAGTGAGAAAATACAGAACAAAATAACTCTGCATGTACCAGCCTCATTTAAAAAGGATAGGGAAGAGGTGCTCCAGGTGCCAGAGCAGAAATTCCCTGTAGCCCATGGAGAGACATGGTGAAGCAGTCTGTCTCACTGCAGCTCACAGGGCATCACTTGGAGTAGATTTCTACATGTAGAAATTACATAGAAGAGAATAAGTCTTTTCCAATAGTGTTACATTTTGAGGTGATAATATAGTTTTAATTTCAAACTAATTATTAAATACAGTTACTTCATTCTATTAGAAGGTGTATATAAATTAATTTCAGATTTTTTTTACATATATAGAAGAAAACATAGCGGCTAAGGTTACTATGAAGAATATTTATATCAGAACAAAAATACCCCCTATGATTCAGATGCTGAGTAACGTAACAACAATCTGAATTAAAATTCTGAATTTAGACCACCTCTCTTACATTATAGAGAATTGAACTTCATATGTCTATATATCTATCTCTGAGGGCTGCTCTGAAAATAATACTTCCTATATAATTACTTTTCCCATGACATCTGAGGCAGATAGTGGTGATATGGCAGTAGAGGGTGAACATTCCCACCAATATTCTGTTACATTTTGTTGCCACATGAACAGATGGGTGCAGAAGGGAGTTAGAGTGGCATCTTTTTGGCAGTGGTGACAGTGACATGAAAGATAAGCCTTGTTCTGGACAGCCATGTAGATTTTAACAAGTGTGATAGGCAAGATTTGTTCACAACTGGCAAAAAATGCATAGCTAATAGTTAGGATTATGTTGAAAAACAGTGATTTGTAATTGAGAAATTGATCAATTAAATAATGTTTTTGTGCTCTTAGTATCTGTTTTAGTTTCCATGAAAATGAATAGGAGGCATTGCTTTTGGAGAGACCTAATTATGTATCTAAATGCCCATGTTTGTATGTGTGTATAACAATAATAAAATAGAATAGTATTGAAGTATCTGTTGCCTTTGTAGAGTCCTGTTGCTTCTGTCACATCAAAACAAATCATTCTGTAAATCTTTATTTAATTATATAAGTGTTGCATAATCACATTTAGAATCTGTCCTTCTAAAGTAAGCCATGCAATTTAATGCTGTCTTAATTTATCTATTCAGTATTTTGTCTCCTTCATTATCTTTGTTGCTGAAATAATGTGTTGATCCTTTTAGTATCATTGTGATTTTAGAATAAGAATGTTAGATGATTACTGAATAATATCAGTGAGTTGCGTGTATATACAATTTCATTAATATAGTATAACATAGATTAATATAACTTTTAAAAATAAGCTTACTGAAAAGTTTATCAGCATTATAATTATATTACAAAAATGTTTCCTTAATCTAGCTTTTGATCTATCATTTTACATTCTCAGTAGCAAACTTTTCTAATCTATTCTCATTATCTTAGTTATTTTTATATTGCTATAAGCATTTTCTTTGTAATTTAACATTATGAATTTAATTTCAATTATGACTTTTACCATAAATGAGAATAATTTTCAGCTAGCAAAAATTCTTTTACGGTTTCACTAAATACCCATTTGTGCTCATATATAATTAAAATTCCATTCTAATATCTGCTTTGTACAAAACAAATTCATTTCATATTGAATAGATAAACATACATGTTGTGTGGTTTTTCGAATGGATCCTTTACTCCAAAGGAATGAAAGCCAAATATAACTTTGTCTGGGTGTGTACATACTAATAGACATGTTGAAATAGGTACCATACGTCAAACAACTACCTCTTCTAACATTATTCAAAATCTGGAACACTAAGAAATATTTATTAAAGATTTTTAAAATATTCCATTTTTCCACTTAAAATCCTGTGAATGGACACATATATATGGGCATACAGATAACTTCAGTAAAAGTTGTGTGAAAAGTAATGTCTCAGTTTTCACTGAGAAGCGAAAAGACACAATCTTTAAAAGCATGTAATGTAAGATCTGTGAACGTGCTGCTTAGCCTGTTGTCTGAAATAATGTTTACAAAAGTTAACTGGGAGATGAAGCTCCTTATGACATGAAAGGAAATTGTTTGAATGTAACCATGTGCTCACAACTGTCCTCTGCTTGCTCTTTACCTCTACTCATGTTATGCAAGTTGCCGTGAGGGAATCAGAATACTCATTCAATTAACCTTACACCTGAGATGGTATGGACGTTCTTTTACCAAATGACTGATCAACAATAAATAGTTTTTGAAACATTGAGTTGTAAATACCCGCATGAGGCTGACATTTTTCCCAAGGAGTTATGTGTCTGATGTTGAAACAGATTGAAATGAAGCTTGAAGACATAGAAAGATTTAGTATTATAAAGTATTAACTTGATTTCAAACAAATCATGTTCATCACAAATATCACTTTAGAACAAACAACCTAAACCAAAACAAACAAACAAACAAACAAGAAAGAGTTCCAAACAGTTTCAACAGGTGTTGGAAGAAACCTTTTCAGTTTCTGCATTCTGATCACAGCAATCACTAACAGTCAATTAATCTCAGAGATTTATTTACCTGCTACCATTTTGTATTGACTTTCAGAAGAGGTTATGAAAGACTCTAATAACTGAATTTCCAACATTTGATTTAGCTGCATTATATATCATTTTACTGAACTGTCATGGAGGATCATGAATGTTTATTTTAAGTAGCTTTGAATTGGTGGATTGTTCGTCTCTGACAGACTTTGCTCATGAACATAGTAAAGATGTTCTTGGAGGCCATGTTATCTTGATCTCACTCTAAAATTTGAAAAGGTCCCAAATTGAGATGATTGAGATATCTAGACAAGTCTAATAGTTGGGACTTGCATGACACTAATACTAATATTTCAGGAAATTCTGGAAATAGTTGGAACTGAAGACACAAGTGCTCTGAGGCAACAGTGTACATTTTCAGGGGAAGATGATAAAGAAGTAGACCAAGAACTACAATTTAACACAGTCTCCTTTTTTAGAGACTTTACATAGATGTAGATAGATATAACAATCTATTCTGCACTACTCTGGAGTATTGGTTAGGCTCAGGAAAATAACTGGTTTATTTGCTATATTCCCTCAGCCATTCTATTGAAGAAACTTCTCATCCTTCAAGTCTTTATGTATCTCCATTTATTCTGTCTTTATGAATTTATGTTTTGTATTTATGTTCTGCCTGGAGATGTTTCTGTTCTCAGGCTGTTTCCAGTAGGAATATTCTTGCTTCAGTCACGTAATTGTCTCAAAGCATATCTACTTGAAAATCGTTAATAGAGTAAGTCCATTAAGGGACATAAGTATTTCAAGGAAGGTTGGCGCATGTTCAGCATTGGTATCAAAATATTTCTAGAATACAGTACTTTTATAGCTTTATTAATGAAAGTATAGATTCAGCAGATTCCCCAAAATGTCACTGAGATGTTATCCAGAAAAGCCCTTTCAGCTAAGTATTTGTTGTAACAAAAAAATGTGTTGGAAAAATGGTACTACTTAATATGTAATACAAAAAGATATGCAGTTGGTTTTTGAGACCAACAATTGTAGCCAGTGTAATACAGATTCCAAAATATTTTTTTTCTCTAAAAATAAACATTGTATTCAAAGAACAATACTGTTAGTGAATACAGAAAGCAATGAAAAGGAGAATACTTTAGAAATAGTTAATGCTATCAGAGAATAAATGCATAGGTGAGAAACATGCAGCAAAGCACAATCCCCTTTGAGTTTGTTGATGAGAGAATGTGTTGTATGTTTTGACTGCATAACAAATTCAAATATGTGTCTAGGAATAAAAAGGGGAGGGAAATAAACAAGTGGAAACCATAAAGGCCTGACAGAATCTTCAGCATAAAATAGAATGCTAAACAGAGTAGGATATGATAGAATGTCTCCACATCTTCTGTTGGTAGCATAAGAAGAGTGAAAGAAAAAAAGTGCCATATGCACATGCACTTTATTCCAGAGAAGTTAGATTCTCTAGCCAGTCTATAAATGTTTAAGGTATGAAAACACTTGTTTAGAGAATCCAGACTGGCCTATATGTCTGCATAACTATGTACTGAAGAGCTAGTGGATCCACAAAGCCAAACATGCTGACAGGAAATCGTATGATAAATAAGAGAAATTGGAGAGGACTGTCTCTGCCAAACTTCTGTTCTAATGTTTTGTTCCGCTATAGGACTGCCTCTTTCTTTGTAAGCCTGGCTGTCCTTTCCAGTCAAAAATCACAAACAGATCTTATAGAGAGTACCGAAGTGAAGTTTTTAAGTCCACATGTCTTGATGGGTTAGACCCACCGTTGCTGAGGACACTGGTTTATCTCATTTCAAGTCCACTCAGTTACTTTGGAAGAGACATGGCCACTGGAAGCAGCTCCTGAAGACCGGAGAAGACCAAATATCACTACTATCTTCAAGGACAAGAAAGGAAGACCAGGAGAACAAAAGGGTAACTGTTATTACAGGCCCAGGAAAAGTGATGGAGAAAATTATCCTGGAGAGTGTTTCCAAATACATGGATAAAAATGTTATCAGAATAGTCAGCAGTTGCAAAAGAGTCAGCAATGTGACCTTGCCACAAAGAAGGCTAATGTTATTTTCGATGCATTAAGTAAAGTAAAGGGGAGAAGGGGCCTTTGGAGGTCATCCAGTCCTCCTCAAGCAGAGTAACCCAAAACAGATTTTCCAGGACCATATCCAGACAGCTTTCATATGTCTCCACTAATGGAGTCCCCACAAGGTCTTTTGTCAATTTCTTCCAATGTTTAGTCAACCTCACAGAAAAAAAAGTTTTTTGTATTCCAGTTTGTGCCTATTGCCTCTTGTTCTGTCACTGAGCACAGCCAAAAAGAGTTGACTTTCACCCTTCTTTATCTAATCCCATCATATACATTAGTGAACTAACCCATGAGCCTTGTCTTCATAACAGTCACGACTCTCAACTTTAACTCATAAGAGTTACACCATGCTAAACATTTTATTTTTACTGCTTTTTACTGCACTATTCTCCAAAACTTATTTTATATGACTATGTACTTTCATATGTTTCTATGGCAATGACTGCAGGGAATAATATTATTTATATCACTTATGGAAGAAGGAATTAGCAGTAGGTTGTGAAAACATCTCCTTATTCACTCTACTTAGACTTTTTGCATTATGAGATATGTGCTGATATACTGAGCCTGGCTGGCTGGGGTTTATTATTCTATAGCAGACCATGTAGTGCCATGTTTTCAATTTGTAACTAAAACAGCGTTGACAACAGCGCTCTGGTGTTTTCTTTTTATCACTCTGTCCTTGCAACATGTAGATGCAAGGTGCATGAGAAACTAAAGGAGATACAAGCTGGGACACTTCACCCAAATTAGCCAACTATATAATCTATATTACAGGACATCATGCCTGGTAGTTAAATCCTGGGGAAAGAAGAAAGAAGCGGGGACAATTTTGACTGTTCCACTTGTTTTTCCAAGTAATCATTACATGTGTTAAAGCCATGGTTTCAGAATTAAAGCATCTAAGAATCATAAAACTGTATAATATAACCACTACCCTATGTATATGATAAAAAAATATCTTTGGTAGAAGCAACAAAAAGAAGGATGAAATCCAGAGCTGGTGAAAGAAAATAAAAATGAAATAAAATAGAAAAACACATTTATATAAACTCAAACTATTATAAAAAAAAAAAAAAATCACTCTATACTAAACGTTACACAAATATTACAAGATATTTCAGTTGGCTTGCAAATTGAACAGTTTTTTTTTTTTTTTTTTTTTTTTATCTTTCCTAATGACTATTTTCTGACCTAGTGCTTTATTTTTATTGTAACTCTTTTTTACATCTTGTAGGTGAAAATTGTTATTCAGAAAGGAAATATTCTAAGTGTCAGCTGTTTACTGCTTATGAATAAGGCCTTATCAAATTCAGGATTTAGAATGATGATAATTGAGAGTGGGTGTGTCATGGAAACCTTACCTTAGACCCATCTTGGATAATTAGGTTAATTTTTCTAGACCTAATATTAGTATTCAAGATAAAACCTTGCTATGCCTAGGTTGCCAGATTTAAGTTGGAAATGAAGATCTACCTTAGCATAAATTAACCAGAGTGAATTCTTGAAACATTAAAGCTATGGACTATAGGTAAAAATAAATTGCCCAGTGTATCTATTCCTAGTGTTAAAAAAATAAATATTTGTTCTATGTTTTAAAATAGTTTTTGCCCTACTAAGAATTTTTCTTCAGTATGCATTACTAACAAGTGCCCCTAGGAGATCTGCTAGCTCTATTAAATGCAGAAGGAAGATATCCTTCCAAAAATAGTATGCAATCTACTATGTGATATGGGATTTAACTGACCTTTATTTAGATGCCTGTGTGAGATCTGGATATCAACACAACCACTTTTGTCACTGGAGAATTAGTCACTAACTTCAGTGGAGCCTAGAGAACTGTTCAGTTTACCCTAAAGCAGGCAATTTTGCTTGATGTCTAGACTTCATCAGTTTTGTTGATAAGACCTCCATCAAACGTAGTTGGTATATTTATAGTTTACATAAACACACGAAGTTAATGACACCTGAATCCCACCTAAATTAATGTAACTTATTCGTTCTCAACTTGGAAAGATAAAGTATTACTATGTAATTTAAATATGTTACTTTAATGTAAGAAAGGGGGATGTGGAAGACAGACAGAATTGAACTGATGCTAGTTTGATCACTGGAAAGGGATAGTGTCTCTAATTCCATGGTACAGACTGTATCAGTTGAATAATAATAAGAAAAAAAATATATTAATTTAAACTGTGAATAAATATTTTCTGGTTTATAGGCCTTAATACACATTCTGCTGCTTAAAGAGTTTTGCAATTGAGTTCCAAAGCTATTTGCTGAATATTTAAGATTAAGATTCAGAGCTCTTGGTTTCAGGTAAATATAGAATAATTTTTTTCACATTAGCATGCCCTGTTGCTTTTATCTTTAATGTCTCTGTTATCTTGTCTAGACATTGTCTATCATTTGTATTTATTTTTTTTTTTTTGCAAATTCTGCTTTTTACTCTGGCTTTCTTTCTTTCTATCTTGCTTCCAACCTTGCACTCTCTGTCCTGTCTCCTGCTTATGTACAGTACTCTATTTTTTATCTGACCAGGCTTTTGCTCACCACATTCCATTTTTACTGTTCCAATCCAACAATTAGTCTTCCTGCTTATCACTTACATTATTGCAATAAGAAGTTGACAGTATGGTTTTACATACTTAATGCATATATTCCTTTCAGAAGATACTTTACAGAAAGGAAAGAACGCAGAGTGAAGAAATGAAGTATGAACAATGCACTAACTTATCTACAGGTCTTTATTCTTTCATGTATAGCACAGTCTAAGTGCTAGCTGTGATGTATTAAACACAGAGAAGAGATGCTTGCTATTCCAATTTCTTGTGCCAGAAGAAAACTTGTTAACTTTCACTATCAAGTGAGAAAAAAGATGTAATAAGAAACTGCGTTAAAGTTTTCCACTGGTATTCTTTATATCTTTCCCTTGTTGTCAGCAAATCAGCTACTAAGTCTGTATTATCATGCAGCTTCATGTGGCCTAACTGTCTCTCATTCATGTAATAAAGGAGGATTGAGAATACTAGTATGAATGCCAATCCAGAGCTGTGCAATTTAGCAGAATCTAATATCTACATGAATTCTTCCAGAATTTATATTCTGCACTTGCAGATAAACCTTGTGTTCTTGTCCTGCTTGGAATCTTCATGTGGCCTTTTCGCCATCTTCAGGGAAGATGAAAGAAAGTGCTCAATCTTGGTCTTGTAATATTTATTTATTGATTAATTCTCAGCAGATATAGTCATGTGGTGCTGCGAGATTCCAACTTTCGTCCTAGTAAAACTTATAATACCTGATTTTGTCAGATGCTTGAGAATTAAATACAAGTGCATCTTCTATGTTCCTTAGCAATTAATCAGTTTTAAGAATAAAATTTCATAGCATTTTTAAGTCAAATATGTTGAATGTGTTCACTTTTTTTTTTTGAAGAAAGCATAAATATTCATAGATATGACTCTTCAAAAGTATATTATCCAAACTTGAAAACAAATTGTAAGAACAAATAGCATGTTTCGCTGATATGGGAGTAACTTGAAATTGGACTTCACTGTGAAAAGTTATGATCTGAATACTCTGCTTCTATGGTCAGTACTTGCTGTGGAATGTTGGATACAAAAGAAACAACGTGGAGTATTCATTAAGAGATTCTTCATGAAGTTTTGCTCTTCACAGATGGAGTTGGCATCCTGAGTATAACGTTGGTGTGCATGGCTCTCTGGTTATATCTACATTTTCCAAAGAGAAATGGAAGATGAGGATGTTTTCCTACACATGTATATGTGTATATTAGCTGTTGCCATACAGCTCTGAAAACATCAAGGATGAGATTAAAACTTTGACTATATTGTTTAAATATAGACAGAACACTGGCAATGTCAAATAAAAATATGAACTCCTTATTTAACATTGATATGAATATGTTTTTCATGAAGGACAGTGGGATAGTGTTGGAAAAAAGGCCAGAGCTCTGTGTATTACAGTAGTTGCCATGGAAGCCAGAAATGTAAGAGAAGTGATGAACCCCTGGTAATGTCAAAGATGGTAACAGAGATTTGGCAGTGTCAAATGGTTGCTATGGAACACTGATTCTATCAGAGATGAGGTTAAAGCTCTGGCTGTTTCAGAAGTGTGGATAGAGTTCTGAGTATCTCATTATTTGCCTCGATATGTGGATATATTATAGATAGCCAGGAATGGACCCCTGACAGTTTCAAATCTGGGCAAAGAACTGTGACTATGTCAATAGTTGACATAAAGATACTATTTAGTCATCATACAAAGTGAAAGTTTCATCATATCTGCTATTTATCTTGTATGTCAGATAGAATAGATTTACTTATATATATATATTTAAATATATTTTATACATTTATACATATATACTCAATCTTGATATATATTTGAGATAGAGTTAGATATGTTAGTGTGTTGACAAGGATCTCTGGGATCACCGCTGGTATGTTAGAAATGCAAGTAAAGAGATGATATACATGTAAGAACACGTGGAAGGAGCTGCTTGTTTATTAAATCATTTTATACATAGAAAGGTCATATAATTAGGAGGATAGCATGTTTTCTCTTGTGTGGGGCTAAATTGGCATGCTGACCACAGCAGATGTAAGAATGAATTTTTATACCTATGAAAAATTAAGCTTGTTTTTGTCTAAATCATGTATATGTACAAAGTTATGTTAGTACAAACATCTAATTATATCAGTGGTCATTTAATGCTTGTTTTGTTGAATATGATAATACTTATATAAGAAAAACGGGAATGTACTCCTATTTTTGTCAGATGTGCATTTGAGTATCTTTTCTCTGCTGGATTTCTTGTTTCCAGAGATCAGCAGGAAACTCTTAAAGTGCATTTATTTTGTCCTGAAACTGCAATAAAATGCATAAATTGAAAAAGCCTTAATAGTTTATGATATTGTTCTACAAATCTCTGTATCGATAAATGTAATGGAAGTCCACATTATCAAATAAATAACATCAATGTGGTCATTAAATTTATTCAAGATTATGATCTAGTTAAGTTGGCAAAGGAGTTCTAGGAATTTTGTGTATAAAATAGCAGCTGTTCAAAACAACTTTTGAGGAAGCTGGGTTATGAAAGCTTAGGCTACAGCAAAGATGCCTTTATAAGGCAATGACTGTTTCTAAATAAATCAGAAATAAATATTTGGAAAGAAAGAAGAATCCAAAATATATCCTAACAGGCAGAGTGTATGAATCTTTTCATGCAAAAAACAAACAAATAAATAAATAAAATAGAGCAAGAGGTTTTGTTAGTATTTCTTACGTTTCTCATAAAATATAACCAACATGATCAAACAACCCAAAATACTCAAGGTGTACTTAATTGTTTGTTTGTTCCACAGAATTACTACGATTGTTGTCTCATCACAACTAATCATGGTTGTAGTTAAAATTTATGGCAGAAGAAGAAAAGGATCTGGGGGTGTTGGTTGTTGCCCGGCTGAACATAAACAGACAGTGTGCCCAGGGCCAATGGCATCCTGGACTGCATTAGAAATAGTGTGGCCACCAGGAGCAGGGAGGTGATCATCCCCCTCTACTCAGTTCTACTGCAGCCACATCTCAAGTACTGTGTTCAGTTTTGGGCCCCTCACTACAGGAAAGACATTGAGGCCCTGGAGCGTGTTCAGAGAAGGGCAAAAAAACTGGTGAGGGGCCCTCATCAGTCTACAACTTCCTCAAGGGAGGTTGTGGTGAGGGAGGGATTGGCCACTTATCCCAGATAACTAATGACAAGATGAGAGGCAATGGCCACAAGTTGAGTCAGGGAAGATTTAGTTTGGATTTGAGGAAAAATGTCTTTGAAAGAGTGGTCAGACACTGGAATGGCCTGCCTATGGAAGTGGTGGTCACCATCCCTAGAGCTGCTCAAGAAGTGTCTAGGTGTGGTGCTGAGGGATATGATTTAGTAGCTTAGTGGGTAGGGATGGTGATAGGAGGATGGTTGGGTCTAGATGTTTTTGTAGGTCCTTTCCAACCTAGTGTTTCTACTTATGTATGTTTCAATGTTTCTAAGTTGTAGTTATGTCTTCCTCAGTTGTGCCCAGTCAGTAATTTTGCCCAAGATACTGTATATGAGATTATTTGGCTCCTATTTCTGAAAAAAGCTTTTTTTGCTCTACTCCCCTTCATTACAGAACTGGAAGTCTAAGGAAAACAGCATTGGGAAACAAATAGTCTAATTGATGCAAAGGTAACTTTTTGAGATGAAGAAAGGAGGGAAAGGTCGTGTTAAGCTTTTCTCTTCTTGTTCTTGCAATATTAATTTCTTGTTTTGGTTCTTGTTAAAGAAATTGATGCAATGCATATAATTAACTGAATTTTGAACTGTTGTGGTCAGATTAGTGCCAGATAACATTGCTTTGTCAGATCAATGCTAGATAACATTGTACTGTACAATGTGTACTCAGTGAGACAATAATTTAAATTGTAAAGAAAGCTGAATTAGTAGCACACAACGTGTCCTTATAAAAGGCATACTTCGCACTTCATTAATTAATACTTCAAGGTTGTTTATATTTAGCCATCAGCTCCATCTGGGCCAGCAGCAAGATACCCCATGAAGGCACAGATAATGAGCTGTTGTACTTCCACATTAATGTCTTATGTTTTGTTACCAAAGTCTGTTCGTAAGCCTGTTCTGATTTTCAGACAGAAATAGTGTGATACAAAAGAGAAAACATGAGAACAAGTAAAATTTTCCCATCTTTTGATAATGAAGTGATGGAGTGAAGTTAAAAGGCATAGAGGAATTCTGAAATTCACTGTCACTGACAGTTCTCTTCAGAATTTCTTCCTCAACAGTTTTCCTTTTTTTTTTTTTTGTGTGTGTGTGTGTGTGTGTCTGAAACTAGCATTTTGAAATATGTGGTGTAAAGACTGACTAAAAGGCAATATTAGATAGATTCTCCCTCAGAATCAAAACCACCATCTGCTCTTGAACCTAAGATTTATGTTATGGTTCTCTGTCAAAAATGATAACTACGCAGAGATTCCTTCTAAACTCATTAAAAAAAAATTCCAAAGGTTTTTTCATGATTCTTAAATATGTGACTGTGTTTTGCTTTTAATGTGGATTAATGAATCAGCAGTATGGTGGAGTATAATTTTTCAGGATATATAAATTTTGTTCCCTGAAGCTGTATTATAATACCCAAACTGAGGTCAAAGAACTTCCTTTCTTAATGACTGTGTATATAAAATATGTAAATGAAAACTGCTTACCCTGGGCCATTACGAACTCTATGCTCTTTCTTTTATAACACTTATATGAAATAAAGTTGCATACTATATTTAAGGCTGTTCAACCTGTACGTTCTATTAAGAAGATACTCATATGTGCTCGCAGTGACAACTTCTATTTATCAAGCATTTTTTAACTTAGCTGCAATGGAAATTTAGAAGCCAATAGATAAAGAATAGATAAATAAGAAAAGCAGAGTTCTGATACTAGTTGGCAGGAGTTTGTCTTCTGACATTAGAAATTAAAGAACAAGGATACACAAAAGGAAAGCATGGCGTACCTGCTCAGAATACTTTTCACTGACAAAAGAAAACCAATAGTCGTATAATTAAGAGCTTTTTAGATCAATCAAAATAAATTATTTTCAGCTATAACCACCTAAAAAAAAACAGCTTGGTCAAAGGAAGACAAAAGAATTAATGGCAAGAGATAATCAACAGATATATTAATTTAATAGTCAGAGGCTAGGACAAGACGGATTGATTTATTGACTGCACATGCAGGTTAAACCTCACAGTTTGCATTGTCATTTAAAACTATCTCTGTACTTATGAACCCTCAAGAATGATGTTCTGAAGGGTTCTTTGTATCCAAGGTATTTTTATTTCTTTCTCCTGCTAAAGTTTTTTCTTCAGATACTGTTTCAAATATCTTATTTTGAGTGGTAATTAATCACTCACTGAAGATGCATGACTAACACGTGGATTAGTCTTACCTTCTTAGTCTTTACATACCTAAGAATTCTGAAAATGTTTTGGAACTGTCTGTGGAACTTCACATAATTGATTTGATTATTAAAGCTTTCTTCTTTGTCTGTTTCTTTGGTACAGTATTAGCATGTGCTTGACTTTTTTTTCCCTTTCTTTCTATTCACTTTTCAATTTGGTAAAGACGCAATGTGACACTACATCTTGGTTATTTTCAATTTTGTTGTCCACTGTTTACTATTTACTGAAAAAGTATTCTCTTCCTTGTCTTTAGAAGGAAAGTGAAAATATAATTTTAAAATCTCCCAAATGCAGAAAGCATAAAGACTTCCATTTACTCCAAAGACTGAAATTTTCTGCTGGCTGACATCTGAGCAGAAACAATGTGCAGACTCCTACACTTCCCTCTTTAGTGTAAAACTCAATTCTCAATTTTAATTTTTTCTTATTTAACTGTGTGGGCGTTCGCATACATCAGAATAGGCAATTTATCTTATAAAATCATGGTTATCAGATTGAAATTACACAGAATACAGTGTTTTTTGGACCTCTTTTATCACTCCACTTTCTTATTTTTTTAACTGACTTTTAATCTCATACAAAATATTTAGTGAGATTATTTCTTTAAGAACAATATCTTTCTTGTGTACATAAGTATATAATTAAGCAGTTCAGTATGTATTTTCAGTATGCATATAAAGCTCCCCTTTAACCAATTTAGACTTAAGGAGTTTGTGTTTTCAATAGCTAATAAGGTTTAAAAAAATTAAATTAATATTTATGTATGTTTTTCTTCTCACACTCCATTGCGCTCACACTTCAGTGAATTTATATCAATTTCTGTTGTTCTCAAACAGTTTATGAAAGTCAAAACTGTTCCCAAAGAGATCCTACATAATAGCATGCAGATTTTAAATCCTAGTTAAATTTATGACGTTTGCTCTATTAAATTAAAAAAGGTTATTAAAAAAAAGCAATATAAAATTAAAGAGCAAGCAGAATAAAGTGATTATTTATATATTTTTTTTGCATTTGCTTCCTTTCAACATATGAAATACCTTATTCTATGACCCATTGAATTATTCATACTTTGGGGTGATCTAGCACACTTCCTTACTGCTGTGCAATAAACACAGTGAGTGAGTCTGTCCTTGACACATCCACTCTGTCTGCCTAAGGAGATTTGAAGATGTTTCCTTTCTTTCACAGATGGTACTGAGAAACACTTTCCCTAGTGCTGAGAGCACTAGGATAGAAAGCATTTTGCACTGGTTGTGACTGTTGGGTTAATTCATTCCATTATGTTAAAGCTGTTCCACTTTCATGACATTTTAAAAATTAACTGGGCTAAAAACAAACCATAAGTGCTCAACCTGGTGGTTAGGGTACTTACCTACTTGCTTCTATGAACAATTCAAATGAAAAATACCAAGAACACTCAGTCTGAGGACTGCCAATTTCAGCAATCTATAGATAAGCATATAAATCTGGATATTCAGTTTGGTTCCTTCTAGCTCAGTGAGGATTTGATTTAATAAAACAATTAATTAATTAAAAAAAATCCTGACAATTTCTCTAATATTCATTACTGAGTAACTCCTTTCATGTGCATGAATGTAAGGTAGCTTTTTGATTCTTAGCTAGAAATTACCTTGCTTAATGAGAAAAAAATCAGATCCCTGCATCACAAAACAAAGCAGGTAAACCCGTGAGAATGAAGAACTATGCTTTGTAATGCTTACATTAAAATCATTAGGCAACATTTTATGCATGTGTTTAAATATTTGTATATCATAGTTTTAAGTACTCAATTTTCCTGAAACAAATTCAATATTTTCTTCTAAAGCAGTGTTTCAGTAGTCACATAGACATTTTTCTGAAGAATTTTTTTTACAGATGTTAAAAGTGAAAGTAATAGTCGCTGTAGAAATACATTTTTGGCAGTGAAAATAAATGGTTTTTTATTTATGATATTGTGTATGACACAATTCTGCTCTTTGAAAAACAGTAAGATTTATTAGATCATTTTTCCACTGCTGACATTGAAACTGCATACCAACACATGGCAAAATCTGATAAATAAAACAAAAGCTCCACCAAGAGCATGATTTCAGCAGTATAAAAATTCAAAGCAGCCTGTAATATCAGATTGATAAGTGCTCAATAACAGTTGGTCATACTATACTAATTTATAGATCAATTGACAAGAATATAGGTGAAGAGAAGTCAGCTGTGAATTGTAACAATGATTCCAGCTAAGGATGAAAGAACTTTTTAGAATAAATTAGGCTGTAAATACACAAGTACACAAAAATAATATGAAATAATGGTAAATAATAATTCATAACAAAGTTACAACCATAGAATGGCCTGAAAATAGCCTTGACCTGATTTATAAATCAAGTATGGTCATGCAGCACCAAGATACCATACATGGCAATTTGTTTACAGAATGAGATCCACAGATTAGGTAGATCATGATTTGCCACACTGGAAGAAACAGTCCCTGTGATGAAAGCGAAGGTGAACTTTAAATATAATATCATCTCCTTTCATTACATTTTCATTAATACATTCAATATAAAATACTAATGAAAATGGATGAATATAAATAAAATATGCATGATCAAAAACATTTTCATTATCTTCAAAATAACAATTTCTCTAAACATTCAAGGCCATATATATATGTGTGTGTGTATATATATAATGCATAGTACATATACTATACAGAGAATTTATATACTATGTGGTCTTATTGACCTACTCAGAAAACAGAAGGTATCATCCTTATGTCTAATTAATTTATCATAGGAAAAATAATTATTCTTCATATTACTATATGTTACGTATAATACATACATTAAAGAGTGAAGAAATATTATGTGTTACTCAGCAGTACAGTTCACTTGAAGTGTAGCCACCAATCAAGATGCACACCAAGTCTACAAGAGATATTTTAATACACAGTGTATGACAAAAAATCATAGGCAGGTTTTCTAAGCGTATAGGTTGTAGTTCACGGCATATTTCAAGAAGTTTATCTGTTAACTAGTAATGAAAGCTTTGTTGAAGAAGAAGAAAAAAAGCAAGCATTCTATATTGGAATATTTTTCTAGCAGCCCAGATGAACAAGACTAACATGAAAATTAAGCAATAAACTGAAAAAAACTACATTGGTCTGCTGGAGTCACTATGTGGAAAATAAGTGGCATTTCATCCAGAAATGCTATGGTAGTTTTATTGTTCTCTTCAGTAAAATCTACACTTCCAAAGACACCAGGGTGATACGAGCCCTTTGTTAATTCCTCTTTACCCCATAAATGTATTTGTGAAAATGCAAGATAGCATATCCCTACCGAAAGTCAGGAAAGAAATATTCACAATGCTGCAATTCTTCTTTAGCATTTACTTGGTTTTAACCTTTCTATAGAGTTGCAAAAAAAAAAAATCAATTTTTTTTTACATTTTCATTTGCTGAAGATAGGCTTCTCTGGTGTAATCAAGAGGAAATTTTCAGCAATACTGTAGAAAGCAAGAGTGACCCTTAAAGTGGTGAATTAACTACTTACTATAGCTATATCTGCTGTGATGTAGTGATAACAAAACTAATATCTGTGGATGAGCTAACATGATAATTAGTAAAGGAGCTAAGTTGCACATGCTTTCAACTAATTAGTACTTAGCAACAGGTAAGTTCAAGAAAGGAACTGAAGCAGATGCTGAGCAGTAGTTAATCTAACATGGGAATATGTAGCCTCATACACAAGGGCATGGTAAGAACATGAATCAAATGTGATGCTATCAGAGGACTGAATAAAATAATTAATTAATTAATAGATGTGATAGATATGAAGTGGAAAGGCAGAATTTGGACAGAGCAGACAGCTGTGGCTGCCAATATCTTTTTTGATCTGATGTAATCATTCTTCCTGATGAGAATAACATTCTTTGATATAGTCCTGTCAAGAACTGGGGCAGCATGCAAAAACTCTTCCTATCATTTTTGGTCCTTTATTCAAATAAACAAGTAAACAAGTAAACAAACAAACGAACAAATAAATAAATAGGCATTTGTTCTTTCCCATTATTTTATCAGGAATCTTGTAGGAATTTCCTGTGCCAGAATGTCTGGGTAGGGTTTACTTTAAAAGAACACTGGTACTCTTCCCTTCATGTCCTCTGAAAATAAAATAGAAATTATATGTGATAGACACCTGATCTGAGTTAGCCAGCTCTTTCTGATGAAATGAACTGCGTTCTAGAGCAGCTTATTTCTTTCCGCTGAGCTGAGAAAGACTAACTCAGGTGCAGACTTTTACAGCTTAGATCTGTCATTAGATGAATAGACATGTGCCCTTGACAGACACGTTTTCCAAGGAGATATGGATTCATTTTCTACTGGGCGCATATTTCTTGTTCTGTTGGAAAATAAAAGGGTAACTGAAGTCCTTATTTCTTTCTGAATTCAGATCATTTAGGAAAAGAACAGTATTACTCAGGTAAATGGAATACAGGGATCTCCAGTTGTAAGTACTCTGAAATATCCTATAGCTACTAAAAACTGAAAATGGAAATGCATTTATTTTGTAGCCAGATATTGTGTAAACAGAAGAAGAACTTAGGTTCTGAAAATGTACTTTCTTATAAACATGCTAAAAAAAAGATATTCTTGTTAAACCAACAAAGAATTAGGGCGCTGCTTGCAAGATACAAAATGTCACAAAAATTGGAAGTAACATGTGCTGCGAAGTAATTATACTTAAATCACTTGCAAATGTCAGATTGTAATCACTTCAAAACTTTGTAGTCTGAGCTGGCTGAGGGCACTCTGATGCTTTAGGCACTGTTCAGCATCCAACTTTTTCAGCCGTCACTTTTTATATTTAAACTATTTTTATTTTTTTTCAACCAATTGTAGTGTCTGTATTTTGATGGCATTTTGTTGTTGTTATTCTTGGGTTTCCCTTTTTTTTTATTTCTTCTTTTTTTTGTCTGTTGCTCTGACAGAAAAGTCTTCTGTCAAATCCTTTCATTCTCTTTGTTCTCCATTTAACTTGTGTTTGAAAAGAGTAATTTTTTATCCCAGTACTTCTGTTAAGTGAGATCTGTTTTACAGTCAGCATCTTAGTGTCCAAAAATTTCTACTTCCATTTCAGCTGTACCTTTCACTTGTTCTTTCTCTTGTCTTTTCTATTTATCCTTCTTTCATTCACAGCTCTCTGAATAGCCTATACCTTTAAGTCAGTTTGCATATACATATCATACCATTCAAATTTTCCATTCTGTAAATCATAAACAATAAGCTACTCTTCTGCTTCTGCTTGAATACACACACCTTGAACACTCACACAAGGATTTTTTTAAGTGATAAGTGAATACAACTTTACAGAAGTGTTTTGTTTATGTTGTTTGTTTTTGCAGCATGAAGGTAAGATATGCAGCTGCTGTCACCAGCTTAAAGAACGGGAGCATGAATTCTGAATCAGAGACAGGTGAAACATTGATAGACAATAACTTTTGGAGAAAACTTTAGATGTTTTATTATGCAAAAATAACTATTCATTTTCACTGTCCCAGTTACTTCACAGTGTCCTATGTTTGCTTTGCCTATTTCATATATTTACATCTCAGAAATTTCATCTTATGTGAATTGATTCATCTAACTGACAGAGAAAAAAATGGTAACTTTGTCAATAAGCATTTGGACATGAGTGATATCAGAGAGTTGAAAAACCTCCAGGATTTTTCTTGTCTGTGTTTAGTTCTCTAGTGTTGTTTGTTTTTTTGTTTGTTTGTTTGTTTTGTTTGTTTGTTTGTTTTCCCATTGTGTTTCTCTTCTCTGTATGCATACTTTTTTTCATATCATACATGAAGGTCCACAGTAGTAACTAGCACAGAATTCCTGATTATCATAACCAATATCTTTATACCTTTCTTCAGATGGAACTCCAAGGCTGAGCCTGGTCATACCTGATCTTATTGTTAAGCCAGACCACTTCTATCTGCCATTTATTCATGTTCTTCCCTTAATATGTTTTAAACTCCCTCTTTTGCTTTCTTCACAGTTGGTATCTTAGTCATCTTTCCTCTGTGTTGCTTTGTCTTTTTAGCTTGCTATTTCTTCGTACTTCTTATAGAATTAGGTGACATACATATTGTCCTAATCAGTGTTAAACATCGTATTTGCAAAATGTAAAATTTCCCTAAACAGAACGTTGTACACCTCAAAGAGCAGTGTTTTGGTTTTCACTTTAATCCATCAGGTTCCAGCCATGTCATTAATTTGAAAGCTCACCTTCTGCCAGCTTCTTGTTTACCACTGAAAATTAGACAATCTTTGTCCAAATGTTGTTGAGATCTCTACAGTCACTATGTGGGTATACAAAGTGGTGACATGGAGCAAAATTCTGAGTCATGCACTTGAAGTTCTGAAGTGCTTCAATGTGTATAAAAAATATCCTTTGATAGTTTCAAAATATTTCAAAACAGAGCTTCTGCCTGAATGAACATGAGGAATTTGCAGCACAGTCTGCTTATCATAGTTTCATTTACTTAAATATTAATTATTTTTACTTTCTGTCTCATATTTACAGGTTTTCATGGCTGTAATAGTTCTATTGAAAATGTTTATTTAATCACTCAACATATTACAAGGAAAAACAAGGGTAGCTTTTTTTCTTTCTGCAATTATTGGTCATGCATTAAATGTTGGGAAATTAATGAATATTTTGTGTTTATTTTGTTTAGTAGTTCCATGGCAACAGGAAATTTTTGGTAATAAATAGTTACAATTGAAATCTACTGTGACTTTCAACCTCAATTTCACCTCAATTTTATCAGAGCTAAAAATTATTTGCAATTCTGTATCCTTAGTTCTGGAAATCACTGCTTAATTCTATAATATAGTTCAAGTTTTCTGACATTAAGGCATGATGTAAGCTGCTCTCTCTTTTCACTTAGCACTTTAAAGGAAAGTTTATTTATTTTGTTTTGTATATTTTGTTGTAATTTGGAAGTTTTATATTTTTTAAATATAATTTAATGTCCATCTTCTAAATTTTCATTACATTGCATGATTTCTTGTCAAATATACCCTCATGTTATACAGATATGAATGATAACAATATAGAGCAAAACTGCTGAGAATCTAACTTTTAATATTCATGACATCTTTAGTAATAATTATGGATGCTCATATGGGAGGTCAACAAGCATGAGAAGAGACATTGGAAAAAATAACAAAGACACTATTAAATTTAAAAACTACGAATATGTTACAAAAATCCTTCAGATGTCAACATTTTAAAAAGTTGGATGTAATATTCCTCTCTAGGAAAGTAAAAGCTATTCATGGAGGAATTTGGGACAGAAAGTTTAGTTAGAAATGTGCAGAATGGATTGTAAGCACTGAGACAGAACTTCCACTTGTGAGCACACACACACACACAAAAAAAATTAGATCTGTCATTTTTTATTCTTGAAAATACTTGATACAAATGTTCAGTTGTCTTAGATGAGATGATGGTGGACAAGAAGCTGGACATGAGCTGGCAGTGTGCACTTGCAGCCCTGAAGGCCAACTGTGTTCTGGGCTGCAATATAAAGGGGTGGCCAGCAGGGAGAGGGAGGTGATTTTCCCTCTCTACTCAGCTCTTGTGAGGCCCCATCTGGAGTACTGCATCCAGGCCTGGGGGCCCCAGTACAGGAACGATGTGGAGCTCTTGGAGAGGGTCCAGAGGAGGGCCACTAAGATGATCAGAAGGCTGGAGCACCTCTCCTGTGAGGAAAGGTTGAGGGAATGGGCGTTGTTCAGCTTAGAGAAAAGAAGGCTCGGGGGAGACCTCATTGCTGTCTTCCAGTACTTGAAGGGAGCGTATAAACAGGAGGGAGAACACCTGTTTATGAGGGTGGATAGTGATAGGACAAGGGGGAATGGTTTTAAACTGAGACAGGGGAGGTTTAGGTTAGAGATTAGGAGGCATTTTTTCACACAGAGGGTGCTGATGCACTGGAACAGGTTGCCCAGGGAGGTTGTGGATGCCCCATCCCTGGAGGCATTCAAGGCCAGGCTAGATGTGGTGCTGGGCAGCCTGTTCTAGTGGCTGGCAGCCCTGCACATGACAGGGGGGTTGAAACTATGTGATTATTATGGTCCCTTTCAACCCAGGCCATTCTATGATTCTATGTTTCTATTTTCTCTGTGTCCTTTTGTTTTTCCTCCTTGAAGTCCTACAAGTGTGCATGAGTAGTTCCCTTGAGTTTAAAATACGTAATCTACGTAAATTCATGTTTGTTTATTTGATAATTGAATCATGCACTTATTCAGTAAGAATAATACTGGGAACATCAAATGGAAAGACTGCAGCGTGTTAGCAGAAAGCACTTACAAATCAAACATCAATTTGTTGGGTGTTTGGCTTAATATTATTCTGTTACATTTAATTTAATTACACTTACTGCTTTTGATTCAGCAGAATCAATTATTCCCAGTTGTTTAGAAAATTAATTGGGAAGTTCATGTACGATCTGAAGCATCTATGTCTATTTCATCTTAGTGCCTATTTTAGTTACAGGTTATGGCATAATCATTTTTCGAGTTTTCATGCACTTCATATTTCTATAATATAAACTGTAAAGAGTAAAATATGATTATAAGATATTCTTCAAATTTGATTTATTTTGGCAATTTAAATGTGGGAACATTTTATATTGTACCAGGTTGTAAATGCTTGTTTGCTAACTCTCAATCCCATAATGATTGTAAGCCTATTTCTGACAACTTAGACCTTACTTTCTCCTATTTGGCCTATTTGAAATTAAAATGATAAAAGCAAGGAAGTTAAGATAAAACTGTCAGGCAATTGAAATTATAATTCTAGGGTATTTTGCTGGGTTGATGCTGATGCTGCAGGAGAACATCATGCAACAATTGTGTGCATGTATTGCTATATCGATAGGAGTATAATTATTGTTGGCATTTTTTAATAACAATTATACACATACGTATATATATCTATATGCATGACTCTTCAAAAGTCCAAAGAACTATTTGTTTATAATGAACACATATTTCTATAGTGAATTTTCTAATTCAAACATTTCAGAATTTTCTAATTCAAATATTTTCAGATGCGCATTTTATACATTAATACAGATTTTGTCCTATAAATTATTTTCTCAACTCCTGTTTGATCTTATCATGATGCAAACTACATATTTTTTCAGCTGTTTATTTAAACAATTGTTCTTTTTTTTTTCAAAATATGAAGAAGTTTGGGTATTTTCAGTCACAGAACATAATAACAATAGCTACTGTTGGTAATAATATTAGAAGTACAGCTAAATACACCTAGAAATTCCATTGTTTCAGCCTTCTAGAGTAACTAGTGATCCATATCTCCACAGTTTATTCTCATTAATGCAATTGCCCAAACTTCAGTCAGTTGAGGGTGAGTAGTTTGCATAATCACTCTATATGTAATTCACTGTGGGAGTCCATGCAATGTCATCAGCATCCAATTTTATATGAACAACAGGAAAGGATATTACTGTTGTAAACATGATAAAACAAACAAAAGTATCATGAAATATAACTCAATCAAAAGGGAACCTTTAAAAAACTTACTACATTTTAGAAAGATTCTACTAGCTCTTGAAGACTAGTTGCAATGAATAAAAACCAATTATCAGTAAGGTTGGCTCTCAGTTCTATCAGCATACATTTCAAACTAATTCAGCCTATGAAGAAGAATGTATCTCTGATAATTCTTTAGTAGTGACATATGCCCTATCTGCCCTCTGCAAAATGTCAGCTTTGATGCTCTCTGTCATGTCCTTTTCTTTCCTTCTCAAGCCTATGATTTTCTCATCTAATGATTTTCAGCAGGAGGCTTTACAAGAAAGAGAATCTGCCAAGTTCTCGGTGGAATAACTTCATGTTACTGACCTTTACACATTTACATCAGTGACTTGTTCTTCCTTGTTGTCATTTAATGAAACAGTTGAGTGCTCAATAACTACATAGACAAAAGTGTTATAAGGAAAGCCAGCAGCTACTCTTCTTTTACTATAAGCAGTCAAAACTACTCCTGTGTGAATATTGATGGTACTGTGATAAAAAACACAGTAGGATAACTGTTTGTATAAGGACGGGCTTAGTAATGCTTCAAGGTACAAACTGGTCACACACTGCACTTGAGCTGGAAATTCAGTGCAGGGTCTTGACCAGCAAACAGAGCACTAGTACTGCTAATCTCCATTTAACATGTGGCTAGACCATGCTTCTGCTGTAGCTTTCAGAGGCAGCTATGACTGGCTTCTGGGCTCCAGACTGCTCTGCAGAGAACTCCCACCCATCCATCGTTGTCACACTGTTTCTTCCTGTTCCTTTGAGAAGCTTGATTTCTGTGGCATTTGGATCAAGAGCTTCCTGAATTTGCTCAACTCGTTTGTTGCTTAAGCTTTAGAGTTTGTGCACAATTTGAAAGCAAGCTCTTTCCTGATGAAGCCATTTCCTTCTTCAGTTTTGCACTGGTCTCTTTACGAAATTCAAAAATTCAAAGCCTGATCTATAATATAATTATTGATATGTTCATTTCGCTGGAAAAATGATAGAAGTGAATAATTTTCTAAAATCTAAATTCTAAATAATTTTCTAAAAAGTAAGCAAAAAAATATGGGTGCTTGGTGAATATGCCATATTCTAGTTTATATTGAGTATATCTAATAAAATAAACAATTAGAACTAGGAGAATAACTCTTCCTCAGGAAATGCAATGTGGGAGAAAATGTAACTAACTTCCTAGATACTCAAACACGGCCATTAATAGCTATTACATTGTAAATAGGAGTCCTCTGCTGTCTTTGTCTTGTGCTGGTCAGTATTCCTAAATAATATTCATAAAAATCTTGGCAGTTACTATAGATCATCATTCCCAGTGCATATCTGGATATTGCTTGATTCCAGCAGAGGATATTTTTCCACAGGGATGATCACAAATCTCAAGTTTTCTGCTCTCCCAAATTTCTATCCCCAGCATGTTCCATGGCAGCATGCACTTTCAAGGCTACCTTCAGGTTGAAATCCACCCATTAGGTAAGCTGAGTATCTTGGAGCCCCTTCTTAATCAAAGAACGTCCATCAAAACCATTAGTAGACAGTTGGCAATGGAGTTGTGCAAGAGCAATTGCTACTGCAGAAAAGATGACTGTTGTTGATTTGCTGAGACGCCAGGACAAGTTGGTGTGGGCACTGATAGACATATACACAAGCAGATCCTACCACTGGTCAGGAATATGTAAATGTGTGAGAATTTCATGACTGTTTCAAGATGGAGCCTAAAAGAGAAATTTGGGTGTGGGTGGTGGAGAAACTAAATACAGGCTGAAAGTTTCCCCAAAAAATATAGCATTCTTGACACAGTCTCAATATGTTTTGATGTGAAATTCACAGAAGTCCATGGTATATGTCCAGGTTTTATCAGTATTCTTTGTCATGGCATCATGTGGCAAGCTGTTTGATGCTTAAGCATGGTGCTGGGTACATCACCTGCATGCTGTTCTTCTATTACATATTTTACATGAGTTCCAGTTGTAGGAGATATTATCTTCCGATTCTGGGCAAGGAGACACTTCTCTTTTCCAGGAAACCAGCTGGTGAAAGCCTTCCAATAAAGACTTAGATTGACTCATGGCTTTATGATTTTTGTGTCATGGTTATCTGATTTTTAATATTTTACATCATAACATCATGTAAGGCACTGGGAGTTATAGAGTTAATAGAGTTCCATGGACTGCCAAATTTCCAGGTAGCTGGCTCTCAGAAGAGAATAACAACATATCCTAGAGGACTCAGCGTTCCTGTTTTCCACTTGGAGGGAAAGATAAAACTACATGCCAGTCCCAAGACTTCCCTCTTGCTGCTTGTCTCAGTAGTGGGAGCTTCCTAGCTGTCTCACCTTCAGCTTTAGAGTAAGGCCTTTAGTTTCAAACACTCTCTCATTTTATTTATTAGCTTCAGTTCCAATTCTATTGTGTTATTTTGCATTCTGATATCTTATTTAGTAAATTAGTTTTCCTCTTCTGATAATTGCCACTGTTTTGTTTTTAGACCCATCACCCTACCCTCTCCATTTTCCACCTTTCCCTTTCTCAGGGTGGGGATCCATGGGTCTCCTGCCCATTAAACTGGGCCAAACTGACCCGTAAACCGCTGACAAAGTGGATATACTAAATGACAATGCAGACAGAACACGTAGAAGAATCTGAATAGCAGACCCAAAGGCAAATATAAAATCATTTCCAATTTATAATCAATTGAAATTAAATGGTCTGACTGTTGATTTACAGCCCTCCAGAGTATGCTAATTTATGTTACTGCTCCATAGAAAACAGCTGTGACTGCTACTTTCTATGTTCTGATAAAGCATCCTTCCAAAGCCATGTAAAAATAGTCACAGAAAGCAACAGTCAGGAATGTGTATTTTGTACTTTACTGTGATATTTTGTGCATCATGTTATGGTCTGCAACTCAGCAAGAAAAGACATCCCTTTATTTGGAGGGAAAAATAAAAATCAGTAAAGCAATGTTCAAGTAACTAACACATAAGAGATAAGAGTTTTCTTTAATCAATTTGTTTGAAGAGCAAGGAAAAAAATTGAGAGAAAAAAATGTATAGAATCATAGGATAGCTTGAGTTGGAAAGAACCCAAACAATCATCACGTTCCAACCCCTCTGCTACAAGCAGGGACAACAACCTCCAAATCTTGTAATAAACCAGGTTGCCCAGGGTCCCATCTGACCTGATTTGAACACCTCCAGGGATAGGGGATAAGAAGCTTTTGCAATAGAAGGTTCCAAATGGCATCAAATCACTGAGAGCTCCTATAGGCAGACAAGACTTCCTATCTGACTTGCCATCTCACACCTAACATTTACTGTAACGTTGAAACCATGGACTGCTCTTTCTTCATTAAAACATGGGATACCACTCTAGCAGGTGAGGGCACAATTCTACCTGTGTTTTGGATTCTCTTGGATGGAGGCTCACCTTTTCTTTCAGGGCCTTCAGATGCTTATAAATGTCTAGAAATTACAGATGAAACTGCAGTGATCCCTTCTATCATGATCTATCAGGTTTAGTCCTGAAATTCCAGTGATTCTTTTTACCATGGTCAAATGAGGGTATAGGAGTTTCTAAGTCTGATGTGAGCAATGTTTGTGACCTGTCTGACTCAGAAGATACAGACTACTCAGCACTATGAATCTTATGATTCCCATGGGTGATTTTAGGGTACTTAATTCACAGCTTCCAAACTAATTTTATTATAAGGAAGCAGAAATACGTTCTTTCTTGCAAGTGAGGCTAGAAATGTCTGAGATTTTAGTTAACAATAGTTTAAACATTAATTTCTGATCCTCAATCTTCTATGTTAAAAGATGGTACACAAACAAAAGAGAAATTGTGCAGGTTTCAGCAATCTTCTTGTATTTTAAAATTCTGGCCTCATGTGTATATTCCCAACTAAAACAATTTAAGAAATATTTAGTGCAGAAAAAACAAACAAACAAACAAACAAGCAAACAAATAAATGCAGTGAAAGAAAAATCATTAATTACCACATGTTTTGATGTTAGGTTTGTTTGTTTTGTATCAGCACCAAAAATTCTTCATCCGGATTGAATTATAACAGATATTTGTCGCTTCTTAAGGTCTACTGATTTCACAGAAATTACAATTCAAGAGAATATAAGAACTCTTAATCTGACTAATTATATATTGAAAATATTTGATTAACTTCTAGAAAGCTAAGCAAACAGAAAACAAAAGAAGTTAGAGTGTATCATCAAGCCTTGCAGACCTGAGGGAACTGATCAGGTGATATGTGTTATATAATGCATACATACTTCTTCTAAATGAAATATATAACACAGATACATATAGCGGAGAAATGCTATTCTGCCAAAGCTTCATTAATCTTAACAAGGAAGTATCTTCTTCCTAAGAGTCTATCATTGTAATACTTGCACAATGTGAAAAAGGCATGAGGCAGCAAAGTACCACTGACTCATCCTGAGTCATCTGCAGCTGTGGCTATTTGTCATTTCAGAGAAAGGCAAAAACAAATAAAACCCTCAAATTCTCTAATTGGATAACAATAAATAGTATTCCCTAGTTTTTTCAGGTTATCAAATAAAATCTTTAGCAAGGGATTCTATTAGAAGAGTCAATTTGTTATTACATGATGCATATGTTTTTGAAGGTAATTTCACCAAAAATACATCTCTGAGTAATTAAGAGTCCACAGATTATACAGTAAAGAAGGACCACTATTTCTACAAATAGAGATATGCAAGTTAAAATCTTGATCGAAGTGAGATCATGAAAAATATTAACTACCTCATCCAATTTGACTTTAACTGTCTATTAACCACAATTCAATCATATCTTTGGATGTCCACCCCAAAATGTAATCAACTTCAGTCACAAAATTAGTGGCTTGAATCCCTAATTGTTATTTCTAGGCCCTCATGGTCAAAAAAACTTCTGGAATGAATTCTTCATAGTTTACATATTCAAATCTCACAATTTCTTCTGCAAAACTAGTATGTCTTACTACTTAAGCTTTTACAACAGCTGTATTTTTAGCATAGTGCATCTTCTGTCATTTACATATCAACTTTAAAATGGGATACGATTTCTCTTTCATTTAGAATAAAGAAATAACTCTCCTTCTTGTTTCATTTCTCTCAAATATCTCAGTGTCCAGGTTGTTCTCAGACAAACTGATAAGGGACTTCCTGCAGCTGTTGGCTATGTACCCATTGCTTGTTTGCTTGAAAATAACTCAATTGATATTTTTAATAACAATAATAAATAAATATGTAAGTAAGTAAGCAAATTAATAAATAAATGGAGATTCCTTCTACAAAACCACAACTGACTCCACTGCTGTAGAGAGAACACTATCTATAGGGCTCCCAAATTTCTGCCTTGTTGGTAACCCATACAAGTTTACAAGCTGTAACACTTTGTTTGTATTTGCTGATTTCAAGAAAGGCTTTTGTCCTTCGAGAGTCACCTGGGTCACTAAAGACACATTGGCTTTGAAGCATGTTTGTTACGATGCACAGCCCTCTCTCATTTTTATTTCCTTTTCTATCACATATAGTAGGATTTCACCTTTTTAATTTATTTCTTTAGTAGCACATTCCTTGACAAAAATTTTTTTATTTGCTATTTACTCTTTGAATATCTGACTAAAGGATAAGCATACTAAGCCCACACATACATACACACACACAAAAACAAATAAAAACAGACAGGTGGAGGAATCCTAGTAACCTAGTCTGTGAATATAGAGTACATAGAATGTCTGCTCCTCAGATTACCACAAGAGAACCTACTGAGATTATTTGATGAAATAAACTTCCCTCATAATGCCATGCAAATGAAACGAGTACATAACTAACTGTAATGCAGGAGAAAGGGAATTAGGGAGCAGAGCAAAGAAAATTTTTGGATTATGCAATATTTTTATAGCCTATTTAAGGAAAATATGGGAAAGGGAGCTCTCATGGTAAATTCTGATGAAGAAGTGCAAAAAAGTAGAGGGTAAAAAGGTATATAAGCACTGGTGGTAGGTGAGCAAGTACTGAATTTTAAGCGTGCCTGACTGAGATGTCTGCTTGATTCTGTTTTGCCATTAAATTCTAACTATCTTAGTGAAATATAGAAATATGGAAATATCCTCTGTGTGAGTAAACTCTATATCACGAGTCTGTGAATATGAGGACTAGTACACTCTACAATGGACTATTTGGAAAGCCCAGTACGATAACTGAATGTCAGCTGCTGCAGTGAGAAATCACATGTCAGATGAATCCAAAAGTCTGAGTGCCATCAGCTGACAGAGAGTGAAATTTGTGGCCCACTCATAAGTGAACAGAGTTTGAAATCAGCTACTGATCTGAAATATTTTACTTCCAAGGGGATATGATGTGTTTATTCTATAGTTACTCAATGCTGATCTAACAAGGAAGTGAAATAGGACTGGGCTGCATTATTCATGTTTATGTGGATGTGAGGATAGGTGCTGCTGCTTATTGAGGAAAATTTATTCAATATGGTTATTATCTATAACTAAGGCCTAGGAATTGCAGCATCTTGCTTTCTTCCTTGCTGGAGGGGCTGCTCAGAGTCCATCAGACTCTGCTACGTTGGACCAGAAAGGAGATTCCTGTAGGCCTTGTCATTCCCTTGAGTCAACCACTTACAACATTTACAAAATTCTTTAAAGAATATTATTTTTTAATACTGAAAATTATTAAACAATACTGTATACATAAAATAATCTATACAAACAATATTAAAAGTACACAAACTGTTTTAAATGTCTGAATAATCAATATATACTATACCAAAACAGTTGTTGTATCAGCCATCATCTACTTGGTAAGCTACCACAGAATCACAGAATGAGAGAAGGAAGGAACAGATGGAAGGAACTTCTGGAAGATGCTGTGGGAAACAATGTCTAAAGCCTAGCTGAAGTCATAGTACACTACATCCAGTGCTCTCCCCTCATCTACTCAGCCAGTTGTTATTTCACAGAAAGCCACCAGGTTGGTCAAGCATGATTTCCTCTTGGTAAATCCATGCTGACTACTCCTGATAACCTTCATTTTTTCCACCTGCTTGAAGATGATCTCCAGAGTAAATTTCCTGTAGTTTCCCAGCTCCTCCTTTTTGTCTTTTTTGAAGACAGGAGTGACACTGGCTTTTCTTCAGTCCTCAGACACCTACTCTTCATGACCTTTCACAGATGATAGAGAGTAACTTGCCAGTCACTTCTGCCATCTCTCTCGGCACTTGTGGATGCATAGTCTCAGGGCCCATGGATTTGTGTACATCAGGTCTGCCTAGATGACCTCTGATCAGATCCTCCTTATCTAAGGAAAAGATTTCCTTTCTCCAGACTCTCACTCTTGCTTACAGGGTCTGGAATTTCTGAGAGAATTTTTGTTTATCTGACTTACATCTCTAGGCATAGTAATCTGTACTTGTAACAGCTGATTACTGCTACCTAATTGTAGAACTGTAATCTTTTAGACAAATTTTCTAATTTATCGATTTAATTTTGAATTCTAACCCTTTACTTCAAACTAAAGGCTAACATTCCTGTCCTGTAAAATTATTGTAAACATCACAATTTTACATCTGGACTGTTATTGATTACACTAATTCCAGATGGGCTATTTGGAGGAGAGAAAATACCTTTTTAGTGGAGTTTTAAATAATACACTATTCAATTAGTTTCAATTAGACCTTGTATTCATACCTCAATTATTAAATTATACACAATGTCAGAAGTAGTGTTACAGAAAACATTCATTACATAATAGTTATTCCTTATCTGCAGAGCCTAAGTTCTGTTTTACCTCTTATATTCTTTTTTATTCTGCTTCTTGCACCAGAAAATAGTGTGTGAATAAACAAAATGATATCTTCTGTTGTATCTAGAGGAATATTTTTTAAAAAATACACCTCTCACTGAAAATGTATTCCCAGGAATATACATTATATTTGATTTTATGGTTAAAAATGAGGTTGTTTCAAATTTCTAATTATGTGATACTTTTCATTATGTATTTTTTTTTTTTTTGCTTGAAGTGGATCTAGATTATGATCTCTTTTAGATATGCAATAAATAATTTGTAGATCAACTTATCTGAACCATAAATTTTTAAACTGAATTACTACCTCTTGTTGAAAATGGTCATGAAAACACAATTTTTCTTCCTATATATTTTACAGGTGCATTTTTTTTTCTAGCAATATCAGACGAAGCATTGCTTTTTACATGGTTTGAGTAGTAAACCAAAAGGAGTCACAGTAAGAGTTTGAATATTAATGTGTTCAATTTTTAACTGATATCATGTTTCACTACTTTTTATTATTTATTTATTTATTTGCTATAGCAGCTTATGCCATCCCACACAGTTTTTCTCTCCATTCTAAGACATATTCAAAGTCTGTTGACAGTAGGCTGTGTAGGAGAATACCTTATGTTGTGGAGACAGTCAACACTTTCGTATGCACACAGACATTTATCCTCAACCTCAGATAATGGACTTTTGTTTTTCTTAATGAGGTCTGCTCCAACGTAACACCTCCTATTTTATTTTGTTGTCTCACAATATCAGGGGCAGATGTTGCTGACATGACAGCAGAGATTGAAACATAGCACCAATCTTCCATTACATTATATTGCCATATGACAGACAGCAGCAGAGGGGCAGACTGATTAAATGGTGTCTAAAGTGGAACTGCATATGAAGTAAAGCTGTGCAGTTTAACTCCTCCACGAGGAAAAAAAATTGCACCCACTGACATTCATTGGTGCTTATTCACCTTTGATGGAGATCAAACCATGGATAAGTGCACAGTGAGGTGGTGGTCAGTGCATTTCAACAGTGGTAACAGTGACAGTGAATCACCTCCACTGATGCAGATTTTTACAAGCATAGCATACAGGTTCATGTTTATCTCTGGCAAAAATGCCTAACTAATGGTCACAGACAAGTGGCTGTGTTGGAAAAATTTTGTAGCTGAGATTTTGCTCAATCAAATAGTTTAATTGTGTTCTTTGTATATGTTGTATTTTCCAGAAAACTAAAAAGAAGGTATTATTTACAGTGACATACTTGTTTACTAGCACAGATGTAAACAGAACAAATACCTGAAAGAATTTTTTTGTTTCAATATTCGGCTCGTAAGAGATTTTCTGTTTAATTTCAAAAACAAAATCACAAAAACTCATACTTCAGTAGTTTGTAGTCCTCTTGTCTGCAATCCTGCCATTGGCATGTAGACAGCTACAATATTTTCTTTCTATTGTTTTCCAATATTAACAGGCATTGTTTATTTGTAGAGTTCTTATGGACATGAAACAATACAGATGACAGTATCGTGCTTCTAGTACTGTAAGGACCCATTTCTGCTTCCACTGAACTCACTGGTGAAATACAGTTTTTCTGCAGTAAGAGAGAAATCACATTGTAAGCTCAGAGGAAGCCAAAGAATATAAAAGGAGATATGACAATCTCATCGGTCAGTGACATTGGTCAGTCTATCAGCATTCCTGGTTACCTGGAGAGGTCCCACAAGATTGGAGGCTTTCCGACGTGACTCCCATCTACAAGAAAGGCCGTAAGGAAGATCCGGGGAACTACAGGCCTGTCAGCCTGACCTTGGTATCAGGGAAAGCTATGGAGCAATTGATCTTGAGGGAGATCACACGGCACGTGCATGGCAATCAGGGGATCAGACCCAGCCAGCACGGGTTCACAAAGGGCAGGTCGTGCTTGTCCAACCTCATCTCCTTCTACGACTGGGTGACCAGACTGGTAGATGAGGGAAAGGCTGTTGATGCAGTCTACCTGGACTTCAGCAAAGCCTTTGGCACGGTCTCCCACAGTATTCTCCTGGGGAAACTGGCAGCCTGTGGTGTGGACAGGTTCACTCTTCCATGGGTTGAGAATTGGCTCGATGGCCATGCCCAGCGGGTAGTGGTTAATGGAGTTAAGTCCAGCTGGCGTCCCATTTTACGAGTGGTGTCCCCCAAGGGTCGGTATTGGGGCTCATCTTGTTTAATATCTTTATTGATGACCTAGATGAGGGGATCGAGTGTACCCTCAGTAAGTTTGCAGATGACACCAAGTTGGGTGGATGTGTCAATCTGCCTGAGGGTAGGGAGGCCCTTCAGCGGGATCTGGATAGGCTGGACAGCTGGGCTGAGGTCAATGGGATGAGGGTCAATAAGGCCAAGTGCCGGGTCCTGCACTTTGACCACAATAACCCCATGCAATGCTATAGGCTTGGGGCAGAATGGCTTGGGGCAGAATGGCTTGAAGACTATATAGAGGGAAAGGATCTGGGAATGTTGGTTGATGCTTGGCTTAACATGAGCCGGCAGTGTGCCCAGATGGCCAAGAAGGCCGATGGCATCCTGGCCTGTATTAGAAATAGTGTAGCCAGCAGGAGCATGGAGGTACTCAGCTCTGTACTCAGCTCTGGTGCGGCTGCACCTCGAGTACTGTGTTCAGTTTTGGGCCCCTCACTACAAGAGAGACATCGAGGCCCTGGAGTGTGTTCAGAGAAGGGCAACAACTTTCCTTTCCAACCAATTGTATCTATGAATCTATGACAGCTAAAACAGACTCACTATTAAGAAATTATTTTTAATTGAATTAATGTCAAGAGCAAAAATACTGCAAGCATTTTCACACAATTCATAGCAGCAATGACTATGTCATTTTTACTAATATTTTAATATATATATAATGTATGTGTGTATATTTTTATATTTTTAAAATAATGTTTTCTGATGAGTTTCTAACATAAATAATTTAACTGTGTTGTGATTCAGTCTCTGGAATCTAAAATAGAAACGTATTTCATATTTAGTCTCTAATAATCAATTGCTTAGATTCATAGATTCATAGATACATTAGGATGGAAAGGACCTACAAGATCATCTAGTCCAACCATCCTCACACCACCATCCCTACCCACCAAGCTACTAAATCAAATCCCTAAGCACCTCATCTAAATACTGCTCTAATACTGTAACATATTAATAAAAAAAAAAAGCATACTGCCTGACTCACAGAATCACAAAATCACAGAATCACAAATTCTGGCTGGAAAGGAGCTCTAGAGATCACTGAATCCAACCCCCTGTCAAAGCAGCTCCCTAGTCCAGGTTGCATAGGTAGGCGTCCGGTCAGGTCTTGAACCTCTCCAGAGAAGGAGACTCCACCACTTTTCTGATGGACTCAGTTAACAGAAAAAAATTTGTTGCAAAAATAAATCATAGTATTTGGATTACTATAGAATGATTTATTCCGCTCCTCCACTGTTTCATTCTCCTACTATTATACAGCCTGTCTGCAGAAAGCCACAGGAAGAAGAGCCTTATTCTCATCTGAAATAGTTAACACTATGATAAATAATGAGACTATTAGTGAAAAATAATTACATGTAAAAGATATTCTGAAGGCTATTGGTATCAGAAGGGGAAATATTTTCTTGCCCCAAACCAGGTGACCCAACCAAGGTACATACTTACATGATTAAAAATCCGAAGTTGTTTGTGTTTTATGAAATCAGTCCAAATCAGTGGCTAGAAAATTCATTACACATGTTAAATGAAGATATGAAGATAAAACATTGAAGTCCTAGGAAAGCGAATATACTATTATGTAGGAAAACAGCATAGGAGTGCTGCTTTAGAACTAGTTTACTGCTGCTCCTAACAAAAATTTAGTTTCACTATTTTGCTGCAGGATTTAGGAATTATTTGAGAATTATTGCAAAAGCTTTTTGTTTCTTTGTTGGTATGTTTGTAGACACAGGATTTCTGAAGTATTTGGTATTTGAGTTTTTTTTGTTAACTTCAATCTCTCTTCACATAAGTTTTAAAGTTAAATAAACAATGTAAGATGTTAAAATGAGCTACAACTCATATCTAACAGAAGTCTATAGATGGAAATTTTACCTTACAAAATATTCAGATAATCTAAATAACAAATTTGAACAGCTTATAATGTAATGGTGGACAATGTCTTCCCATTGAATTGAGGTAATTTTCAAAATAAATTTAAGCTATTAATTGTGCACCTTCTCAACTGAATTGCAGCTGTAGGCGGTTAATATATGAAAAGGCATTAATCTAGTTCATGAAAAAGACCAAATTTTGTGGCTAAATTTATCTCTTGTGCATTTAAACAGACAAATTCTTTAGGCAATCAAGATAATTTTCCAAACATTTTGAGAATCTGTCCTGTACGTCTCTTAGCTTTTCACCAATTCAAGAATAACACATAGAAATAGACTTGCTCTAGCCAATAAGAGCACAGAGTAACTGAACAGCCATTGATGTATACCTGTATAGATTTTTCCTTAGCTATGCGTTTCTCTGCACACTGGTTGGTTGACTTTATCTGATTTGCATAATCAGCGTACAGTTATTTCTCAATAGTTAAAGCTGTTCAAGCTGTTTACCAGCAACAAAGATGCAGCCTCAGCTTCTCTTTCTCTCCAACTGATTTAGAAAAACTCTAAAATTTGTATGAAAGAATAGAATAAAGTATTCCAAAAGTCAAAGAAAATAGAGCTGTCAAGAAGTTGAAGGGAAAATTGTATTAAAGAAGTTGATTTACTGGATTATTCCTATTTCCATAAACATACCCCTCCCCATCCTAATCTTTATCTTGTGCAAGCAGGTCAACAAGATTCTTGTCCTCATAAGAATAGTTACATTTCTATGTATTTCTCCCTGGCCTCATTGGGACAATCCCATTCCATCCCTTCTGTAACATAGTAACATATGTAGTTATTCTGACAGAAGAGCTTTGCAGCTGAATGAAAACTAGAAGAAAGGGACTAAGAAATTGAAAGAGGAAAGTAGGAAGTGATTAGCAAAATGAAGATTTGGACAAGTTGTAAAAAGTGTACAAGTGTAAGATGCCTCTAACTACAGTAAAATGTTTGTCATTTCACATCACTTATCTTTGAACACATTTTCATCAATATTTCTTTAATTAACTTTCTGCTGTTTCCAACTTCACTACTGCTCAAATACTCTTGTATTTTCTTGTTTAAATTTACACTGAGATTAATCCATGAAATTTTGTGAAGTTTAAGGCTAGAATGGGTCTCTGGCTTCTTAGCACAGTTTATCTTCTATGAAATTATAATTTAATTCACCTAAGAAACCTGCATTTTCAAAAGATTTTTTTAATAAAGCCTCTTATTTTTTATGAGAAAAAACTCTGACTTTTATTTTGTTTGGGCTCGGGGGGAAAGGGTACAAGGGGAGATCCAATACTGCTTGAACTGCAAATTTTTATTGTTCTCACAGTCCATGCAGAACAGTCAGAGAACCAAAGGGTGGGAAAAGTTGATGAATTATTTATTGCAAACACATACAAAAACTGTCTAAAATTCGAATGTTAGTGTTCATTCTTCCAAAGCAATTGGCAGATGAGAAGTCATTTTGGATTTAAAAATATCGTATCAGAATCTAAGTTTGGACAGAGATTTATTTGTGCCACTTATCACAAACGTTTGCAATTCACCACATAAGAGAATGCAAATAAGTTCTTCCTGATTTAACTCCTCACTAGCATTACAGAAAATTTGAATTAAATTGCTTCATTGATGCTGCCCTAGGCCTTCTATGGTCCAGAGAACATGTATTTGTTTCCTAAATTCAGTGGGGTTTAGACATTGATTACCTGGGCCTCTAGTCTATATCCTCATTTCTTATAGTATTTATAGCAGTAAGGCTTAAAAAAAACATTTAATAGTAACTGAATGTACATCTTTCAGTGAACCTTTTGTAACTAGTTACTATTTCCACACTTCACTCATATATTTTAGTGATGGTTGCTGTTATGAGAATTTAGAGAAAATTGCTAGCTTACAAATATGCCTCAGATTTCCCCAGTTGCACTGTTTAATTTTTCTTTATTCTTTATCATTCTTCACAAATACTGAAGTGCATTTCTTAACAGAATAGTTCTCTAGAACATTCAGACATATGACTTAATCCATAAAGATGATTGTTCATCTTGTCCAGAAGTAGCATTTCATTTTTGAATATGCCAGTCTGTTTTATTTCCTCATAAGAGAAGTTGCTGATTCACTTACTTAGAAGAAAAGTACTATCAAGTTTGATACTTTGTAAGATACCTTATAAGGTGCTGTTAAATACTTAGGTAAATAGCTATCAAGTCAGCATGTGATGCTAAATCATATCTTCTCTTTCCAGTTTGGCAGGTATTTACCACCTTGAACATCTCCTGATAGTGATGATTTCCCACTAATTTAATCTTCATTCTTCCCATAGTTTATCTATTGTATTATTTTATTATTTTATCTATTAGATTTTTCGATTACTTAATTAACAATTTAATCCTGCAGTACATTCTTAATCACCTTCATCTTCTGTCCAAGAAACTGTGCATAATAGAATCATAGAATCACTGAGATTGGAAAATACCACTTAAGGTCATCTAGTCCAACCATCAAATCATAATAGATGTCATATCAATATTCTTCAGTGGATTACTCAACTCTTGCTAATTCAAAGACATCTACTGCCATTGAACTGTCATAGAATATTCTGTGAAATTTCAACCACTGCTACAGAATAATATTCCTACCATTTTTGTGTCAAATATACTAACTTTCTAAGATATCGTCAACAGTATGTAACATGCTAAACTCCATTATCAAGTATGTTTAGAAAAAATAATTCTGAGGTCTATACTAACTACTTTATTACTCTAGATGTATTTAGTTACTTTTACAAGAATACTTTCAATCTCAATTAAGTTTAATACAGATGATGTCCAGCAGTACATCTCACCCGGCTTCCAGCTGCTTTTTAAGAAATTATATTCCCCAGTCTCTGTCATGTTTGTCAGCACCATAAAGAGGCATTAGAAATGTAGACAACTCAGAAATTAAGTTAGGCAGAGAAGACCCATAGAGTGCCTAAAATCTGAATCTGAATTCCATCCTCAATATATTGAACAGAAAAACAGAGATTTTTCACTTTGATATCATCAAGGTCATATTATTACAGAGTCACAGAATCATAGGGATTGGAGATCACCAAGTTCAACCCCCTTCCAAAAGCTAGTTCTCTAGATTAGATTGTACAGGGAAGCATTCAGATGGGCTTTGAATGTCCCCAGGGCAGGAGACTCCACATACTCTCTGAGTGGCTTGTTCCAGTAAATACTTCTTTCTAGTGTTCTGATGGAACTTCCTGTGTTGCGGATTGTGCCATTGGCCCTTGTACTGTCACTGGGCACCACAGTAAGAGCCTGGACCCATCCACTTGAAAGTCCATCCAGATATTAACACACAGACATAGAACATGCTTTTTAGGAAAGACAGGATGGTGAGGTGGGGTGGAGGAGTTGCTCTTTATGTGAGAGAGCACTTTAGAATGGATCAAACTTCACCTGGGGGAGGGTGATGTACCAGTGGAGAACTTGTGGGTGAGAATTAAGAGGCAGAGTAGTGTGGGGAACGTTGTTGTGGGTGTGTATTATAGGCTCCCTGATCAGGTGGAGAAAACTGATGAGGCTTTTTCTACAAGAAGCTGAAAGTAGCCTTGTGTCAGGTGCTGGTTCTTATGGGGGACTTCAATTATCCAGATATTTGTTGGGAAAGCAACACAGACAGGCATGGACGCTGCAGATGGTTCCTACAATGTGCTGAAGATAAACTTCTGATGCAAGTGGTGGAGGAGCTGACAAGGAGTGGGGTGTTACTTGTTCTTACTAATAAGGATGGACTTATTAGGGAAGTAAGGTGGTGCAAGAACCTCTATGCAACATCAGTGTATGTAAATCCATGGGCCCAAGTAGGATGCATCCACATGAGCTGAGGGAGTTGTCAGAGGTGATTGCTATCATCTTTGATAGATCTTGGAGAGTGGCGGAGGTCTCTGAAGATTGTAGGATAGCCAATGTCACTCTAATCTTCAAAAAAGGGCAAGAAGGAGGATCCAGAGAACTATAGGCCAGTCAGCCTCACCTCTGTCCTTGAAAAGGTGATGAAAAAGTTTGTTCTGGATGTCATCTCCAAGTAATCAGAAGAGAAGAGTTATCAGGAGTAGTCAGCGTGGGGTCACAAGGGGGAGGTCTTGCTTGACCAGCCTGGTAGCCTTCTATCCATCTGGGCATCCTGGTGGATGACAGGTTGGCCATGGGTCAGCAGTGTGCCCTGGTGGCCAAGAAGGCAAATGGAATCCTGGGGTGTATTAAAAAGAGCATGTCGAGGGACGTGATCCTCCCCTCTCTTCTTGGTTCTTGAAGAGTTTTACATATATATATATTATAATTTATTTTTTATTTTTGTTTGTTTGCTTTTAATTAATTGTTAAATTATTGAAAAGCTCTTCAGATAGTTTGTAGGTGAAATACTAAGCATTTTTTAATGAAATCACTTCATTGAAGTAAGTGGTTTTTTTTCTTACCCACTGAATTTCTTCACACAAGTGTTCTTGGTTTGGTTTGGTTTGGCTTGGTTTTATGAGAAAACAGATGCATCTAACTTGTAGGACAGACACACTGTCTGGCAATAACATCAAGTTAATTGCTATCATATTGGCTAATCTTTTGACTCAGGCTGCCACATGCACTCCTCCTGAATACTCTTTTGTGCAGTGGCATCCATGAAGCAGAGGGAAGAAGAGTATGAACTTGCATTCATGCTGCTATGTTGTCAAGACAGTCACAGGACAAGCCTCAGGTCAAGAAAAAGAAAACTGCCTCTACAGTGTAACCCTTCATGTGATAGAAAATGAGTTCTGTACTTTCTACACTTGTTAATCAAACTGACTCAAGGCAGATGTGTCAGTGTTTTTCCATTTTTTTTTTTTCTTAGAACTACGTAGTTTGTAGAAGTCTTAAAATAGATATATAAATGTTTTTGTAAGTTGGAGCCACAGCGTCTCGTTCTAACACCTGGGCAACAAACAACAGATAGCAGTGACCTTCTAAGGAACTGAAAAAGAAAAATAAGTGGAAATCTTCTCTTAAGTGCGCATGATTGGAGCTGAAGAGGACTGCAGTCTTCATCTTTTCTCTGCGAGGAGACAGAGGACAACTCCCAAATACCAGCCGGCACAGCCCAGGAAGAAAAGATAAAACACGAATATAGAGATAAGAGACAATAAAAAGAGGGGTTGGGAGGCCCCCGGTGTGCGCCTCTGGTGGAGCGGAGACTCCCGGCCACCCAGTGCTGTTTCAGTCATTTATTGCTTACTCAATAAATTCCTTACTATCGGCGACGATTGGTGTGTATCGTTCTTCACACCTATAACACTTCAGGCACTGCTAATTAGCTTTTCTTCCATTACCTTTAAAAGAAACATACCTACCTATTTCATGTCTTACACTCAACTATGTATCAGTCCATAGGAGATAAGAACAGCTAAAACAGTGACAAGAATCTACAGGACAGGTAGTAAGCAGCCATCTTTTTGAAAAAGAATAATGTGGGTCATATGGTATTTGTTAAACGATAGGATGGATGCTGCCTTGAATATAACAACTGCATGAAAAGTCATCACAGTTCAAACTCCTGGAAAGTTCTAACTCCCACTGAGTAATTTAGAAGGGTTTACACAAGTATTAGCGTTGCTGCTAGATTACATCATCTCATTATATGAGACTTGTGACTTAGATATCTATACTTACAGGTTGAACTTTGTAACCCATGTATTATATTATGCCTCATTCTAATGAAACTTCCACCTAAAACAGCAGGATTCTCTGTGGAATGGGAAAGAAACTTTGATTCTGATGTATGTCTTCCATGTAGTTAGAAGTGAAAAGAAAAAAGAGCTGTTTCCTAATAGGCTGGACATTCTGATGTGGAAACCATTATGTGTCTAAGTGAACTAGATTTCAATTCCTTGAAGTATTTGATTTCCACATCTTCTAAAATATTTTAATAGGAAAAAAATAGCACCAAGAAAAATAAAGAAGCAGACATATAATAATGTACATCCAACTAAACAATATTCAGTCTTAAAAAATGAAATACTGTTTTTAAGTAAGATTTATTTATTTATTTATTTATTTAGTACTAGCATAAACTTTAAAATAACTCTGATCATTGAAGAAGAGCTCTGAGGAGAGAGACCTGGTTGACCTGGTGGATGAAAGGTTGGCCATGAGCCAGCAGTGTGGCCTGGTGACCAAGAAGGCCAATGGCATCCTGGGGTGCATTAAAAAGAGGGTGGCCGGCAGATCGAGAGATGTAATCCTTCCCCTCTACTTTGCCCTTGGTGAGGCCTCACCTGGAGTACTGTATCCAGTTCTGGGCTCCCCACTACAAGAAAGATAGGGATCTCCTTGAAAGAGTCCAGCAGAGGGCGACAAAGATGACAAAGGGTGTGGAACACCACCCTTATGAGGAAAGGCTGAGAGACCTTGGTCCATTCAGCCTTGAAAAGAAAAAGACTCAGAGGGGATCTGATTCATGTCTATAAACATCCATGGTGCAGGAGGCAAAGGGATGAGGCTGGATTCTTTTCAGCAGTGTGTGGTGATAGGATGAGGGGAAATGGATATCTATGTGTTTAAGAATGCCTGGAATGCAATCCAGCTCTGCTTAGTCTCTGCTCAAGTACTTTCTTATTGTCTGAATGGCAACTGTTTGTCTAGCAGGTCATGCAAGGTTTTTTTTTAATATTTATAACGTATTAGTGTCTATAATTCTAAATATATAGTGTACCAATCCTACGATAGCATGCTAAAAATATTAGAAATGAATAATCTCAGTGCAACTAATCATATTTAAAAAAATATTCATTTTGCCGTAATAGAATAAATAAATTATAAATGTGTGTACAGCTTTTCTACTATACAAGTTAATAAATATATATGCAATAAATAAGTAAATGTTTTATAATGACATTTAGGTGAGGGTACTTAAAGTAGACTGAGTTCTACTAAGAGAAGGGCCACCTTGTTCCCGCCTTTTCATCCTCCTAAACCTGTATTTGAATGGAAATTGAAATAAATCTACACTTGATATATATGTATCATCTCACTGCAATTGCTGCAATGGAAGGAACAGAAGTACTAGTTCTTCAGTGTATAAGCTTCTTAAGATCTAAATAATTCTAAGCAACTGCAAGAACAGTGAAAAGGAGTTAACTTCTATAATAAAATGTATTTATCATCTTTGTGATGCAAATAAATGTTTCAAAACAGAAATTCCTAAATCCCTGTCCAAGCAAATCTAAGCGAAGTGATAACTGCTTACCAAATTAGCGAATCTTAAACCAATGAAAATTTGAAGAAGACTGAAAAACATTTCTGGACAATTTGTTTATATCACACATTTATTAGAAATTAGCCTTAATATGACAAAATTCAGTGAACTAACACGTAAAGCCACATCAGTTAGAAGTTTGTTTCCTCGCTTTATCATGTTTACAGACAACAAATAAAAAAAACAAACAGTGAAGGCAGAATAAGTACTCAGCTGTAATATGTGAATGACTGTTTTTTACTCAGCTGTAATATGTGAATGACTGTTTTTTACTTCATGTATATAAAAGTAAAGGGACCAGTGCAAACAAGGAGTTGCTACAAAAGGATGGAAAAACAAAACAAAAAGCAAAAACACAACAAACAGATAATGAACTCCCAAAGAGAGATCACCAAGAGAACCTTCCTTAGTGGCAGTTGGCCCTTAAATGAGGTCTAATTTAATAATTGATGTGACCTTCTGGTCACACATCAATTGCCTTCACCTGTGCTCTCAGTGTTGACCAGGTCTTTCCTTCTTGTGTCTGGTGGTTTAAGCTGTGACTCAGCAGTCTCCATACAGAGTATTTATGTGTCTTTCAGTTTTATACCTTATATATATTTGTCATGAGATCAGAAATTAGAAGAAATTGAAGATGTAGAAAATATAATATAAAATATATTAATGAAATGATATTTGGAAACCACTGAGACAAAATTAATTATCCTTTTGGAAAATAAATCAACATATAATCTCTAACATACAACGGCACCCTGATTTAGGAAAACATCTTTCTCAGGAAAAGGGTTAGTAATTTAACCTAAAGACAATAAACTTCTGTAATTCCTTTAATATATACAGGTACTTACATATTTGTCCAGGTCCAAAAAAACAACTTAGACATCTTATTTTATAATAATAATAACTAAATTTCTCTTTTCTCCAGTCTGTCTTCAGGCTGCTCAAATCTGGTCTCATCTGATTTTCTGTTTTGAGGCAGGAAAGCAATAAGGAAGTAGCAGAATGCTGACATAAAACATAATTAGGAATATTTAAAATTTCTCAGTTATTTTTATTGTTATTGTTTTATACATATATATATATATATATAAATAATGCCAGATACACTCTGACAACAAAATTTCAGAATTCATTCATTGGTAAAATAAAAAATAAAAAATAAAAATATTAATGAATACTGTTTATGTTGGAATAATCAGTGACCCTGAATGCCACTAAGCAATTAATTATACTGGCAAGCCATAGAAGAGGTAGGAATCAATGATCCACAAGAATATTATTAGTGTTTTAACAAGAAGTTTACATATGTGTATATTTTTATTTGTTTGTTTGTTTATTAACAGGTATGTGTTATTTATTGGATTTCAAGAAAGATGGACGAGCCATTCACAGATCTTTCCTGCAACTACTATTGACTTAAAGGAGTCTTGATTCATGGATGACCTTGGCTTAGTGTGTATATTTTTGACTGTTCTGTTCCTGAAACACGTATAACCTTGGACTGAAAAGATATTGTCTGCCTGCATGAAAAACGTCTCCTAGTTTTCTACTAGAAAGTTACAGGATCTGAAAAGTACTCAATTCATTTCTTTTTTTACTTAGAATAGAAAATTTCTCTTACTTATTTATATTCAATTTCTTAATTATTTATGAGTAAATAAAAGCCAACAGATGAAAATAAGCCTCTACAATGACAAAAAATAGGTTCTTTAAAGTAGACATATAATTTAATTCTGCTTTTCCAATTCAGAATCAGAAGATCATGGACTTATTATGGAAAATAAAATGAAAGGGATCCGTGAAGGAAAGTTTTACTTAGATGCATGGAAATCAATTCTTGTCCTCTATTAGTCTGAGGTTTACTCCATCTGAATTTGAATTACAGAGGCACAAAGACACAGATTCAGTCAGCCCATCTTCATGCATTTAGTGTAGGATTCATTTGTCTTATCTTCAACTATTTACAACAGAGGCATGCATATTTGTCTTCCTGGATTCTCTTTATAGTGAAGAGAGAAAAATGGGCTTCTGCAAGGAAGACTTAATCTGATAATGTAAAGTATCTGCTTTATGATAGAGTGAATTATTCCCTCAAAGATGCCTGTTTCCCTCCTCTGCTTATAACAATGGTCTGAATAGCTAAATCAGATGTGGAGATCTGTACCACAGATGCAAATATTTGGTCAGATGAACTCACTTCCCAGGTGCTTCTTACAGGCAGTCTGTTCTCTTTAGTCCAGATAAATTTTAAACTCTCAGAAAATCTCCTGGCTTAGTTTCAACCCTGACTGGAAACCTTTTTCGCAGGTGTGGTTGGGTATTAAATACAAAATAAGGATCATTTCTGACAAGCAATTTAATACAGGTGAATAGTTTTGGGAAGTAAAAGAGTTTAAAGCAGCTCATACACTTTACTTTAATGACTGAATTTCAATGCCAGAGAGTAATCACAGTCGTGTAATTTGAAGGATATAGTCCCTGGAGCTGTGGTCTCCCTACCTGATAGCTACAAGCAGCAATTCTGAACTAGTTATCTAGGCAGAAATCATATTTCACCCTCCTGACTGATCTAAATCTAAATATTTTAATTTCCCATATCCACAACCAGTGATGGCATATTTCATGATCATCAATAACAAAAAAATGTCATTCTCCACTTTGCTATTTTTAAATCCCATTTAGACCAGTATCCCTCTGTGTCTAGCAAAAAGACACCTAAGGAAAAACAGAATAAAATATAAAAATGTCTTTCTTTTGGTATATTTTTCCTATCTCCAGCCTCTGATGTTTTATTGTTCATTAAAACGTTTTACCTATTTACAAGGGTAGTTAGGTTGTGCTGAAAGCTCTTCAAATCTCCTTAATCCAGTCATCATTTACTCTGAGGATATTTTAGATAAGCTATAGAATACAACCTGTGGGATCACTGTATCTTTACTAGAAATGCATTGATTGTAATAACAGTATTTAACACTGATGAACGGAGTAAAACACATTAGTCCAACAAAGAACAATTGAAAACTAGGTCTAGAAATCTTGGGAAAATAGTCTCTGCACCATCATGGATATAAAGTAACATGTGCGTATTCCAAACAAATGCAGAATACTGAAAATATCACAGGAGAAAGCACACTTCTTATGACCCAGACTACAAACCTCTCGCTATTTTCTGTTTATATCTACCCTGAATTTCAATCATATTATCATCTACCTGCTGAGTCTGGCAACATACCTAATTTCATGTTGTACCACCTGACTGCCTTTTCTCCAAAATATACTTTCCCAGTCTTATTGTCAATGACCTAGCAAAGGTTAGCCATAAATCTTTTTCTCAGCAAGGATGCTGGTAGTTTAAGAGCTTGTCTAATAAGCAAGGCTGTATTTCTGAACTCATAACTAAAACAGCATGAACTATCATATCTTTCTGAGAAGTATTTAAAGTTGTGTAAATCCAACAGGTTAGTTAATGAAGTTGCAGATATTTTTGTGTATTTGTATGCATTTGATGGAGTATTTGTTTGATTTGTGTTTGCTCAGTCATGTTTTGTTCCTGATGAATAATCATTCATATTACCTAGTGGTAGTCTCTGCTTCAGTAAATTTTCTTTAAGTAAAATAGAACCCAATATCTCTTGTATGCAGGCTACTCTTATTTGAGAATAATGAAAATCAACTCAATTTCAGTGCCAAATATAACAAAATCTCTTCCATTTTATTATAGAAGAGGCAAGTCACTCTCTGAGATGTAGTGCAATTCCTTTTATCTAAATAAGTGGAAATAATTTTCCTACACATAGCTTAACTTTTACCTGAACTGATAATTTCTATGAGTCTATGATTTCACCTTATTGTAACTTACTGGAATAGAAATAAGGACAACTTTGTCCTGCTAGGAATTCTGCTTTTTAATTCCACCAAATTAATTACAATCTAATTTTTATCTTTTCTTTATTTGTCAGGAGATGGAAAGACTGTCTTTTTTCAAAAGTATTGTTCCTGAAGAAAGAGGAGTGCAAATGTATAGAGCCTGAACCTGGTAACTTTATTTTGGGTAAATAAAAATGTGTGATTTTAACATAGTATTGGCTAACTTACATTAAATTAATCACTAAACATGAAGAATAAGTTTACTTGTTCAATTTACTATCAGTGGGAGGGTATTAATGAATACTAGATATCACACCATTAATGTTTAAAATACTTGTGAAGTATATTCTGTATGTTACTTAAAAACCTCATCAATAAATGATCTGTAGATATTATGAAACAGCATATACTCTTGTACATCTTGATCTACAGTTTGGACTGTTCTCACAGTACAAAGGCATAGTTTCTATTTAGAATCTTACAGTAGTATAAAACCTTTTTGATCATCAGCAGTCATTCGCATTATCTATTCTGTTCAGATATCAAAATAAAATTCTAAATAGTGTTATGGATCAAAGTAACTTTGGATACATGAAAAAAAAACAACACTGTGGGAGTCAAATTATGTTGATTATTTTTTCCTTATCTTTTCAGGTTTTCTTTTTTGTAATACAACATAGAAGGCTTATTCACTAACTTTATTCACTTGCACTAACATTCTAAGTTAGTCACAAACAGAACGAATCAAAAAGAGGAACCAATGTGTCAGAAGACTTTGTGTTGTTTAAACAGACAAGACTCATTTCTGGGTCTACTCTGCTATACTGCAGTCTGAAAAGACTTCTGAAAATTTAGGAAAATTCTGGATTTTTTCTTAACCTGAGAGGTTCTGTTTTCCTCCTCCACTAACTTGACTCAGGAAGCTGAAGATGTCTGCCTGTCTTTCTGTGGTTAGTATTCATATTTCTTTCATGGCAACTGCTTTTGTACTAAGTGAAAATAGAATAAAATGCTTTAACATAATTGCCATTTTAGACAAGTTTGTTTTCCTTTTATGTTCAAAATTAAGATTGCTTTAAAGTGGTGTTTCTCCATATTCATCATGCTGAGGTGTTTCTATGGAGACAGAAGAAAGTAATAACTGAGTTCTAGGAGTTCAGCTTGGTGACTAAATCTAACACAATTCCACTAAGAGTGGAAAGAGAAGATCAATTTGAATCCTACCTGCAATGTGCAAGAAGTTTTTGCTCATCAATTATTTGAACAGGATGGAGAAATACTTTAACTGTAAGGCTCTGGAGAATTAATCATCTATTAATTTTCAACCAGTACCATCCAAAATACATTACTGCATATCAGATTTCTGTTTAGAATATCATTTAAAGTAATAGAATTAAAAAAAAAATAGAAAGGAAAAAACATATATCTTGACATGTTGATGTGGCAAATGTCAAATAATTTTTTTTGAAGAAATCAGTTATATAGTTATACAAAAAACAATGAGCAAAACCAACCTTCATTAGCACAATGCATTAAAAACTTCTGTATGTAATGTCAATATCCCTCTAATTATACAGAAACATTTATCATTTTCAACATTTGCATGAGATAATTCGAACCTTGTTTCAACTAAAATGAAATATATGTAAGAGATACAGGTTAGCTTTGGTCTTTGCAAATAAAACAGTGGACTTTATTTGTTTAAAGAGTATGCTCATTTAAATCTCTAAGATGATTTATAGTATGATACATTTAGTGGGGTAAGGATACTTAAATCAAAACATATAGCTACAGTTTTGCTTTCTTTAAAAATTTAAGTGTTAATTCCTTGCTGATCCCAAATACACAAACACTATAATGATAAAAATCTTCCATGGATTTCAGAGAGATTCAGATGAACTTTTAACAAGTTCAGTTTCCAAAAGTGTTGAAGAAAATGCACCTGTAAAGACTTCACATTTCATGGCTTCTCACTTGTATGCATGATCTAATAAAATAAGATACACATCTTCATTTATTAAATAATAATAAAAACCTAGGTATAAAGCATCGTTTTCATACACATTTCATTAAAATATTTTATTTTTAATATTTCAATTACATTATCATTCAAACTTAGGAAAAGCTATATTTTTCAAACCTATTTTGCACAAAATTTCTGTTTGTCAACTGTCTTCTTAATAGTATGTAATATACATGAACATATGTAGCTATGTTATATAAAAAACAGCTCAGTCTGTACTGATTGGCAGAAGAAGTCCAATGCAAATATGCATGAGCCCATCTGCATATCCTGTGAATGGATTAGACAAGTGTATAATTACATTTTTAATTTTCCTGCAATTGGGCAACATTTTCATAGCAGAAATAATTAATGTTTCTCTGAGCTGAGTAAGTTAAATGTATAGTTTTTAATACTTTTATGTTGGCAGGAACACAGTAAAGAAAATATTATATGTAATGGTGTAAACATGAATGAAAATAAGAGATTAAATTGTGGCTCATAAAACCAGTGGTATAACTGTACTTGGTTTCTCTACGGATAGTATTTTACTCAAGGAATTTAAGGAATTATTCTTTTTCAGAAATTGCTGTCACTATTTATAATGAAACAACACCTCCATACTTTCTTCCTGAGCAGTTAAGCCTACTCCACAGATTGTCATTCCAGTACATATTATACAAATGAAATAAATGAAGAATTCAAGAAAGTTACTAATGCTTTTTATGTTACTGCATACATTTGTTTTTTTTTTACTAGCTTAACCAGTAGATTTTTATAATCTACACCAGGAGTTATTTTATAAAGGGGAATGCTAACAACTTGTTTGAGATGCTGTGATAGAATTTTCTTTTGGGGCTTAATGCCAATATTGCACCACAATGACGCAGTTTAAGTTTAAGATAATGGTGCTTGTCATCATGTTTCACTGTCACTCTTCAACTAGGTTTTTAAATGTTGCTTAGTTGATCTTCTTATTCTCATTTTGTGTATAGAGACAAAGAATTATAAATGAAGTTAATCACATTTTGTTATCATCAAATTAAAAATATCACCTTTTAAAACTGTTTTCTCTTGAGGCAGAAATTTACTCTGTTGCATTCTAAGGGATTTTTGTCACTCTCAACACAGCTGAAGAAACATTTCCTTCTGACTGACCATGCTAAGGCTGAAATAATATACAGTCTGGGTTTCAGTGTCTCAGTAAGTCAATGACTTCACTGATTGCAATTTACTTTTCCCATTCAGGACTGAGATCCAGATGTACCAAATCTCTGTAAAACAACTATTAATACTTTTTATATGGACTTTCTGACTTAGAAAAAGAGAAAAGATAAACATAAAACTTTGTTCAAATAATTTTTTTTAAGAATATTATGGCATCTGGAGACTGTAAACAGAGCAGTGACACTGAAAATTCAGGTCAGAATTCAACAAGAATGCCTTAAGCTTCTGTCTGTGTATTCCTTATTTCCTTTCTGGCTTTGAGATCTTTATATTTTATCTTGTTTGTATTTTCTAGTGGTTTCAATCACCAAATACACCACATTTTTATGCTCTTTTCTATGCAGACTGTGGATATAGTCTACCTTGATTTCAGAGAGGCATTTGACACTCTCCCACAGCATCCTTATAACAGAATTGAAGAAGTGTGGAATAGATTAGTGGTTGGTAAGGTGGGTTGAGAACTGGCTGCTGGCAGAGCTCAGAGTGTCACTGATGCATAGTCCAGTTGGAGGCCTGTACTTAACAGATGTGCATGAGAACTTCTTCACAGTGAGAGTGACAGAGCACTGCCACAGGCTGCCCAGAGAGGTTGTGGAGTCTGGATGACTATCTGTGCAACCTGGGCTAGGGAGCTGCTTTGACAGTGTGTTGGACTCGATGAACTCTAGTGATTCCTTCCATCCCCTACAGTTCTGCAATTCTGTGATTCTTAGACATGAGTTATACATGGAAACTTTTTCTACTATTTTCTCTGATAGAGGGAAGTAGAATTTGTCTGAATTAAAGATATCCATATTGTATTTTACCCATATTGTAGCAAATTGTCATAGAAAACTTTTATCTATGGAAGGCAGTATGATGTAAGATTTAGCAGTATAGGTAGGCAGCCTCAAAAATGGGTGGACAGATGTTGCGACTGGTATGGGTTGCTGCTTACCCTAATGAGGTGAGGTTTGTTCCTCCATTCTTACCAGCACAGAACAAAAATAGATATGCATTTAAATGGAGTATCAAAGACAACTATAGATTCCTTCCATGTTAGTTATGTCTAAAAAATAATTATACCCCTAACTGGTCTTCTTGACAGCACTCAATTTTCTATTTCTATTCTGAGCCTTCAAAAATTTTTCCTCCAGTTTTATAAATTTCTTTTCAAGTCCTGTTTCTTTCATACTCTGCCTCTGTTATGACTGAAAGTGGGAGATTTGTTTTAATAAAATATTTCTCTTGCTTGTGTTCAGCTTTTCAGAGCTGAACAAGGAACTCATTTCATCACTGCACTGTTAAGTAAAAAGATCAAATTTGACCAGTAAAAAGTCACCCTATGGTTCAGTGAACCTGTATAAATAAGGTGATTGATCAGTGAGATTGACCTTAAATTAATTTGGAACCAGGAACAGAAGACATCATGGACATAATCTGCACCTTTGAATGTACCAGGAATCTACCACTCTCTAGTAGCTTTGCAGACAGCAAACCATTACAGTTATGATTCCCACGTGAAAAGCCCTCCAGACATACTGTGTGAAAGAATACAGATTCTTATTCTCCATAAACACAAGCTTATCTTTTTACTGTACAGAAACAGTTATGTTAAATATTTAATTACACATTTCCCACTCCTTAACTCCAAAGTTTTTTCTGTTCTATTCTAAAAAGTATCCAAGCTAATCTAAGTAACTGGTGTCATGCTTTTAATTTGTTCTGAGATTAAAAATCACAACTCATAATCTTGCATTTTTCTTGACAGTAGCTTTTATTTCAGTACGTTTTCAGATAGTCTGGGGAATACCTTGTACATATATATATATATATATATATATAAAATACACCTTTTTATTTTACTTCTACTTTTTGAAAATTAAGGGGTAAAAAAGCATCATTAAATTTATATGTATGTACACATGTATGTATTGCTAAGAGACCTAGTACTTTTGAAACTTAGAAATTTTAGGAGCTTAAGCTACTTCAGCCTTTAAAAGCAGGAGGCTTAAACTCCAAATCAGTTAGAATTCTCTGAGCCAATCTTTGTCTGTTAGAAAAAAATGAACAGAGGCACAAACTAGATAACAGCCTTTTATGGGGTACAGAAATTAAAGTAACAGAATTACCTTTCAAAGATATCTCCAGGGCTTTAATGTAAAAATAGCTATTATTTTATTAGACCTAGCTCTAATCCACAGCCTGCTCAGCTGTACTCCAGACTTCTGTAAGATAATCAATGCCTTCAGTGGGGAGTAGCTTGATTAAAAAAAAAAAAAAAAAGGGACCAAAAGGAAAAAACAAAAACAAACAAACAAAAAAAACCAGACATTTTGAGAAGCTGGAGAGCCATCTTGTGGTGATTCTATTTCATCCTCCAAAAAGGCAGTACAACTTTCATGAATTTGCTTCACTGTTAGTTTACTAGCTGGTTCTTATTATAGATGGTTTTTGGCTGGAAAAGTGTTTTATCTTTCTCTCCTTGTGTATTCTGATCAGAAATATGCATTAACGTATGTCTAGGAAGAAAAGAGAAAAAAAAGAAAAAAATATCAAAAAAGGCATGTTGCCCAAAAAATTTGTAACCATTCTCATAATAGCTCGTGCTCTCTGTTACTGAATGATTTTTCTTCAGAAATATATTATCATAGACTAAAGAGGAAAAAAAGCAAAAAAAAACAAGCACCTCTTTGGAATTAGAAAATTACAGCTCCTGTTTTTATATCACACACCTTATAGAAATTGTAATTTTCGTTACGAAAATTCCTGTAAAGAGTCTACATTTTAAAATCTTCTAATGCAGAAAATTTACAAGGAAGCTGAATTTCTGTTTTATGCTTCTACATCGCATTGATGGAAACTGCACAAAAATTCTGAGTTAAGAGAACTGGATTCTGCCATGAAATGGCCATCTTATAACTGTACAGAGAAAATGTTTTAGAAATTTAATGGCAACTGAATACAGTGAAACTTAAGTTTCACTTATAAGTGTGGCATTTGAGAAACCAGTTCTGCCTCAGCTAAAATCAAATAATTCAATATTAGTCCCCAGTAATATGCTCAACTTGCTCCTTCCATGAGAAGTCCTATTTAGTCGTATCTAGTTTTGTGCTTACTAGCCTGGATAAGCAGCAATAAACTTCATGAATCGCCACTAATGTCAGCACTTTCGCTGAGAGCAAAACATTGTCTTTTTTTTTTTTAATATTTGTAAGTTCCACAAAGGTTATAGTTTCTCCTAAGTATCATTTCTTTATATCTCAAAAGCAAGGAAACCATTATTGCAGAGAACATAAAAACGGTTTTCCAGAAACTGGCTTGCTAAGAAACAATGAGCTCCTGACAACATAGCCACCAAAATGTTTTGCATCTTAGGATAAATATCGTACCTTATTTTCTCCTGTCCCTTACCTGTAGACAATCCTGAGTAAGGGAAATATTACCGGCATCTGTAAAAGTATCAAACCAGGTTGAAATAGTTTCCAAGTAGCCAGGACCATTACTGTTGGCATCCTTATCCTTTTCCCTTTTCTCCCTCTACACAATTTGTAGCACTTCCTTATTTCACATCATTTTAACATTTGTCCTGTCTAAGAGAATTATCCCTGGAGGTGTTCAAGGCTGGGTTGGATTGGATATTGGGCAGCCTAGTCTAGTGAATGATTTAGTGTATGGCAACACTGCTTATGGTAGTGGAATTGGAACTGGGTATTTTTTAGGTTTCCTTCCAAAGCAAGCCATACTGAGATACTATAGCATAAGGGTACTCTGAGATTAGAAAAGAGAAAGAAGCTTAAAATTATGAGAAAGGACAGCATCAGAGAAAGGGGGAAAAGAAACAGCTAAATGGCACCTGAAAAGATGGAGATAACCTTTATTAATGGATATCTAAAACAGTCTGTGAGAAAAGTCTGAAAAAGCAGACACTAGAGAACAGCAAATTTAAACCTATGGACAAAGGTGTACAGTTAAGTCCATACACACGCAAAAACAAACAAACAAACAAACAAAAAAGCCATGTATTGTTAACACAGCTCTTATAGGAAAGCAAATCTGTAATTTGTTCAGAACAAATACTATGTAAATGTATCTAAATACTAATGTCTGTAGACATATGGGGATGAGGATATAAGTCATATTCTATATTTTGCATTTTTCCTTTATCTTGGGTTCCAGAATAAGTCTTTCTAAGTTTTAACTTCTGATTAATTTACTTTTATTTTATAGTTATAACTCCAGGGAGATAGGCAGATGTCTATATTACATATCAGCATCACAGTCTGTCACTATTTGGCACATTTGCCATTCTTTGCTTAAGTGAAGGCTAGAAAGGGAATATCAAGAGAGATGCAGATCAAGATAGGGGTGAAATGATAGAGATGTACGTGGACTCCTGTACTTTGTGTTTCTTTCAGTATACCTAATTCTGACTAACAGTACTAGAGCATATCACTTGAGATTGTAATCTTGCATCAGTTATTCACTGTGAACATTGAAATAATCTTAAATGTAGTTTAGATTTAGTGAAGATGAGAAGCCTCAAAGCACAAAAATAGAAGCAACATTGTGCTTCTGGTCATGACAGGGTAACTGACCACTTACACAGAACCACAGACCTTCATGTGAGAAAGTATATCACATGCTTATTACATGCGCCACTGAGAGTGGTCAGCTAATCACTAATTAGACAAATATAATGACATTATAAATAAATTCCTTTTGTAGCTACAGCTTATATGGAAATAAAACAATCTTATTTTTCTTTTGAAATATTTAGAACCAAATGCCTCTCTAAGACTGAGGACACAGAAGTTGAAATGATATGCGTTGTGGTTTATCTCAGAAAATAGAGATATTCATAATAACCATACCATTCCAGATATTGACTTTACCACTTGTTTCAGCATACAAGACCTTCCATTAGTGAAGACTCAAAAAAAAACAAACACCAAAAACCAATGCAGACATACTAAGAGTTCTACTTATTTTATCCTGAGATTATTATTCACATTAAGAAATATGAATAAATAATGGATTTTTTTCTTATTATGAGCATCTTCCATTTTTCTTATTTACTTGATCTCTGATAGAAAATATTTCTAGTGAATTCTAGATGTGGTTCATAAATCAATAATTTATCTCAGGAATTATAATGAAGTGTAATGAGAATTTTCAACATTAATGTACTTCTGAGTATTCTGCTTGTTGAAGTAATAATAAAACTTGTCAGTATTCAGTGGTCATATTCAAATAATTAAAAACTGTTTTCAGTAAAATATAAAACAAAATAGATACTAGATTTTTTGGTGAGCTTTAATACTTTCTTTGATTCTAATCAAACAGTTGTAGCAAAACTGCTATTCTCGCAAAGGTGAAGACAAACCTGTAACTGTTGCAATAAAGCACAATATGAAAACACAGTTATAATCTTGCTAGGAATGTGTGTGCTTTGGTATTCTAGAAGCACATATGGCAGTTTTCACACCAGGAGGGAGCGATAGGTGCTTAATACATTTAGAAGAAAATTGAAACTTCTCTGTGTTAAATGGAAAACAAACAAATAAGCAAACCACAAACAAACAACTTTTGTTGATATCAGGCTTAAAGCTGTGACAAATTACACATTACCTGATATAGTGGATGGCAACACTGCTAGGTGTGAACTAGGTGATCACTGAAGTCCCTTCCAATCCAAGCCGTTCTGTGATCTTACGATGGCTACTACTATGGATCTTAACATCAGCTTTTTCTTTTTTGATCGAATTGTAGTAAGGCAATCAGAATGATAAACCTAAAGTGGATTCAGACTTTCTCAGGTAGTATTGAGGAACCGCGCCTCTTTCCAAACCACACTGTTTATTTTGAACCTTTCAAATAAGATGCCTTCATGATCTCTAATATATATCAAGTCTAAACAGGGCAGATGTAAACATAGTAAAGGGCTTTCTTCAAAAAGATTGCATTTCTTACCTACTCTCCCTTGTGTGTCATGAAATTATTACCTGAAATTGGGAATTCTTATCGACTTTCTTCTCTCTAACAGTGTTCAACTAGTCTCAATTAATCCTACAGTATGTTAACCATTATACTTTGTGGAATGCAAGATTGATAGTTGCCATAGGAAGAAGTTTGACTGGTACCTGTAGGTTGCTCATTTACCAAAAATATTGTACTGAACAAATAACAGGAAAAATTATTTCTTGGTTTTCATGCAATGGAGTAACATAGGGGAAAAGACAATAACTTTTAAATTTATGTATAAATCAAAGATTGAATTTTAAAAAGAAATATCAAAATGTACAAATTTTCATAAACAAGATTCACTGAAAGTAAAAATGGATAGAGAGCAGAGAAGTGAGAATCTCGGAGTACCTTTAAACAAGAAATAGATCTGAAGGCTTACTGTGAGGAGAGAAACATGGAGAGGTGATACGTAGGGAATAGGAGTGGGAGGTACATTCATGTAGTAAGTAAGTATACAACAGATGAAATGGCTGGGGAGACTGGCTGGATCACGGCTTGTTCGGGGGTGCTGGTTATTGTATGTTCAATAAATGTTTGACCTGCTACACTCCGTATTCTATGTTTATTCAGAGAGATAATCTGTCTTTAAAATCTTAGCCCTTATATGTGAGTAATTAACACTTAACGACATACACTAGAACTTTCAGATTTGTTTCTTCTGCCAGCAACACAAAAACAATTCAATTCAAAATGTAATCGCTATTACAAACTAATACAGTGACAAAGATAGTGGAAGTTTACACAATAATCATACATAAATCTTTACTATTACACTTTTCTCAAACACAAACATTAGCAGTAACTTCAAATAAGCAAGAAAAATGACATTAAACTTATACACGGCAACGTTTTACTGATAAAAATATGCATACAGCTCTTTCTCAACCATTAGATAAATTGTGTTTTCAAGGGTTTGTGCATCTCCACAAACATTGAATTTTACAGCACTTAATTAAGTGCTATAAGTGCTTATATTTTTCTGCATTAATTTATAAGGTCTAACTGAGTTCTTAGAAGAAGGAATTAGACGCCTACTCTCCCAGTGGAGATAGACACCTGCAGGTTGTGATTTTACCCAAGGACGATATGAATTAATATCTACTTCTCTCTCATCCTTGATTACACAGGAGTTGAGGACACTTAGACTCCTGACTCCCTGAGCTATTTGCTCCTGTGTATTAATTTTCTTGTAGCAATAAACATGGCATGAAAGTCTTTCTATATCCTATTATCAGCGCCATAGCCAGAACTATAAGATTATCTCTACTAGATATTCCTGGATAAAAAAAATCCCTTCCTTTCCTTCACATTCATGGGAAACAGCTGGTTATATGTAAGCACCCAAATTCTCCACAGATGATCTATGTAATATTACTGTAACAGATATTTCAAACAAACTTCTCTTTACCACTCTGCATAGATTTCTCTTGCATGATTTGTAGAATATATCCCAGGAGCTGCTACCACTTAGAAGGAACCATTGCATGTATATACATGTCCTAAGCTGTTTGTTCATTTCACTCTATTATACTGTATGTCCTTGTCAAATACTTTGTTATTCATCTTCCCTCTAAACTCCTTTAAATCCCAGCCTTCTTATTTTTGCTCACTGTGAATACCATTTGATATTTTCAACTGCTTTTGTCACCCAATTTGAAATCCAGGTTCTCATCCTTAGCCCTCTGAAGCACTTTAACCAGAAATTAATACAAATATGAATAAAATCGAGTTATGTAATTCTTATATCTGTTTTCCACCATTTTCTTTCCCATCCACATGCTTCTTTGTTGATAATATATGTCAGGATAGCATTTATTTTGAATGTGCACTTGGTATTTTTCAAATCTTTCTGATTTTATGGAGCTTCTTTAGACTTGGCATGAAGCACAAAATGTTTGCTTGTTTCTCTATCACATGTACGACCCTTCTTTCTCAGCCATATTCCTCTAGACCTTGGGATCTCTGTAAAAGTTAATGAGCACAAGAGGAAAATATGTCTATCTGCATGGTAGTCGTATATCTTTTAGCAGGACTGTCCCACAGTTGACAGATATTCATTTAATCACAAAGCTGATCTATGAAAATATAGGAACTATTTCTAGTAATAGAAAACTTGTCCTTCATGTCTGTACGGACATTAACACCAAAGCTACCAAAATTTGCACTTACTAGTGAATAAGCATCTGAGCTTCTTCAAAATAGTCTTTTATAGCTTTGACTAAATTAAAGTAGTGATGCACAGAAAAAAGAATGAATTCAAGAATAAATACTTATACAAAGAGACCTAGTGGCTTTGTTCATCAGCTAGACATGGCTAATGGTTGGCAGTTGAGCCATATTTAGAACTAATTGAAGTAACACAAACTGAACAGAGTGGGTTTACTATTTGATACTGAGCTTCACATTAAAGTACAAAAATTATTTCAAGCTTAACTGGCATGGTTGTAGCATGATGATGTTATTCTCCTAAAAGCCTTACTTCATAGGGTCTCTCTGAGTGCTTGTCTACCCAGATAGTCTGTTACATTAGTAAGATAAGAGGATTTCAGTCCCAAGAAAAGATTGATTACTGTTAGTTCTTGTTTTCTGTCCTGTGTTCTACATACTTGTAAGAAGGCTCATATTTTGACTAATGAGCAACTCTGTTAAATCTATGGTATTCTCTGAGTATAATAATAAGTTACTCAATGTGAATAATGAAGACTAACATAAAGGATTCACATCATATCAAGACTTTACCTTTGGCCTATCCTAGAAATAGTTACATCTTGAATATAACATGGAAACATTAACAGAATGACACTTTCTCCCTTCAAGAAAGAAGGAATGGGAATGGGAAAGGGAAAGGGAATGGGAATGGGAATGGGAATGGGAAAGGGAAAGGAAGGAAAAAAAAAAAAAAAGAAATACAACCACAATCGTGGCTACATATTCATACCTGAGGTATAACTCAGTTTTTGGTGTTTTTTTTCAGTCACTCAGTGACTGATTCCTCAAGGAGTTCTTGATAGAATGCAGACTATTTTAATTTATGTATTATTTTTAATTCTTTCCCTTGTTTATCACTTAACCAATTAGAATCAGGAGAGTCCAGGTGGTAATCAAGCTGTATGAAATTGTTCTCATGGAATAATTTCAATGGATGTTACATGGTAATTACCATCCTAACACGAGCTGCAGGCTAATTGACTGAAGTTGTTGGCCCTAGTCCAGTATGACCCTGTGTAATTCCTACATGAAAAAACAGAATGTTACATCTTTTGGCTTGACATTCATGCACATTTGCAATTAAAAACACTCGAAAGGAATAAAAAAATCTGTTTTTAAGAGCAACTCTGAGAAAATGTGAATGCTTTTAGCTTACATAAACACAGAATTAGCGAACTATTATTTTCCTAAGTTTCTCAAAGCAATTTAATTATCTTCTGAGAGGCAAACACTTCTATGAAAATCTTAATCTGTTCTTTGGCCTGCATCTCAGAAAAGAAAGAAGATGCAAGATGCCTTTGCAATACTCTAGTCCTTCTTTTACATAGGAATACTTCTGTAAATTTCAGTGAACTTTCTGGCAATCATCAGTAGTGTAATAAAACTGTGCAAGTTCATTTACTTTCCCTGTCCACATACCTTACTCTGAGAAAACGATTTCTTTAGGAAATTCTTGTAGGCCACCTTTATGCACTGGCAGGCTACTATAAGGTCTCCTTGGACCCTACTCTTTTCCAGGCTGAAGACCACAGATCTCTCAACTTGTCCTCATAGAGAGGGTCCTCCAGCCCTGCTCTGGACCTGCTCCAACAGCTGCACACCCTTCTTGCATTGGGGCCTCCGGAACTGGACACAGTACTCCAGTTGGTGTCTCACGAGAGCAGAGTGGAGGTGCCAAATCACCTCCCTTGACCTGCTGGTCCTGCTTCTTTTGAGGCAAACCAGCATATGGTTGGCCATCTGGGCTGCAAGTGAACATTGCAGGCTAATGTTGAATCTTTCAACAACTGACACTTCTCAGGGCCACTCTCAAGCCATTCTCTGCCCAACCTGTATCTGTAGTTGAGGTTGCCCTGATCCAGACACAGGACTTTGCACTTGGCCTTGTTGAACTTCATAAGGTTGGCATGGGTCCACCACTCAAGCCTGTCTGGGTCCCTCTAATAAGCATCCCTTACCTCTAGCACATCAACTGCACAACAGAGCTTGGTGTCATCCATGAATGTGCTGAGGATGCACTCAATCCCACTGTCCATGTCACCTACTGAGATGTCAAATAACACCTATCTCAACACCAGTCCCTGAGGAATTCCACTCGTCACTGGTCTTCACTTGAACACTGAGCCATTGACCGCAACTCTCTGAGTGTGACCATTCAAACAATTCCTTATCCAGGGAGTGGTCCACCCATCAAATATATTTTTCTCCAATTTGGCAACCAGGATGTAATGCAGGACAGCATCAAACATTTTATACAAGTCCAGGTATCATCAGGTAAAAAATTAATCTTCTTCCTGTTTATAATAGCTAACTTTAAGTACTGAGAGGCTGAAATGAGGTCACCCTGGAGCCCTCTCATCTTCAGACTGAACAAGCCCAGACCCCACAGTTTTTCTTCATAGGAAAGGTGCTCTGGCCCTCTGATAATCTTCATTGCAATTTCTGGATCTGCTCCAAAAACTGCACAACTTTCTTACCCCAGGAATCCCAAGCCTGGATACAGTACTTCAAGTGAGGACAGAGTAGAAGTAGACAATCACCTTCTTTGTTCTGGTGGCCATCCCTCTTTTGATGCAGCCCATGCTGGCCTTCAGAGCTACAAGTACTCTATATTGGAGCTCTGTGCAGCCAAGGATCTCCTTTACAGAAAGTGTAAATTCCCTTCCTCTTCTTCCTTCATCTATCCTTTGAAAATATCCTGTACCAATCCATGATAACATATAAGCCATCCTGTCACATCAAGTCACTGTAATTCCAGTGATTTGCACACCTCAGACTGTGCACGGGTTTCCAATTCTTGTTTGTTTCTCAAGTGCCATGTATTAGCTTAATTATAGTTCTGCAGGCAGGAAAAGAAAAGAAAAGAAAAGAAAAGAAAAGAAAAGAAAAGAAAAGAAAAGAAAAAAGAAAAGAAAAGAAAAGAAAAGAAAAGAAAAGAAAAGAAAAGAAAAGAAAAGAAAAGAAAAGAAAAGAAAAGAAAAGAAAAGAAAAGAAAAGAAAAGAAAAGAAAAGAAAAGAAAAGAAAAGAAAAGAAAAGAAAAGAAAAGAAAAGAAAAGAAAACATCTGAACTCTCTCCCTTTCTGAGAGAAAATATGAATGTCTTCCTATTACCTAAGTCACTGTTTTGAAATGCATGAATTGATTATTTCAGGGCTTGGTGCTCAGCCCCAGTGAGCTATTAGAAGTATTTCCACTAGGTCAGCAGTTTGTACATTGATACATTCTCAAAACTTTCTATTAGGTATACTTCATCTCTTCCAGGTGATATTCTTTAGTCACCAAACAAAGCACAATCATCAAAAAAGGAAAAAAAATAAATTATAGTTGCACTGAATATGCAGTCTTGCACTGATCTGCCATCACTGTCTGTTACTGTCTCTTTAACCAAAGGGATTGTCAAGACTACTATTGGGAACCTATTTCTCTAATCCTCATCCCAGAGACCTTTCATATGCTCAGATTTTTTCTTCTGTACATCACTTGTGCCGATATGGACAAGGAAGATCAGGATGTGACTGGATACTGATTTTTGAAATTGACAAACATCCTCAAAATGACACTCTGTGTCATTTCCTCAGTGTAGAGGAAAAACACCTGCAGATCTATGCACAGTCTGGGGGAGGGCCCAGGGCTGCAGAGCTGCGGTGTGCAGAGCAGGCTGCAAGCACGGGGGGTTGCCTGGCCCACGGCAAGAGTAGGGGTGAAGGGAAGCAAATCCTGCCCCACTAGGGCAGAGGAAGAGGGGTGGAGCTCAGGACCGGACTCCAGCCTCTCTCTCTCGGTGCGCCTTCTGGGCTGCCGCAGAGTGACAGTATGTGTGCTTCTCCTGCAGTTTTTCTAAGGTAAGATCTAAGATTTGGTTTGGAAACATTTGCTTCCCTCGATTCCTCGGTTTTGTTAGATTTAGTAAAGAAGTTACGGTTCCTCCACAAATTCTTTTCTTTTTTTTTATAATTTTTTTTTTATTATTATTTCTTTCTTTTTTTTTTAACATCCATTGTCTCCGTACCCTTCCCCCACACACGCTCCCCCAACCCCCGCTTCCAGTGCACGTGGTTTCACGGTTCTAGATGATAATTTCCTCCAGGCTCCATTCCTTTTTCATTGCTGGAGGCTTTTTAGGTTTCATCATCAGGATTGTCGCGGTTGCCAGAGAGCGAACTCCCAGATGGTCATCAAATTCCGAAGGCTGAAGGGCTGCAACAGAGGGAAGCAGAGCAGAGGTGAAACCCCCTGACCTGCAGAGACCTGCCACCATCCCCTCCGGGCTATGCCAGCCCCACACTGCTTTTCCTGGACAGGCGGATTGAGAGTGACCGAGGGATCAGCTGAAGCCGTTGCTCAAGGTCGCCCCAGCTGCCCCAGGAATGTCCTCCTGCCCGTGTATCATTTCCTTGCAGCCTGACAAGGCCTGGCTGCACACTGCCCAGGCTCTGCCCCCTGCCCCCGGTCCCAGCACGCCATCACTCACCACTTTGGAATTCATCGCACAGTTCCTCACTATCAACTCTGGAGCGGCGCACAGCAAGCCCTAGGTAGAGAGCTCCCGTCAGACCCCCATTCCCCAGCACGCTCCCAGCAGCACAGGCTGCAGCCCGGCCAGCCCAGCTGCTTCCCCTGCTGTGCCCCAGGCAGGTACGATGCCTGAGGGGGGACCTGATCAAGGCGCCCATCGGGGCTACCAGCACGGGCAGGGTGTGCCTGGGGGGTGCAGGGCTGCACCTTGCTGCCAGGGCAGGGCCCGAAGAGGGGACTCAGGGGCTGCACTCACAGATGAATCTGACAGCCTGAAATCGCACAGAGGCCTGAGGATCCTTCAGGTAAGGCAGGCTCTGCCGCAGGTATCCTACCGCTCTCTTCTGGTTTTCGCACAGCTGGAGAAGAGCACAAAGGCATGGGGCTTGCAGACCCTCCTCAGCTGCTGGGGTCACCCACCCCTCCTGCCAACATCCCCTTCCCACAAGCAGGGGGGCTGTGGCTCTGGGGTTGTCCTTACCAAGCAATCCCTGATACTCAGTGTGTTCTGTTCCTGGGCCGCGCGCTTCAGCCTCTTCCACCTCAGGAACTTTGCACAAGTGACTAGGGTTTCCCCAGCGGCCTACAGAGAACAGACGCTGGGAGTTGGCACCACAGGCACGCATCCCAAGAGTCTGAATGCTTGCCGACCTTGCCCTCCATTCCCAGTCCACCCCTGAGCTCGGCACACGCTTGCCTGCATCCTGATCAGGTCTGAAATGCATACCTGTGCAACACTCGGGATCTCGTCACTCATCCGAAGCAGCAGAGGAAGCAGGCCCCCACGCACGTTCTTCTTCATGCTTCCCTTCTGCCACCACACCACAGCCTCCATCAGATCTCGGAAGAGGCGGATGGAACTCTCTCGCACTTCACTTGACACCTGAGGGAGAAGGATGGGAGGACCTCAGCGCCGCACTCTCACTGCCCATGGTGAGCATGAGCAAAGGCATGGCTGATGTGGAGGGAGATGCATCGGTCCCATTCTGCACAAGGACACTGTGCGGTGGTGCAAAGCAGTGCAACAGGTTTCCAGCACAGGGTGCCTGTGCCTCCCAGTGCTCCCGCAGCCGCCCCACCACGGCCAAGCAGAGCTCCCCAGGCTCCAGGCCAAGGAGGAGACAGGCCTGGCCCTCAGCAGTGCCTCTGGGGCACAAGCTGCCCGCTCAGCCTCCAGCTCCCTGCTACAACAGCCGGAGACAGCGCCTGGTGCTGGAAGTAAAGGGAGTGCTCGTGGGTTTCAGAGCAAGCCTTGGCAGAAGATGCTCTGCGCAGGCCTCAGTCTGGGCCACCACACAGGGGCCTCACATCACTGACAGCGACAAAGCTGCCAGGGACGAGGCCGGCTGGGCTGCGTGGCTCTGAAGACATCCCACAAGAGCCCAAAAGAGCCCAGAGAGAAAGGATAAGGGCCTCCCGTTGTGCAGTGTGCACAGAGCTTGGCCTCCCACAGCGGACTTACATGATTAAAAAGAGGCAGCATCTTCTCAGCCACCGTCACAGCACTGGAAGTGGCCTCTCTCATCCCCATGTGTCTCATCACGTTGTTGAAGATGCGCAGCGCCTCCAGAATGATGTCTGTGTTGCCAGTACTCGTGGTCTCCATGATAGTTGGCAGCAGGGCCCGTATTTCTCTTGCCTGTCCAAAACACGCAATTTTCTCTTCATCAAGAGGGCTCTGCCCACCCTGGCCCCATCCTTCAGCCCAGCTCCTGAGTCTCAGGCAAGGCCACGGCACAAGGATGCCCACCACCCCAGCACCAGGCTGCCAACAGGGCTTCATTTGACTAGGTCCTGCTCACCGTCTCACGTCTCTCCGACAGCAGGAGAAGGCCTCTGAGCCCCAGCCAGAGTATTGGCAGGCTTTCCGTCTTCAGAATATTCTGGAGGGCTGCAGGCTTACATAAATCTTTGAGGGTTCCCTCGGTGGGGGGCATCACCTGAAACAAAGGCAGCGGTGAGAGCCGGACAGAGGCAGCAGGACTCCGTGCAACCTGCAGCTCCTGGCTCCTCTGGCAGCTCAGGGCAGGAGCTGGGCAGCAGTGTCCTTGGAAAGCGTGATGGTCCCCCTGTGCCCCACGCCTCGCACTACACAGGCCTGCTTCTCCTGCCCTCTGACCAGCCACAGCTTTGGGAGCATGCGGCCGGCAGAATCTAACACAAAAATGGCACCAGACTTGGGTGGCCACGGGCACTTCCCCTCCCCGACCCTGCAGCCTGCTCAGCCTGTGCACAGCCACGGCTTCATCCCTGGTCCTGCCGTAGTCCTGACTGCCTCTGCCCAAGCCCCGATTTCCAGTCTGGGTGGGGTGGGCAAGGCAGGGGAGGCAGGGAGCTGGGGCAAGAGAGCCCTGAAAGAGAGCACGGTGCCTTGTCTGGTAACTCACAGGTAGATGAAGGAGGCCCAGCTCCGCTGTGCTGATGTTAAAGATCTCACACAGCCGTTGGTCCTGGAGAACACTGTACAGTTCTTCCACGATTAGCGCAGGATGTGGCAGGTGGAGCATCAACCTCCAGATGTCCAGGGTAGAGCTGCAAAGCAAGAGCAATGCTGTGTCAGCAGGGCTGCCTCAGCCACAGCACCATGGCTCCACCATGGCCTGGGGACCCGGCTTGGGTGAGCAGGAGGGGCTGAGATGGCCTTCCCCGTGGGGCAGGGCAGGAGCCTGACGGATGGGAGGCTCTGGGCTGCCCCGGTCGGCGTTGGCTGCTGCAGCCCTGAGCGGCACACCGGCACTGAAAGGCACGGTGGGAAGGAAGGCCTGCTCCTCGATGATGTGCTGCAGCTTTCTTTGGCTCTGGCAGCCAGAGCATCTCCCAAGCCCTACTCTTCCCTTGGAATCAATGTGTGGGGCTGTCGGGGCTGGTACCTGTCACTCTGTGGAAGTTGAGTCAACACGCTCATCAGCGCATCCCCGCGAAACTCGTTGATGAGCACATCAACCACCGAGAAGAGGATGTGCTGGTGCGATGTGCTGATGCTTCCCAGGTTTCTGTGGATGAACCCCAGAATCCGTGGAACCTGGTTGGAAGAGACAGGGAGATTGCTGCTGTTGCTGTACTGCAGACATTTGCCCTGCTGCCACTGATACTGCTGTCCTTCCCACTGCTCTTTCCTGGCTTAAAATGGCTTTGGACGCCCACGAGCTGTGGAGGGCAGGGCAGGGCAGGGCAGGGAAAGGCACGCTGATGCAGCCTCATAGTGCTTACATCCATCAGCCAGATGCCAGGCTCTGTCAGAACTGCATCCAGTATGATCTTGGATCTCTCCTTGTCCTCAGTGCTGCTGTCTTGAATGGTGGTCTCAAGAGTCCGAAGGACGAAATCTGTCCTCCGAGAAGGGAGAAGTCTTTCTGCAAGTGACTGTGTAGGAAGAAAAGAAGGAAGGGAGTGAAAACATGTCAAACTGAGAGAGACAACATGGCCTAGGGTGCAAGACTGGAGGAAAAGGAAAGGTGAAGACCCTCCTTTTGGGCTCCCAGCTGTAGCCAAGCTCATCTCTCAGGTACCCCTGAGCTGTAGGCTGCTCTGCGATGCAGGGAGGGGGAGATAGGCTGGCTGGAAAGTTCCTGGCTCCTTACCTTCCCCCAGTGACTGCTGTCCAGGAAACCACACAGCCTCCACATCCGTACCATTGCCCTGTCATGCACAACTTTGGTCACGGAGCTGGTGAAAGGCAGCAGCACCTGTGAGGAGAAGAGCTTCTGGTTTGCCTGGGAGCTGCTGATGGCCACTCCAGCTGCTCCCAGTGCCGTTCCCGTGAAGAGGGCACAACAAATTCTATCAGAGAGACCTCTGGGAACAGAGCTCTGCAACAGACAGACCTCCAAGATGCCGTGCAGCTCCTCAGTGACGCTGGGGGTGGGATAGTTGTCCACCGCTATCTGCAGCATCTCGTCCATGGCATGCAGGGTCTGCAAGGAAGACAGTAGCAAATGGAGGTCTCTCAGAGGTCCCTCTCACCCCCACGGGACCGCCGCGAACCGCTCTCAGTGTAGAGGAAAAACACCTGCAGATCTATGCACAGTCTGGGGGAGGGCCCAGGGCTGCAGAGCTGCAGTGTGCAGAGCAGGCTGCAAGCACGGGGGGTTGCCTGGCCCACGGCAAGAGTAGGGGTGAAGGGAAGCGAATCCTGCCCCACTAGGATCCTTGTTAATCTCTGGACACAAGTAATCCAAGGGGGCAGCCCGGAGACCTAAGGTCTGCAGTAGTTCACCCACTACGTACATGGTCGTAGAGGAAAACGCTCAATTCCTCTTCCTCCGGAAGGTAGAAGACGACTTCAAAGCACGTGCGTAGGAGACGTGATATTTCATCCTTGGTAATGGCCTTCATTTTGCTGCAAATAGAGAGACCTCGATGCTAGGAGCGGTGCCTCGATGCTGAGGCTGGGGTAGAAGAAGTCCTCCCCTGGGCAGGACTCCCTGGGAGAGGTGGGTAGCCCTGCCAGGAGGTGCCTTCTCCTCCACGGGGCTGGAGTAGGGGAGAGCTGAGGCCATCGGATCTGAAATGTGGGATGCCTCCCTGCTAGGGTCAGGGCCACCGGGATCACGGCCTGGGGATATGCTGGCCAAACCGGGGGCTGGGCAGCTTACCTCAAGGCAGCAATGGCATTCATGCTCAGGAATCTCAGATATGTGCTCAGCCGCTCTGTGGGCTCCTCGAGCAGTAGAACCTGCAAAGCACAACTGGGATGGCACCTGGCAGCCACCAGCGCCCAGCACCAGCGCGCCTAGCACTGGCTGGCAGGGCCTGAGAAGCTCCAGTGCCCCTTAACCAGCACTGGCACACAGATGCTGTCGTACACCCCCACTGCTGAGCACTCAGCAACACCTGGGAGTCCCGCCTGGGGAACCTCGGTGCCTGTGCATGATTTCCCTGCCTCCCCCTGCCCCAGCCCTGTCCTCCCAGGGTAGAGATACACAACACAGGGGCCATGTCCCCTCACCTCGATATGCTCTGCCAGACTGTGTGTGGAGCAGAAGACATCCAGGCCCTTCATCAAGCTCATAATGGCAGCAGTGTAGCAGAGTGTGAGGATGCTGCTCAGGAACTGAATCTTCTGAGCCAGACCCTGGCGGGCACGCAGAGATACGAAGGAGTGTGAGTGGGGAAAGCCACGGCCAGGGAGACCAAGCGTTCTGGGGTGCGAAGCAGTGCGGGATGCCTGGAGGGCAGCAGCTCTGCACAGCCAGCAGCCCTCCTGCAGCCTGACGGCAGAGCCGGAGGGACAATCCGGAGATGCCGGCACAGTGGAGCTGGAGACTCGTGCAGTTACCTTTTCCCTGTGTACATGAGAAGTGTAGGCCTTGATGCAATCGACAGCCTCCTTTTCCTCTTTGTACACGGGCAGCCAGTCAGCATCTAAGCAGGGAGGAGAGTGAGCAGCGCTGTAGAGGGGCCGAAGGCAGGCGCGAGCAGAGGAAGGAGCTCTGCCCTGTCCAGCCGTGTGCCCGCTGCCCTGGCACAGTGTGCCCGTGGCTGTGAGGACAAGGGGCCCTGGTGTCGAGCAGGGGGCACTGGCTGCCCCAGCCCTGCCCGCCATGCTGGGGACCCTGACTCACCGTCACTCAGCACCTGCACCTCGGTCTCCTCACTGGGCTCCGGTGGAGGCGTTCTGCTCCGGGAAGACCCACTCTCCTCCCAGGCCACACTGGGGTGGCTTGAGGCTTCCTCCTCCATCCTGCAGGATGAGGAGGGGGCAGCCGCTGAGCTGCCGGGGCTCGACATAAATGACGTGGGTGGGCTGCGCTCGGGGGCTCGTCGCCAGACCCGCACACTCCTGCCCTGTCCCTTCGCTGTCCTGCCGGACACTGAGTGGTCTCCGTGTCGGCACCAGCTATTAATGGGTGTCTTGGGATGAGTCACAGTGGGCCCGGGCGGGGTTGGTTCTGGGTTCCATCTTCAAATGGCTCAGGAGAAACTCCTCCAGCGGAGTACTGCCCTCAGTTTGCTTGAGATAAATCCTGTCAGTGGAAGGGACACGTGGCCTGTTTAGAAACATAAGCTGATTCAACAAGGCTTGTACAGATGATTTCCTTGGACTGCTACCACACAGTCAAGTGCACATTTGTCCTTTTATGCCACTTCAGCCAAAGGGTCATCTGTTAGAAAATAAACATTAGATACATTAGAAAGGACCTACAAGGTCATCTAGTCCAACCATCCACCCACCACCATCCCTACCCACCAAGCTACTAAATCAAATCCCTTAGCACCTCATCTAAACGCTTCTTGAACAGCGCTGGGGACGGTGCCTCAATCACCTCCCGAGGCAGGCCATTCCAGTGTCTGACCACTCTCTCAGAGAAAAAATTTTTCCTCAAATCTAATCTAAATCTTCCCCGGCTCAACTTGTGGCCATTCCCTCTTGTCCTGTCTTTAGTTTTCTGGGAGAAGAGGCCGACCCCCTCCTCACCATAGCTTCCCCTTCAGGAAGTGGTAGAGTGCAATGAGGTCTTCTCTGAGCCTCCTTTTCTCCAGACTAAACAATCCCAGCTCCCTCAGCCGCTCCTCGTAAGACTTGTGCTCCAGACCCCTCACCAGTTTTGTTGCCCTTCTCTGAACACGCTCCAGGGCCTCGATGTCTTTCTTGTAGTAAGGGGCCCAAAACTGAACACAGTACTCGAGGTGTGGCCGCACCAGAGCTGAGTACAGGGGGATGATCACCTCCCTGCTCCTGCTGGCCACACTATTCCTAATACAGGCCAGGATGCCATTGGCCTTCTTGGCCACCTGGGCACATTGCCGGCTCATGTTGAGCCGAGCATCAACCAGCACCCCCAAGTCCTTTTCCTCCATACACTCCTCAAGCCATTCTGCCCCAAGCATTGCATGGGGTTACCGTGGCCAAAGTGCAGGACCCGGCACTGGGCCTTATTGAACCTCATCCCATTGACCTCAGCCCAGCTGTTGAGCCTATCCAGATCCCGCTGAAGGGCCTCCCTGCCCTCAGGCAGATCGACACATCCTCCCAACTTGGTGTCATCCGCAAACTTACTGAGGGTACACTCAATCCCCTCGTCTAGGTCATCAATAAAGATATTAAACAAGATGAGCCCCAATACCGACCCTTGGGGGACACTACTCGTAAAATGGGACGCCAGCTGGACTTAACTCCATTAACCACTACCCGCTGGGCACGGCCATCGAGCCAATTCTCAACCCAAAGAAGAGTGAGCCTGTCCACACCACGGGCTGCCAGTTTCCCCAGGAGAATACTGTGGGAGACCATGCCAAAGGCTTTGCTGAAGTCCAGGTAAACTGCATCAACAGCCTTTCCCTCATCTACCAGCCTGGTCAACCAGTCGTAGAAGGAGATGAGGTTGGACAAGCACGACCTGCTCTTTGTGAACCCGTGCTGGCTAGGTCTGATCCCCTGGTTGCCATGCATGTGCCGTGTGATCTCCCTCAAGATCAACCGCTCCATAACTTTCCCTGATACCGAGGTCAGGCTGACAGGCCTGTAGTTCCCCGGATCTTCCTTACGGCCTTTCTTGTAGATGGGAGTCACGTCGGCAAGCTTCCAATCTTGTGGGACCTCTCCAGATGACCAGGAATGCTGATAGAGGGCAGAAAGCGGCTTGGCAATCACCTCTGCCAGCTCCCTCAGCACCCTTGGGTGGATCCCATCTGGTCCCATGGACTTGTGGCAGTTGAGATGGAGGAGCAGGTCTCTGACTGTCTCTGCTGGGATCACAGGGGGTGTATGATGCCCTTTGTCCCAAACTTTCAGGTCAGGGCAAAAAGTTCCCAGTTGATAACTGATCTGTTAAGGACAGATGTGAAGAAGGCATTGAGAACCACAGCCTTTTCCTTATCCTCCGTGGTTACGTTCCCGGCTGCATCAAGTAAAGTAGGGAAATTCTCCTTAGTTCTTCTTTTACTCTTAGTATATCTGTACGAGGATTTTTTGCTCTCCTTTACTGCAGCAGCCAGTCTAAGTTCAAGCTGGGCTCTTGCAATTCTAACTTCCTGCCTGCAAATCTTGGCAAGTTCTCTGTAGTCTCCCCAAGTAGCCTGTCCCGTCTTCCAGAGGACATAGACTCTCTTTTTCTCCCAGAGTCTCAACAGAAGTTCCCAGTTCATCCACACTGGCCTTCTTCCCCTCCAGCTCGACTCACGGCTCGACGTATGGCTTACACTTAGCTAAAATAGATGTCTGTGTGTGTGAGTGTATGCTGACTAAAACTCTAATCCTCTGTGTTGCACTGAATGCATAGTTTGCTTGCCTTTGCTCCTGAGACATCCTGTCTTCCAGATCCAAACATCCCCCTCAACAGCACCGCTCATCCAGGTTGCAGGAACAAAGGGATTGGCACTGGTTGGACAACTTGTTCTTGGGATGGGGTCTCAACGGATGGCTTCGCAGCACCTCAAAAATGATGTGCTATATTGTGATGACCATTGTAATGCTTTTGCTGTTACTTCCTTGTATTTTCCAATGTGTGCAAAACATGATTGACAGCGCTACAAAGAAAATATTCATAGCGCAACAGAAAGGGGGAGATGTGGGCAATGGCAAGAGTGCGAGCCGGACAGAACTGCTAAGCAGGAATTTGACCACAAGCCTTGGATGGAGGCTGCGTAAAGGTAAGCTGACAAGGTCAAGATAACCGTGTTTGCGGAGTGAAAAGAAACAGGACACTGTAACAGAAGGTGATAGGGAACTGCTCATTTAGAGGACCAGGAGTGCCTTGTATTGTGATGATGTTTAACCTTAAGGAATGCAACCTTCGCCCAATCAGATCTGAACACGCGTTGCCTTTCTGTGTATAAAAGATTGAAGTTGTTGCTCAAAAAACGAACATTAGCTTGCATCAAGCTGGGTTCCCATCCCTTCATGGCAGCACAAAGGGGGGAGGAAAGTAGTGGTTCTGATGACAGATCACCATGCTTTAGGAAGACGTTGTTTTCAAAGTCTGCTCTTGGGAATTCTCTTGTTCTCGAAGTTCTTGCTAGCAACCTGGTCATGCTATTTAGGTCTGGTGATGATCAAACTTTGCCCTTCGATCCAAGGTTGTTGTGCTTTGATGCCGGTATGGCACTTCAGAACGTCGAGCTGGGAGTTCAAGAGTCAATGCTGTGGCGGGGAGTGGAAGAGGGGTGGAGCTCAGGACCGGACTCCAGCCTCTCTCTCTCGGTGCGCTCTCTGGGCTGCCGCAGAGTGACAGTATGTGTGCTTCTCCTGCAGTTTTTCTAAGGTAAGATCTAAGATTTGGTTTGGAAACATTTGTTTCCCTCGATTCCTCGGTTTTGTTAGATTTAGTAAAGAAGTTACGGTTCCTCCACAAATTCTTTTCTTTTTTTTTATAATTTTTTTTTATTATTATTTCTTTCTTTTTTTTTTAACATCCATTGTCTCCGTACCCTTCCCCCACACACGCTCCCCCAACCCCTGCTTCCAGTGCACGTGGTTTCACGGTTCTAGATGATAATTTCCTCCAGGCTCCATTCCTTTTTTATTGCTGGAGGCTTTTTAGGTTTCATCATCAGGATTGTCGCGGTTGCCAGAGAGCGAACTCCCAGATGGTCATCAAATTCCGAAGGCTGAAGGGCTGCAACAGAGGGAAGCAGAGCAGAGGTGAAACCCCCTGACCTGCAGAGACCTGCCACCATCCCCTCCGGGCTATGCCAGCCCCACACTGCTTTTCCTGGACAGGCGGATTGAGAGTGACCGAGGGATCAGCTGAAGCCGTTGCTCAAGGTCGCCCCAGCTGCCCCAGGAATGTCCTCCTGCCCGTGTATCATTTCCTTGCAGCCTGACAAGGCCTGGCTGCACACTGCCCAGGCTCTGCCCCCTGCCCCCGGTCCCAGCACGCCATCACTCACCACTTTGGAATTCATCGCACAGTTCCTCACTATCAACTCTGGAGCGGCGCACAGCAAGCCCTAGGTAGAGAGCTCCCGTCAGACCCCCATTCCCCAGCACGCTCCCAGCAGCACAGGCTGCAGCCCGGCCAGCCCAGCTGCTTCCCCTGCTGTGCCCCAGGCAGGTACGATGCCTGAGGGGGGACCTGATCAAGGCGCCCATCGGGGCTACCAGCACGGGCAGGGTGTGCCTGGGGGGTGCAGGGCTGCACCTTGCTGCCAGGGCAGGGCCCGAAGAGGGGACTCAGGGGCTGCACTCACAGATGAATCTGACAGCCTGAAATCGCACAGAGGCCTGAGGATCCTTCAGGTAAGTCAGGCTCTGCCGCAGGTATCCTACCGCTCTCTTCTGGTTTTCGCACAGCTGGAGAAGAGCACAAAGGCATGGGGCTTGCAGACCCTCCTCAGCTGCTGGGGTCACCCACCCCTCCTGCCAACATCCCCTTCCCACAAGCAGGGGGGCTGTGGCTCTGGGGTTGTCCTTACCAAGCAATCCCTGATACTCAGTGTGTTCTGTTCCTGGGCCGCGCGCTTCAGCCTCTTCCACCTCAGGAACTTTGCACAAGTGACTAGGGTTTCCCCAGCGGCCTACAGAGAACAGACGCTGGGAGTTGGCACCACAGGCACGCATCCCAAGAGTCTGAATGCTTGCCGACCTTGCCCTCCATTCCCAGTCCACCCCTGAGCTCGGCACACGCTTGCCTGCATCCTGATCAGGTCTGAAATGCATACCTGTGCAACACTCGGGATCTCGTCACTCATCCGAAGCAGCAGAGGAAGCAGGCCCCCACGCACGTTCTTCTTCATGCTTCCCTTCTGCCACCACACCACAGCCTCCATCAGATCTCGGAAGAGGCGGATGGAACTCTCTCGCACTTCACTTGACACCTGAGGGAGAAGGATGGGAGGACCTCAGCGCCGCACTCTCACTGCCCATGGTGAGCATGAGCAAAGGCATGGCTGATGTGGAGGGAGATGCATCGGTCCCATTCTGCACAAGGACACTGTGCGGTGGTGCAAAGCAGTGCAACAGGTTTCCAGCACAGGGTGCCTGTGCCTCCCAGTGCTCCCGCAGCCGCCCCACCACGGCCAAGCAGAGCTCCCCAGGCTCCAGGCCAAGGAGGAGACAGGCCTGGCCCTCAGCAGTGCCTCTGGGGCACAAGCTGCCCGCTCAGCCTCCAGCTCCCTGCTACAACAGCCGGAGACAGCGCCTGGTGCTGGAAGTAAAGGGAGTGCTCGTGGGTTTCAGAGCAAGCCTTGGCAGAAGATGCTCTGCGCAGGCCTCAGTCTGGGCCACCACACAGGGGCCTCACATCACTGACAGCGACAAAGCTGCCAGGGACGAGGCCGGCTGGGCTGCGTGGCTCTGAAGACATCCCACAAGAGCCCAAAGGAGCCCAGAGAGAAAGGATAAGGGCCTCCCGTTGTGCAGTGTGCACAGAGCTTGGCCTCCCACAGCGGACTTACATGATTAAAAAGAGGCAGCATCTTCTCAGCCACCGTCACAGCACTGGAAGTGGCCTCTCTCATCCCCATGTGTCTCATCACGTTGTTGAAGATGCGCAGCGCCTCCAGAATGATGTCTGTGTTGCCAGTACTCGTGGTCTCCATGATAGTTGGCAGCAGGGCCCGTATTTCTCTTGCCTGTCCAAAACACGCAATTTTCTCTTCATCAAGAGGGCTCTGCCCACCCTGGCCCCATCCTTCAGCCCAGCTCCTGAGTCTCAGGCAAGGCCACGGCACAAGGATGCCCACCACCCCAGCACCAGGCTGCCAACAGGGCTTCATTTGACTAGGTCCTGCTCACCGTCTCACGTCTCTCCGACAGCAGGAGAAGGCCTCTGAGCCCCAGCCAGAGTATTGGCAGGCTTTCCGTCTTCAGAATATTCTGGAGGGCTGCAGGCTTACATAAATCTTTGAGGGTTCCCTCGGTGGGGGGCATCACCTGAAACAAAGGCAGCGGTGAGAGCCGGACAGAGGCAGCAGGACTCCGTGCAACCTGCAGCTCCTGGCTCCTCTGGCAGCTCAGGGCAGGAGCTGGGCAGCAGTGTCCTTGGAAAGCGTGATGGTCCCCCTGTGCCCCACGCCTCGCACTACACAGGCCTGCTTCTCCTGCCCTCTGACCAGCCACAGCTTTGGGAGCATGCGGCCGGCAGAATCTAACACAAAAATGGCACCAGACTTGGGTGGCCACGGGCACTTCCCCTCCCCGACCCTGCAGCCTGCTCAGCCTGTGCACAGCCACGGCTTCATCCCTGGTCCTGCCGTAGTCCTGACTGCCTCTGCCCAAGCCCCGATTTCCAGTCTGGGTGGGGTGGGCAAGGCAGGGGAGGCAGGGAGCTGGGGCAAGAGAGCCCTGAAAGAGAGCACGGTGCCTTGTCTGGTAACTCACAGGTAGATGAAGGAGGCCCAGCTCCGCTGTGCTGATGTTAAAGATCTCACACAGCCGTTGGTCCTGGAGAACACTGTACAGTTCTTCCACGATTAGCGCAGGATGTGGCAGGTGGAGCATCAACCTCCAGATGTCCAGGGTAGAGCTGCAAAGCAAGAGCAATGCTGTGTCAGCAGGGCTGCCTCAGCCACAGCACCATGGCTCCACCATGGCCTGGGGACCCGGCTTGGGTGAGCAGGAGGGGCTGAGATGGCCTTCCCCGTGGGGCAGGGCAGGAGCCTGACGGATGGGAGGCTCTGGGCTGCCCCGGTCGGCGTTGGCTGCTGCAGCCCTGAGCGGCACACCGGCACTGAAAGGCACGGTGGGAAGGAAGGCCTGCTCCTCGATGATGTGCTGCAGCTTTCTTTGGCTCTGGCAGCCAGAGCATCTCCCAAGCCCTACTCTTCCCTTGGAATCAATGTGTGGGGCTGTCGGGGCTGGTACCTGTCACTCTGTGGAAGTTGGGTCAACACACTCATCAGCGCATCCCCGCGAAACTCGTTGATGAGCACATCAACCACCGAGAAGAGGATGTGCTGGTGCGATGTGCTGATGCTTCCCAGGTTTCTGTGGATGAACCCCAGAATCCGTGGAACCTGGTTGGAAGAGACAGGGAGATTGCTGCTGTTGCTGTACTGCAGACATTTGCCCTGCTGCCACTGATACTGCTGTCCTTCCCACTGCTCTTTCCTGGCTTAAAATGGCTTTGGACGCCCACGAGCTGTGGAGGGCAGGGCAGGGCAGGGCAGGGAAAGGCACGCTGATGCAGCCTCATAGTGCTTACATCCATCAGCCAGATGCCAGGCTCTGTCAGAACTGCATCCAGTATGATCTTGGATCTCTCCTTGTCCTCAGTGCTGCTGTCTTGAATGGTGGTCTCAAGAGTCCGAAGGACGAAATCTGTCCTCCGAGAAGGGAGAAGTCTTTCTGCAAGTGACTGTGTAGGAAGAAAAGAAGGAAGGGAGTGAAAACATGTCAAACTGAGAGAGACAACATGGCCTAGGGTGCAAGACTGGAGGAAAAGGAAAGGTGAAGACCCTCCTTTTGGGCTCCCAGCTGTAGCCAAGCTCATCTCTCAGGTACCCCTGAGCTGTAGGCTGCTCTGCGATGCAGGGAGGGGGAGATAGGCTGGCTGGAAAGTTCCTGGCTCCTTACCTTCCCCCAGTGACTGCTGTCCAGGAAACCACACAGCCTCCACATCCGTACCATTGCCCTGTCATGCACAACTTTGGTCACGGAGCTGGTGAAAGGCAGCAGCACCTGTGAGGAGAAGAGCTTCTGGTTTGCCTGGGAGCTGCTGATGGCCACTCCAGCTGCTCCCAGTGCCATTCCCGTGAAGAGGGCACAACAAATTCTATCAGAGAGACCTCTGGGAACAGAGCTCTGCAACAGACAGACCTCCAAGATGCCGTGCAGCTCCTCAGTGACGCTGGGGGTGGGATAGTTGTCCACCGCTATCTGCAGCATCTCGTCCATGGCATGCAGGGTCTGCAAGGAAGACAGTAGCAAATGGAGGTCTCTCAGAGGTCCCTCTCACCCCCACGGGACCGCCGCGAACCGCTCTCAGTGTAGAGGAAAAACACCTGCAGATCTATGCACAGTCTGGGGGAGGGCCCAGGGCTGCAGAGCTGCAGTGTGCAGAGCAGGCTGCAAGCACGGGGGGTTGCCTGGCCCACGGCAAGAGTAGGGGTGAAGGGAAGCGAATCCTGCCCCACTAGGATCCTTGTTAATCTCTGGACACAAGTAATCCAAGGGGGCAGCCCGGAGACCTAAGGTCTGCAGTAGTTCACCCACTACGTACATGGTCGTAGAGGAAAACGCTCAATTCCTCTTCCGGAGGAAGGTAGAAGACGGCTTCAAAGCACGTGCGTAGGAGACGTGATATTTCATCCTTGGTAATGGCCTTCATTTTGCTGCAAATAGAGAGACCTCGATGCTAGGAGCGGTGCCTCGATGCTGAGGCTGGGGTAGAAGAAGTCCTCCCCTGGGCAGGACTCCCTGGGAGAGGTGGGTAGCCCTGCCAGGAGGTGCCTTCTCCTCCACGGGGCTGGAGTAGGGGAGAGCTGAGGCCATCGGATCTGAAATGTGGGATGCCTCCCTGCTAGGGTCAGGGCCACCGGGATCACGGCCTGGGGATATGCTGGCCAAACCGGGGGCTGGGCAGCTTACCTCAAGGCAGCAATGGCATTCATGCTCAGGAATCTCAGATATGTGCTCAGCCGCTCTGTGGGCTCCTCGAGCAGTAGAACCTGCAAAGCACAACTGGGATGGCACCTGGCAGCCACCAGCGCCCAGCACCAGCGCGCCTAGCACTGGCTGGCAGGGCCTGAGAAGCTCCAGTGCCCCTTAACCAGCACTGGCACACAGATGCTGTCGTACACCCCCACTGCTGAGCACTCAGCAACACCTGGGAGTCCCGCCTGGGGAACCTCGGTGCCTGTGCATGATTTCCCTGCCTCCCCCTGCCCCAGCCCTGTCCTCCCAGGGTAGAGATACACAACACAGGGGCCATGTCCCCTCACCTCAATATGCTCTGCCAGACTGTGTGTGGAGCAGAAGACATCCAGGCCCTTCATCAAGCTCATAATGGCAGCAGTGTAGCAGAGTGTGAGGATGCTGCTCAGGAACTGAATCTTCTGAGCCAGACCCTGGCGGGCACGCAGAGATACGAAGGAGTGTGAGTGGGGAAAGCCACGGCCAGGGAGACCAAGCGTTCTGGGGTGCGAAGCAGTGCGGGATGCCTGGAGGGCAGCAGCTCTGCACAGCCAGCAGCCCTCCTGCAGCCTGACGGCAGAGCCGGAGGGACAATCCGGAGATGCCGGCACAGTGGAGCTGGAGACTCGTGCAGTTACCTTTTCCCTGTGTACATGAGAAGTGTAGGCCTTGATGCAATCGACAGCCTCCTTTTCCTCTTTGTACACGGGCAGCCAGTCAGCATCTAAGCAGGGAGGAGAGTGAGCAGCGCTGTAGAGGGGCCGAAGGCAGGCGCGAGCAGAGGAAGGAGCTCTGCCCTGTCCAGCCGTGTGCCCGCTGCCCTGGCACAGTGTGCCCGTGGCTGTGAGGACAAGGGGCCCTGGTGTCGAGCAGGGGGCACTGGCTGCCCCAGCCCTGCCCGCCATGCTGGGGACCCTGACTCACCGTCACTCAGCACCTGCACCTCGGTCTCCTCACTGGGCTCCGGTGGAGGCGTTCTGCTCCGGGAAGACCCACTCTCCTCCCAGGCCACACTGGGGCGGCTTGAGGCTTCCTCCTCCATCCTGCAGGATGAGGAGGGGGCAGCCGCTGAGCTGCCGGGGCTCGACATAAATGACGTGGGTGGGCTGCGCTCGGGGGCTCGTCGCCAGACCCGCACACTCCTGCCCTGTCCCTTCGCTGTCCTGCCGGACACTGAGTGGTCTCCGTGTCGGCACCAGCTATTAATGGGTGTCTTGGGATGAGTCACAGTGGGCCCGGGCGGGGTTGGTTCTGGGTTCCATCTTCAAATGGCTCAGGAGAAACTCCTCCAGCGGAGTACTGCCCTCAGTTTGCTTGAGATAAATCCTGTCAGTGGAAGGGACACGTGGCCTGTTTAGAAACATAAGCTGATTCAACAAGGCTTGTACAGATGATTTCCTTGGACTGCTACCACACAGTCAAGTGCACATTTGTCCTTTTATGCCACTTCAGCCAAAGGGTCATCTGTTAGAAAATAAACATTAGATACATTAGAAAGGACCTACAAGGTCTTCTAGTCCAACCATCCACCCACCACCATCCCTACCCACCAAGCTACTAAATCAAATCCCTTAGCACCTCATCTAAACGCTTCTTGAACAGCGCTGGGGACGGTGCCTCAATCACCTCCCGAGGCAGGCCATTCCAGTGTCTGACCACTCTCTCAGAGAAAAAATTTTTCCTCAAATCTAATCTAAATCTTCCCCGGCTCAACTTGTGGCCATTCCCTCTTGTCCTGTCTTTAGTTTTCTGGGAGAAGAGGCCGACCCCCTCCTCACCATAGCTTCCCCTTCAGGAAGTGGTAGAGTGCAATGAGGTCTTCTCTGAGCCTCCTTTTCTCCAGACTAAACAATCCCAGCTCCCTCAGCTGCTCCTCGTAAGACTTGTGCTCCGGACCCCTCACCAGTTTTGTTACCCTTCTCTGAACACGCTCCAGGGCCTCGATGTCTTTCTTGTAGTAAGGGGCCCAAAACTGAACACAGTACTCGAGGTGCGGCCGCACCAGAGCTGAGTACAGGGGGATGATCACCTCCCTGCTCCTGCTGGCCACACTATTCCTAATACAGGCCAGGATGCCATTGGCCTTCTTGGCCACCTGGGCACATTGCCGGCTCATGTTGAGCCGAGCATCAACCAGCACCCCCAAGTCCTTTTCCTCCATACACTCCTCAAGCCATTCTGCCCCAAGCCTATAGCATTGCATGGGGTTACCGTGGCCAAAGTGCAGGACCCGGCACTCGGCCTTATTGAACCTCATCCCATTGACCTCAGCCCAGCTGTTGAGCCTATCCAGATCCCGCTGAAGGGCCTCCCTACCCTCAGGCAGATCAACACATCCTCCCAACTTGGTGTCATCTGCCATTCAGGGCAAGAGAGCACTGAATGCCATCACCAAGAAAAATAGTTAGAAATGGAGACAGGCAGAAGAAAAGGCAGACTTCATTTAGCCAGTGGAAGGCATAGCTGTAACTGACACTGATCAGCATTTTTCCCACGCTGTTCCCCCCTCTAAACTACTTTTTTTCTTTTTCTGTTATTTCCTTTGATCTTTTTCACTAAAAACAAACTGAATAATTCTTCAACAATCTGAACATTCTCTCCCCCTTTACCTCAGTAATTAGTAATATCTCTCAGTTCTCTCTCAGTTGAACTGGAGAGCAGCTGTCACTTAACGCATGTTAATGTCTTTCACATCTAGACAATGAGTCCTGAAAGTCTTTTGGGTCAGGGTGTTCAGTTGGCTCCAGTTTGTTTATAGATGTTCCATCATTTGTCACTGTTCCTCGTGTTTTCTCAGGTAAGCTTTTAATATGACACTGGCAAAAAAAATTGAAATCCAGTTGAACCCTTTTTTCTCACTACAAGAGGTAGCATTTTTGCATCAGTCACACCTTTCCTCCCAGCTGAACTGAGCTTAGGCTTTTTCTCATGCAATCTCATCTGTAGCCTGTTCATCGTCCCAGGTGTAGTCAATCTTGATTATGGTTTCTCTAATATCAGTATGAGAGGACATATAGAATACAGGTGAAATTACCTCTGTTACCTCCTGCACTATAGCAGGAGACTGACTAACATTGACCAATACCAGGAGATCCTAACTAGTGGTGGCTAATTTGGCTATTCCAAGTAGAGCTAGGGATTGTGTCCTTTGATGTATAGTTGCTAATGCAGGCTTTATCTGTGACTAGTACTCATCAGTGCACTGACTGCAGTATTAACTGTTTCCATTGCTTACACACACAGTCTGCATCAGTCATGGCTGCTGGTACTCTCTGATGCCAGATAAGTTGGAAGCTAGCTGTGAGATTACTCTGTAAGATTCTCTGTTTGGCAGGAAATTTCTCATACTGTCTGCTAGTTCCTGGCCTTGATTCATTTCTCTTGTAATTGCTGATACTGACAGACTCTGCTTCCTCCTACACTGGTAATCTGAAAATTTATAACACTGCATGAGAGAAGTAAACACTTAAATATATATATATAGAAAAAAGCATGTTTCCACTTACGATCTCTTTTGCGCAAATGTTTTTGCTTTGTTTTTGCAGAGTGATTTTTTCATGTGATTTCTTTGCTATTAGATGTAACAAAGTGTAGAACAAAAATCTCTCCCAGCAAATTTAGCATGAAAAAATAATCCTACAAATGTATTCATGCACACAAATCACACTGTTTTGTTGGAGAAACTCTTTTTAGAGGCACAAATGCTGTAACTGCTTTTACAGAATAAAGTCTGCCCAGAACTGAAATGTAAGTTGGCATGTTTCAGTCCGTGCCTAATTTTTTGTAACACAACTAGAAATTTCCTGAACAATTCCCATTAATTCTCTGGCATTTAATATGTACCAGAAATTACCAGAAATACCAGAAATACCAGAAATTTCAAAAAGATGTGCAACAAAAGAAAAATCCATGAGACAAGAATCGAAAAACACATCAAATTACAATGCAAATTAGTTTCCATTTTGAGGAAAAAAAAACAAAAAACAAACAACAAAAAAATCTACTGCATGTGTTTAGAAATGTTGAATACTGGTATTGAATGATGAAATAATTAATGCAGTCTCTGAGACTTAAGTCCAGTCACCCATAAAAGAACTTAAAAGTTCTCATTCTACTACCAAAAATCATTTTACGTAGCAAAAAATCAATAGTGCATTTCCTTGCATTTATAAATAATAAACTTCAGAATTGTATGGGAAAAAAAGTAAACATATTATAGGCATCACATTAGGTTAGCCTTAAAAATTGGAGAATTTATACTAAATATTGCCTAATGTGTATTTTAAAATAAACATTAATCTTACTGTTGTTTCTGATATAGTTTCTTGTTGAAATATTAAATAAAATGAATCTGAAAACTGGTAGTAAGGTTCAGTTACTGTATTTATTGTTGTAGAAGTCCCTAAATATAGTTTAATTTTGTCAAACAATATTTTTTTCTCTTTTAGAAAAATGTAAATAGACTTGCATATTTTGGTGAAATACAAGTGAAAACATTTCAGGAGTCATTATGTACCTTTATCCTTAATTTTTCTTTGTATATTTTAAAAAGGAAAGCACTGATTTTTTTTTCTTTACTCTGACTGCCCCTTTTTTTGGGGAGGGGAAGGAGAGAAAGAGAGAAAACTATAAGTGTTACATGCAAAAATAGATAATGTTTTACTTACAAAGTTTTAGCAAGTGTTTATGAAGTTTAATTTTGAGTGTCTGTGATACTCTTGTCTGCAGTGGGTCCCAGTCTCTCTCTGTGGAGCAGATTAGGCGCTGGAGGCCCCTCTAGTACCTGTAAGGGCAGGGCCTGGGCGCCCATTCCATTCCATTCCATTCCATTCCATTCCATTCCATTCCATTCCATTCCATTCCATTCCATCATCCTTATGTATACTGCTATTTTTATATTTAACATTTTCGTCCTAGCTGCAGTGTAATACCCATAACAGATTGGCAAGACAGTGGCTACATCTTTGCAAACTGTTGTGGATGGCCTATCTCTAGTTGAGATGGGAGTCTCAGAGAACAATGAACCATTCTACTATAAAGAAAAGAAAGTTCTTTCTTGAAGAACTTTGAGATCATACTCAAAGCATGAATATGAATATTCACATTTTTATCTCAGTAGCAGGACTTTCTGATGTGTTGTCATGGTTTTATGATTTTTGTTGTATTGTTGATATTCCACATCATGACATCATGTGGTGTATTGGGAGTTAGAGAGTTAATACTACAGCTCTGTGGATCATCAATAGTTATGGATATGCCTGTCTCAGAAGAGAGGAAGAATTACATTCCCCAGAGGACTTTGTGAAGCTTTCAATTTTTGTGTGTTTTCCACTCAGAGGGAAAAGATAAAAACTCTCTGCGGTCACGGGACACTCTCTTTCCTTTGGGATCGACTCAGCAGTGGGTGCTCGCTGCTGTCTTGCCTTCAGTGTTAGTGTAAGGCCTTCGGTTTATTAGACACTCTTTCTTGCTCATTTTATTTGATTCATTAGCCTCAATTCCAATTATATTGTTTTATATTGTGTTATTTTACTTTCTGATATCTTATTTAGTAAATTAACTTTCCTCCTCAGATCGTTGCCGCTGTTTTGTTTCAAGGCCCATCTCCCTTTTCCCTTTCTCCCTTCCCCTTGTCCGGGGTGTGGGCCCGTGGGTCTCCTTCCTCAGTTGTCATGGAACCGGGCTGAACCAGCCCACAAACCATTGACATGTGTCTATAGTGTAAAGGTAAGACTCTATAGAAGATAGTGTCAAATCTTAAGTTCAAAAGGCTGTATCTAAACAGTAAGAAGAACATCAGACTTTACCTTCTATTTCACCAGTACTAGTCAAGGCAATACAAAAGCATATTGATGCAGAAACATTTTTAAAATTTCAGTTCTAGGGGAGGATGTAAGTTTGAGATTAGCCAAACAAATTTTGATTTCTTTCAATACATATGAGATAAAAATCATTTTTGATACAACATTTTAATCTAATTTTATGATATTTTCCCACCTCTCTCTGCAAGGCAAGACTTTATCCTGATTTGAATTTTTGTGCATTGACAAAAATAGGCACTTATTTGCTATAATTCTCAGCATTTCATAGTAATTTCTTTTCTCAGTACCTGTAGAAGAGAAGGAACAATTTGCTAAATCATTTCTAAACTATTTTATTAGCTTACATCACTACAAATTGTTATTCAGAATAATTATTTACTTTGCTGAACATTCAAATACAAATTTTATTCAGTCTATAAAACTACTGTTCCTTTTTGTGAGAGAAAGGAATATGGAATATGTTGAAATATGTTTAGCAAAATTAAGATCCTTTAACCTTTTTAGCCCAGACTTTCTTGATAACAATAATCTGCAGTGACAGAATAGGCAGTGAATGACTACCTTTATAAAGTTTCATTCATTATGCATCATGAAACAAGAATTAAATGTTAACTTTCTGTAATTTGTGATGTTTGGATTGGATTTTCTTCCTTGCAGAACCATAATTATCTATCTGAAAAAAAATCTTTCAGGGAAAACCTCTTTCAGGCAAAGACCTTTGTTTGATTCGGTATTGGCCAACTTTTAGCAAAGCTATTATAAAAGCCATACTGCCAAGATTCCAAATGGATAGTATCCATATAAATCATGCACAGCTTGGGAAGTTATGCAGTTTACAATTTACTATATTGACAGTAATTTCAGCTGTGTATATTTATAACTCAGAAGAACACCATGGGTGGTAACCAGTGAAAAAGAAATGAGGTAGACAGCATGTCTGAAGGTGTTTTAAAATCTTTTTGTAACCCCTGTTTACATTTTTAATGATCTTTTTTCTCTTTCTTCCTGGTATTAATATCCCATACTAAGAATTAGTTTTAGTATTTCTTTTAGGTGTTCTACTTAAGAACTTTTACAACTCATAAACTTCTGTTATCTTTCTTTGAAATTTTCCTGTTGTCAGATGATGGTTAATGTAACTTTTGTGCAAAGGTTCCAAATTATTCTAACACTAATATTCCAAGAGATATTTTCCATATTGAAAATGAACAGCCACATCATCTAAGGATGAGCTGTAATCAAAGAGGGTTTATTTTCTACCAAAGTATTTTACACTTCAATGCAAAAAACAATAGTTTTGAAGATAAACTTTTGTCTTTAGATACTAATACCCTCAAGGTACAGAGATAGTCCTCTCAACAATGAATTCAATAAACTGTCTTTAATAACAGAGTGAATACCATATGCCAGACACTTAAATACAAATCTCTGAGCATGAAAGCTTTAAGTAATTCATATTAATATTCATTCATCTATATTCATTTCTTCTTCTGGTACATCACACGTACTCAAGAAAAATATCAGAATTTACTGCATCTTGTTACAACATTTGTAGCAGTTCATACTTTTTCCCATGTAAAAGTTATTTCTCACTGCTGTGTGTAAAGCTGAAGCAGAAAATAAACAGAGAAAATATTTTAGTAGTTATAGCAACTACTGTGCAAAATCAAGAGTTGGATAAAGCATGTAGCATATAATAATATATTTCTATTGTTTCCTAATCCTAGAAAACTCAGTTGTATCTGAATATTAATTTAATGTCTTCCTTCCATTTTTTAAAATGGATTTAGTATATAATGTCATTTTGTTTATTAGAAAGAAGTCTTTGATTTTGTGGGGAGTAGCAGGGAAATGTCACTTTCATGTTTGTAGACCAATAGGAATTTACTTGTAGCACCAGAATCACCATTTAAGATATAAGTGTAAGAAATCCGCCAGTTACATAAATCATCCACATCAATCTTTTAAAATCGTGGACATCAACTTATCAGAATCACAGAATCCTTGATTAAGAGGTTAAATCATCTAGTCAAACCACTTTGAAGAAAGACTAAATATAACTGAATCTCCCTATTGATTCTAACCTTTAAAACATACAGGAAATAAATTCTTAATGATCATAGGGTCATAGAATGGCCTGGGTTGAGAAGGACCTCAAAGATCACCTAGTTTCAACCTCCCTGCCATGGGCAGGGTCACCAACCACTACACCAGGCTGCCCAGAGCCACATCCAGCCTTTCCTCAAATGCCTGCAGGGATGGGACATCCACAACCTCCCTGGGCAACCTGTTTCAGTGCATCACCATCCTCTGAGTGAAAAACTTCCTCCTAACAACTAACCTAAATCTCCCCTGTCTTAGTTTAAAACCATTCCCCCTTGTCCTGTCACTATCAACTCATATAAACATTCATTCACTCTCCTGCATATACGTTACTTTCAAGTACTGGAAGGCCACAGTGAGGTCTCCCAAGAGCCTTCTCTCCTCCAAGCTAAAGAAGCCCAGTTTCCTCAGTCTTTCCTCACAGGAAAGGTGCTCCAGCCCTCTGATCATTTTAGAGGCCCTCCTCTGGACCCGTTCCAAGAGCTCTGTGTCTTTCTCATTCTGGAGGCTCCAGGTCTAGACTCAGTACTCCAGATGGGGCCTCACAAAGTCGAGTAGAGGGGGACAATCACCTCCCTCTCCCTGGCTCAATTGTCTATGCCATTCATGAAGACACTGAAGAGCACCAGTCCCAAGACTGACCTTTGGGGGATGCCACTCATGACAAGCCTCAACCCAGACAAAGAACGATTCATCACAACCCTTTGGCTGTAACCAGCCAACCAGTTCCTAATTCTTCAAACAGTCCATCTTTCAAACCCAAATATCTCCATTTTAGAGAGAAGGATGTGGTGTGTGAACATGTCAAAAGCTTTGCAGAAGTCCAGGTAGATATTTTTATATTTATTATTAGGAATAACTCAAGCAGAATTTAAAAATAATAAATAAGTCACTGGATCCCACACTTCATGGAAAATGATAATTAACCCATAGAGTTTAATCTGTGTGTTTTTCTGATATGAACATATTCTGTAAGAAAAGACATTTGAATTTTTAATTTTCTATGTTTCATCAAAAGAGGCTTGCAGAAAAACCATTAGGAATATTTACATATATTTCCTAAGTTCCTAATAGTCTTACTGCTGTATGACAAAGTCATGTGAGATAGGATTTATTTGAGTAATCGTAGATTCACTCTAAAACAGATTTCTAAAAGAGGTGGGATGAATCATACCTCTAAGTGATTAACAGTCTTCAGTATAAAGGAAGCAGTATAAAGGAAGCTTAGGATAACTTCTTCAGATGTAGAAACCTAGACTATCCTCGTCTGAGGTCTGGTGGGAGAAATCCAGTCTCATGGCTTTTAATTATAAGGCTCAAGCACTGGTTTAATAACTGAATTCAAAAGATAAATCATTGTGCAGCCAGCAGTTGGGTATGGAAATAGGGAACTATTGAAAATGTCTGGACTAGAGGCTGCTGGCATTACGTTACATAAGGCTTTTATTTATTTATTTATTTATTTATTTATTTATTTTGTATTGCCTTGTTTTCAGCAGCCACATATATCTCCTATTTGTGCTGGCAGTCTTTTCTGCAGTCAGTGAACTTGTAATTCCCATGAGAAGATATAAGTACGTGTAGGATATTATTCCGTCTACAGAGAATACTTTTATTTTTCTGAGTAGCCATTTGACAGATTTGAAATGGGAACAAAGTACTGATCTGAAAATTGTTGACCAAGAAAGAATTAGTAAGTGGCAGGAGGAATATGAGAAAATTGAAATTAAACTTGTCACACAAGAACAAAATTATCCAGCATAAACTAGTCATTATATTACATTTGCATGTATTTTAGATGTATACATAAATTAAAACTTAAAATTCTAGTGTCTAGTGATACTAGAGGTAGCAAAAGCTTTTTTTCTTTTTTCTTGCCCCACTCTGTAGCTGTCAAGTATTGTTAAAACTGAGGACTGCTATTTCCTATACTTGAAGAGATGGGAATAATGTGAGGCATATCATGCTTTCATGAGAGATATTTGCCTGATGGGAAGTGTCAGGGATGATGGGCTCTCAGGATTCTATAGCGGGTGTTGGAGATGTGAATTCTATGCTGGTTGAAGCTTTTGGACTTCAAAGTGGCATTGCTTCCTATAACACTGATGTTTTCTTTGTACCAGGTTCTAAAACATGCAAATAACATAGGTTGCTTTTACATGTTTATATACTGCATGGCTGACCATGCTGCATTCAAGAGAACATGGGGATTGCGGGAAGACTCTAAAACACACTGACTGCATTTGAGAATAAAAAAGAAATACTGACCTAGTATTAAACAGCAACACTCTATTTATGAATGGCAATGTGATCTTAACTGCACATTAAAGCTGCCTTTTCTCCAGATCTTTTAACTTAACTTCTTAAGATATTTCTTAAGAGAGTATGTTCATGATCTATGTGCTATAGCATAGCCCAATAAGAGAGTGCAGGTGCAGCATATTCTATTCTATAGAACATGCTCTTTGAATGTTACAAAACAGGTTTTAAATGCATCTATTTGCACAAATTTAAGAAGCACAGCATTAAAATTTGCATAATTCATGATTTCTTTGGACTTAAACAGAGAGGAAGTTGGTCTTAACTATTCTTCAACATTCTCACACTTGTTTACTTCTGAGTAAAGTCTGCTTCCATTAAAGTACACTGCCTGTATCCTTTTGCCTTAGGAATCTTTTGAAGAGGAAGAACCTTGACAAAAAGTAATAAAAAAAAAAAAGCAAAACAAATACTCCTTTGGGTAAGAATATACTGTAGCTCATATTATAGTAAAAGGGAATAACCATGTAACTTGTGTATTTTTGCAAGAGAATGAGCTGCTGAACTTATTCAGTCTCTCTGTATACACATAAACACCATAATTTAGCATGCTCTTGCTGAGTTGCAAACTATGGCTTTCTACCATAGTTTTGTTAATATGTTTGTACAACCTGTGCATATAGATATCCAGGTCTGCAAAAGTAATGTGCCATGTCCTCAATCTACATTAGAAATAGGGTGAAAATAGCAGTACAGAATTTTAACAAACCCTGTATGCACATTTAATGTACTTGACAAAAAACAAAACAAAACAAAACAAAACTTTCTGGCTGCTGAGGTATTCCAGATCTTGGCAACTGTAACTCCACTGATACCTGTACTTTTATGCGTGCATAAAAGAGACTATTACATTTTGGAATAGCCTAGTTCAAAACATTAAGAAAAGAAACTTGGAATAATGTTTACAGTTCTGAATGTTTCCTGCATTTTAATATTTGATTACCAGACAATGGTCTCGGACACAGGGTTTGATTTTAGGGTGATCCTGGGTGGAGCTAGGAGTTGGACCCTCGATCTCTTCTAATTCAGGATATTCTATGATTATCTGTTAATACGCATAAGATTTTAAAGCAAGGGGTTGTGGTAGTTGGGTTATGGCCTTGATATTTGTCTTGGCAAAATTAAAAAAGACCAGTTAGAGCTTTTTCTGATTTTGATTTAATAATTTGAACTCACTTCAGTACTGACTGGGAATTAAAAAAATACTTCTCTCATAAGCAGACATGAAGTAATTTCCTGATAACATTAGAACATATTTTACCGACTGTTCAGTATCGCTGTCCAGGAATTATTTTCAACTGCTCATTTACATTTCTGATTATTAAAGTTTAAACAGTCTGATATTCTTAGACATAAAGAATTAATATGACTCTACATTAACAGTTCAAAAGACTGAGATTTTTCTTCATTGTACTCAGAAAATTCAGAAATAAAATGTTTGTTTATAGTGAGATCTATACAATCCACTAGCAGATTCTGTGTTGAAGAATTTAGTTGTTAAGAAATATTACCTCACTGCCATTGCACTACTTTTATCAGACAGTGTTCCTTCCAGCCATTCATAGAAAAATTCAGAGCCATTATTTGACAGATAATTGTGACCAGATACAAAGAAGTCAAGCTTCTTGTTTTCACATAAAGAGCCTTGAAAAGCGAGTGAGGGAATCAGTTCCAGAAACACATTAATATTGAGTAAATCATGAAATATTTTTGATCAAATGTATAAATATGTAAACCCAAATTGAGATATATAGGTGACAATTTTAATGCACCTTTCACATTAATAAAGAAGTGCCTATGCTAATAATCATACATAATTTTAAAATAGATTCCGTAAACTGTCATTCAGTCTATAACCCACCTTCAGACCCTTTCTACAGAAAAAAAATGTATTTGTACATTCTGCATAGTGTGTTAATATGCCTGTCTAACATTAGTGTGCAGTAGATGTGTGATGAATAATTAAACATCTGAACAGAAGAGGAGCTAATGTGTCTGTACACTGGCAAAAGCGAATCTCTTTATGCAGATGTAGAGGTGATATTACATCAGGAGAGACAGACAGATTTGAGAATTCTCCTGTTCATTTCTTAAAATAAATAAATAAAATCAGACATGTTTTCTATACTTTTCTGCTTGAATTTAAACAGAGACCACAAAATAAACATTAATTCTCTTACACTGAATCAATGCTTTATACACATAATTTCACCCATTTATTGCTCAGAAGACAACAGAAACACCAACCTTAAAACAGTGATCTGAAGTAAATTTGAATGTATGTGTCACAAAACAAATGATGCTGACAACAAATTGGTAGAGATGATTATATGCAAATATAATCAGATTACTTGTTCAAAACCAAACCTACAAGAGCAATTTCAGCATGGTTTATTGGTCTATTGCGCTGACAGATTATTGAATTAGTAATTCCAGTTCTCATTGAGAAACACAAGAAACTTGAATACTCAGACAAGAAGGAGTGAAAAGTGACAAGCTGTGGATCGAAGTATTAAGGTAAAAATCTGAGACTTTTTTCTTAAAATCTAGGATCTAACAACTCAGTGATTATTCAGTCTGTAGAGACTGCTTTTTTTTTTTCTTGCCACTTTCAAGATTTTTATGTTAGTAAATGCAAAGTGTAATTGTGGTAATAAGCAGAAGAGAGAGAAATAGAAGTAGTTAAATGCTAATCAGTATTAGTGAGAAATATGTACACATTTCATTAAAAGGTAATTACATTTAAAAGAGAGAACTTCAAAATGATATTTAATTAGTTCTGTAATAGAAACAATTACCATCAAGGAAACATGTAAGAACAATTGGAATGAATATTTCCCCATTGTACTTTATTTCACATAAAACAAATGAAAGACAATATAATTAATACAAATTACATAAAGCTGAGTGCTTTTTTTTAAATCCAAGTTTAGAAAAAGTTGTTTATAATAAAAGGATTAGAAGTCCTGATGTTGACTCTAATATTATATATAAGTAATAAGACAAATTAAAAACTCACAAAATTACCTTTCACCTTTTAACACACAAATTCTCTAAAAATTCCTAAACTGGGCAAGTGCTGTGATAAATCCATGCAGTTTGACAGCAATTTCTAGTTTTACGATTTCCAACTATTCTATCTGTTACAGAATCCAGAATGAGGATTGAAGAGCGCTGAAATAGCACATTTCCCTTTCCAAGAGGTAGCCCTGAGCATTATTTTCTAGCTCTTCTGTGTTTTACACACTTAACTGTGTATTTCTGCAGGCATGCAATTTAAGCTATAATTGCGATATAAGGATAAAATTAATGTTCACTGTATAGTTACAACTGTGGTTCAGCTGGATATGAAGCCCGTTCCCATATACACACCCTTGCTCTTAGCCATCAGTTCCCCATGCTGTCTAGAAACTCTTCAGCTCATCTCCACTGATTTAATGCAGCAGATTGACTTGAGACAAAATGTTTGATTCAACTCCTAGCCACACTTAAGCAAAGTATTTGATTAAATGGTGCAGAGATTCCCCCAGACTGCCTTGGTCAGTTCATAGGTACTATTTGTAAACTTAATTGTACTGATAGACTAGTGTAAATGTTTGTACTGTTGCAGGTTTGGTCATTTCAGTCTTCTGAATTTCTGCCTTCATTAGAAGGCAGACGAGATTTTTTTCTACATAGCTTAAGAGAATGCACAGAGAAAGATAATAAATTTAATGAAGTGGTCACATAGAACCATTAGCCACCTGCACTATATGAATTAATCAGAACAATTTGGAAAGTTCCACCTAATCCCTGTGAAGATACTGTTGAAAGGACCATTGTGACAGGTGCTCCTATCACCTTCTGCATAGCTAACAGTCAAGGAAGTTTCTTCAACTACTTTGTTAGTAGTCTTCATTAGTTCTCTGAGTTACGTCATCACTTTCTACAGAAATTAAAGGACATGTTGAAGGATTGACTTGAATAGATAGATAACTGGTAGATAGATAGATGGATAAATTATTAATATTTCTGAAATATTGTCAGTTCTTGGACTTTCTTGTTTTGGCTGCATATTTAATTATCTTATTAGGACGATGACTGGAATGCTTGATCTAATGTTCCCCATTGTTGATAGAGTATGGTCTCTAAGAGGCCCCCCCATGTATTACCTGAATAATTGATCATTCACTTATTATTTATATCCTGCTTATTTTGAAGAATGGAATTCTCTACAGACTGATTAAAGCTGTTAAAAAAGTTAATATTATTAAAGAAGGCATAAAATGGCAATGGCAAGACTGAATATACTGGTACCTTGGTGTCCTGGGCTTCAAATGCACTATTATTTTAGAAATCTGGGGTGAGATTCATCTGACCAAATGTAAATATCTGCATTACAGTTTGACCTATTTATGTTCATGCCAATTTTAATAAAGGGAGACAAATTAAAACTTGTAGGACATAATTTATTTAATTCTAAGGTAGAAATCTAAACAAGATAGAGGAATTGTGTTTAGGAATTATTTACATTTCTTTCTTTATGACAAAGGCCTAGGATGATTAACTCAGAGGTGGCTACCTTCTGGACAGCTAAGTGATGATAACTGCTTTCCGCAGTATCACGTTCCAAGCCTCCAGCAGAAAGCATAAATTTTCTCACAAGTTCTGTTTGCAGAATTGTATTATTCTACTTGAAACAGCAAATAACTACAGATTCCTTATTTGGAAGTATAAAACAAATAATTACAACTGTAACAATAAAAACCACATCGCGCTACTGATGGCCAGTGTGGCTACATATAACACTGAAGAAAATTCAGTAGTGAAATGAAATTTTGCATCATTAGATACTTACATTACCAAAATCATTTAATTTGCATATCTACTGCAAATGAGCTGAAGGCAAGGCTTTATAAATAAAGCAGGAATTTTGAATAAATGAACTATTAAGCCTGAAAATGCTCCAACTTACAATGATGACATATATCTCACTGAAGTTTGTGGGTACAAAATCAGGAAAAATGCTGAAGGCTCTGAAAAGGTTTCATTACATTTAAGAGGTTAAAAATATATAAAATAAAATTTTGTTTATAAGGCTGACTATAGCAATATTTATCTTTTAATCAGTATTCAGCTTATAATAATTCATAATCCTAGCCAAAATGCTTGGACTATCCATAGGTTCTTAAGTATTGTGTCCACCTGGGCATGGAGCAGGGAGTCCTATTGTTATATTTACTATGTATAAGGCTGAGAACAGCTTTCCAGAAAGTCAGACAATGCTCTAGATTGTAGAAAGATTTGGTTTTGTCTGCTTGGAGTGTACAATCGAAGGTAAATATGTACAGCTTGTGGTTTTTCTTCTGTTAAAGAGAACATGTTTTGTTTCGAATGCCACTGGCAAGGAAAGTGCTGATAATGTCATGTCTTTTGTATCCGCATTACCTTTTATCATCAGGTGTATAATCCACTGAATGTCAGAAAGCAAAAATCAAAGTCTAAATCTACCCTTTGGATTTGTTGAATTTTATTTCAGTAGGTGGAAATAGTCTGTTTTCTATTTATTTGAGTCTGCAAAGTTGGAAATACATCAAAGACTTCCTAAGTAAACTAATAAGTTCAGTGCTACTCAAGAGATCTATTGTCCATATTGTGGAAGTGTTAGAAGGCACCTTGTCAATCCAGGAGCTGTGGCTGCTAGATCCCTCACAAACTGTCCATGAAATTAGTGAGAAACTAGAACAATTGTAAAATACTCAGCAGACAGCTTGCATAGGGGTCTTTCCATATTAGCTGTCTTCCATGCCCAAAAATGTTCTTAGTAATGTTTGGTTTGTTAGCATACACAAGTACCAGCCAAAGTTTTCCCAGTGATTATACTGCAGCAGAATGATGGCATGAACCAACACTATTCCTCATGAGCAGAAAGGAATCAGTGTTCTTCCAACAAAAGCAATCAGATAACAAATTCAAATAATCTTCCAATGACCTTATTAATGATGCTAGCACTGGAGTGAAAGTGTTTGCATATACAGTCTTCTTAAGAACACAGTCTTCTTAAGAAAAAGTGAAAGGTATGAGAAGCTAATATACTACAATCCCTCAACAGTGGGAAAAAAAAACAGAAAAACAACAAGTTTATTTCTGCAGTAAACATTACAGAAAATAGTAATAGTATAGTGTCACATGGAGCCTAATTTGTTGTAGGTGTCAATACAAAAGACAACAGCTCTGTTTAGAATTTTTAAGAAGTTATAAGAACTACTCATTGCCACACCTGTACTGCCTTCTGCAGCAGCTGTCCTAAGAATCTTTTATGAAATATTAGCCTAAGAAAAACATCCAAATAACATCCAAAAACATCCAAAAAGCCCAAATCTTCCACTTTTGCAAAGCAGAAGAAACAAACACTGATCTTGTTAATGTAAGTCTTAAGACTTCTTTTTTTCTAAAAGTCTATATACAGCTAAACAGAGTTATAAGCTAGCTGACATTCACTCACCTACAGCAGAACCATTGTAACTAATCATCACCATGTATTTTAAATAGGAAGAAGAATCAAAGTTTACCCAGTCAGAGTATGGTAATACAGGACACACACGAGCTTACTTTGCATGTAAGCTTCAAACAAAGTTAAAACTTTCCTGATCACAATAATCCGGTGTCAGATCTGAGTTATCAAATCATGTAAAGAATTAACATTTGTTTATTTGGGGTCAGCATTATTCTATGCAGGTCAGAGATGGCAGACAGCTATTTAAAATATAGTGTGTAAACATACCTTCTACAGTAAAATACTGAAAGACAGTTGGGAAATCAATCACTACCCAAATACTTTGCCCACACACAAGGTCAAAATGTTATTATTTACACAAATTGATCTTTTTTATCTGGCTGTCTTGTTCTAGGATGAATTATTCATATATATCATTTAGCTGTCACAATTAAAGTGGGCCTGAATGATCTGTGCATATAAATCCATAGTCCTCACTTAGGTTAGCTATGTAGAGTATTAATACTTCAGTGCAATATTAAAACCTCTTTTTGTTGTTATTTTTAGGGTTTGTTTTTTTTTTTTTAGTTTGTTTATTTTAGTAAAATGGTGTGAAAAGCATTACTGCATTATTCTAACAGTGTCTCGTCAGCACGTTTTCTGCCACAAGAAAGCGACAACTCAGATATCCCAATTATAAAGCAAAATTTTACTTTCAAATATATTTTATTCACTCCACGGAACACTTTCTGAGTTGGAAATTGCTGACTGAGCAAAATAGTACAATTTTCTTTTCAGAATTTATTTGTAAATCTCCTTTGAGTAATAAACATACACATAAAGATATGTCCATAAAGAAAATAAGTATAAACTTCATTCTGTGTCAGGAAAATTATTTGACAAATACATTTTAGTCTCCCAGACACTGAAACAGAGCAGAAGGCACAAAAATTTGTGCTTAAAGAGCAGTTTGTATTTTATAGGTAAATGTGAATAAAAATGCTATTCTCAAACAAACAACAACATAGCACATGATTCTATTATATTTTAAAATATACCACTTTGGCTCAAAAGAAAAGGTAAGATTAAAATATAATATTACAGGAGATACAATGATTCTTAAGGAAGCAGATTGAAAAGAGAAATGAAAAATAAATGCCTTAGCTAAATTAGTGAATTGTAGCCTCTCCACAGCTTTTGAATCAATATAGAAAGGACACTGTAATTCAGAACAAATCAGAACGACCACATATAATCTAATCCAGTGATTTTTTGTATTTCTTTTTACATAGGTTCTAGACTGAAGTATAATGATGAATAATAACAAGTGCATACAAAAACAAAAATCTGCATGCATTTTTATGCACATAATTATTAATTATAATTATTATATAACTATATGATATATGATATATGAAATAATATATATAATAGAATTATGAAACTTGTCTTTTTTTTCTATTAAGTTTGGCCTACATTCAAACTACTGATAAGAAAGATACAGTTGGTTTTCTTTGCAATATGATAAAAAAATTAAGTTGACATATTCACTCTGGTAGATGAATAAGCTTTGTTCATGATAAACAATAAAAACCTTTCATTACTTTGTACTAAAGTGTGCTGCACCTGGTCTGAAAGATTATTTTGCCTTGTTTCACTGATGAAGAAAAAATCTCCATGATCATTTGAATAAACTAAAGTAATCAGTCTAGTTAGTTTGTTTTTTTTCTGTTAGAAATGAAACAATGACTTCTTCAACAGCGTACAATCTGTACGAATGCCATATGTATATATGAGCACTGTTGCTTGAGCAAACAAAAATTTATAGTATAAATTTTATACGTTTGTATAAAAGTATACATTTGTATGCTGTATAGTATATAGTGTTTTTATAATTGATAATTTAATGTTCTTACTATTAAAAAAAAGAAAACTCAGACCTGAAAAAAGAATTGAATTTACATAAATTCGTGAAAAGACTCTATGATAATTTTCTCAAAGTGTTAGCAATGGAAATAATTCTAAATTTGTTGTGTAACAGTAGAAGAAAGGAAAAGCAAGATTCAAGCTTTTTGAAAAGAGCAAGAGAATGTGGATAACGGCAAAAATGCTAGCCAGATTGAGCTGCTGGCTATGCAGGAATTTGACCATTAGCCTTGGATGCAGGCTGTGTAAAGAAATAGGATATAGGAATAGGAACTGTTTTGTTCAGACTATTAAGAGTGCTTTGAGTTGTTAAGGTGTTTTGTCTTGAGGAATGTGGCCTTCTCCCAATCAGATCTTAGCGCGCGCAGCCTTTCTGTGTATATAAGTTTTGAGTTGTTGCTTAATAAACTGAACATTAGCTTGCATCAAGCTGGGTTCCCGTCCCTTCATTGCAGCAAATGGTGACCCCGACATTCGGGACTTTGAATAATCCGGCTGCAAGACCCCAAGAACTCTAGAATTAGCTGCTGAAAGGAAGCAGGACAACAAGGAATACCTTGAGAATCAGCTGCTGAAAGGAAGCAGGAAAACGGATCCGTACAATCACCTCCTCGCGATTGGTAGGTGAGCTTGGGGTAACTATGGGAAATCACATATCTTGTGAAGAGCGGGACGTATTTTATATTATGCGGGATTTAATCTCGAAGCATGAAAAGACTCTCTCTAGCGCTGACTTACACCTCATCTTGCAGTGGGTACGGGATAAAATCCCTGATACAGATTCTTCCACCATTTTCACGCTAGAATTATGGGATCGAGCTGGGGTTAAGTTGCGGGACGCATCCACCCAAAGCGATTCTGCTGCGCAGAAACTTTTAGCCCCTTGGAGAACTATTTTTGAGACTCTTAAATCTAAGGAATCTAAATCGTGTGCTCCTTCCCTTAGTATAGAGGGGGAATCCTCCTCTGGTATGACTCCCTTGAGACCCCCTGTTTCAGCTGCTCCTATCCCCACTCTCTCTGAGGTGATGCAGGCGTGCAATCGTTTAGGAACTGCAAATCACAAATATGAAACGATGGCCGCTGCTTTTGCTGCCATAAATGTGGGGAGGCAGAGCCCCGCTTCCAGTCGTGTGGTGTACTTTGGATGTGGCATATTGGAGAGAGCTGTCTCCTTTCTGGGCGGGGCTGTGGGGGAGAACCTGGGGACGTTCCTATCTGTCCGCGATGCCGGGGGGGGGACACTTTGCGAGCCGGTGTCACTCGCGCTTTGGTTGACGGGGACGGTCGCCTTCGGGAGGCTCGGGGGGGGCGCGGGGCGGCCCCGCGCTCCGACACGGGTTGCCGCGCCGAATGCTCAGACGGCCGCGCCTGCGACCCTGCCTGCGGCCTGCGGTCTCGATGCCCTCGACGGGGGGAGCCCGGCTGTCTCAGAGGGCGCAGTTTTGGACCTGGGAACCTCACACACAGTAACAGTGATTGATTCCTCCGTGCATTTATTAGATTCAAATGCTACTGGTCCATTACAACTTTAACAGGTTTATTCATTTTACCAGGGGTTATTGACTCTGATTCACAAATCATAAAAATTATGGCGTGGACACCCATGCCACCATGTACTGTGGTAAAGGGTACCCGCATAGCCCAATTGATTCTTTTTCCAGCAATTACTAGCAATGGTGTATCCCAGGAAAAAAGAAAGAGGGGGTTTGGATCTACAGGACCCCCAGCTATTTTTTGGACACAATCTGTAACCTCGTCCAGACCGACCTTGCAATGTACTTTACAAAGAAACCAGCAACAAATTATCTTAACAGGAATTTTGGACACAGGAGCTGATGTGACTGTCATCTCTCTATCCAAATGGCCACCCCTATGGCCTCTAACATCGGCATCACATACATTAGCAGGGGTGGGAGGTGCGAGGAACAGCCAGCAAAGCGCTGAATTTATCCAAACCAAAGGACCTGAGGATCGAATAGCTACCATCAAACCATTTGTGTTACCAATTCCAATGATATTATGGGGCCGTGATGTTATGGCTCAGTGGGGAGTTACTATAAAGTCAGGTTTTTTGAAGGGGCCATTGAGAGGCGCAACACCCTTAAGCTAATATGGAAAACAGATGCCCCTATATGGGTGGATCAATGGCCCCTTCCGTTAGAAAAACTTTGCGCCCTCCAAGATTTAGTAGCAGAACAACTAGCAAAAGGACATATTGTACCTTCCACTAGTCCTTGGAACTCACCTGTATTTGTAATTAAGAAACAAACCGGTAAATGGCGCTTGCTCCATGACCTCAGAAAAATTAATGATGCTATGGAAAATATGGGAGCCCTTCAACCAGGTCTCCCATCACCCACAATGATTCCCCGAGATTGGCATTTGACTGTTATTGATCTTAAAGACTGCTTCTTTAATGTTCCATTACACCCTGATGACGCGCCTCGATTTGCATTTTCAGTTCCAAGCATCAACATGCAAGCCCCGTTGCAGAGATACCAGTGGGTTGTGCTGCCACAAGGAATGAAAAATAGCCCCACAATTTGTCAGCGGTATGTAGCTAAAGTGCTTAGCCCCATTCGAGACACAATGCCAAATGTTTTATTGTATCATTATATGGATGATATCTTAGTGGCTGCACAACATCACGAGATCATGGAGGAAGCTGTAGCCTTTGTTACAACTGCTGTTAATGCAGCAGGTTTCTGTATTGTACCTGAAAAAATTCAGAAGACACCACCATGGAAATATTTAGGCTGGCGCATTAGAGCCCAGACTGTAATTCCCCAGCCCTTAAAATACAAACTCATGTAAAAAATTTACATGATGTACAAAAATTGTTGGGAGCAATTAACTGGGTCCGACCACTGTTGGGTATCTCCAATGCGGATTTATATCCCCTTTTTGAACTCCTAAAAGGGTATTCTGATTTGCGCTCTCCCCGCAGTCTTGGCTCTGAAGCTGCCAATGCTTTGCAAAAAGTCACCCCACAGCTATCTCTAACAGACAAGCTCACCGGTGTGCCCCGGAGTTACCCTTTTTTCGTCTATTAGCACAACAAAAGGGGGGAATGGGAGCTTCCCCTCCTGAGGAGCGACTACATAAAGCTCTTTATGTTTTTAATTTCTTAAATTGTTCCCTGCTAGATGCTAATCCTCCGATAGTCCACATTTTAGCTCGAATACCACATTTGAAACAAGAGTCAAGGCTCCGGTGTTGATTCGAGACCCAGAAACAGGTATGATAATGGGGCCATACCCTCTTGTCACATGGGGGAGAGGTTATGCTTGTGTGTCCACAGAAAAAGGCCCCAGGTGGATTCCTGCGAAAAACGTGAAACCATACCGGGAGGGACAGATTTCTCCGACAACAAAAGAAAACACGACTGAAGAAGGATGAGACCAGCTGCTGCCATGGCTGTGAGGATTTCGAAGGGATGTGCTGCATGAACCTATCAGATCACTCAATGTCAATTCAAGCAAGTATCAAGACCATACGGGAGACACACCACAAGAAAGGTTATGGACTGTCCCTATATGGGTTCCAGTGTGATATGTCTGGCCTCATCTCAAGACAAAAAATATCATCCAGCCTTCAAAATAACTGAGATTGTGTGTTTCTTATTGTTTTGTAAATTGTTGTATTGTAAATAACTTATACATGCCATAGTGAATGATGAAAAACAGCTGGATTACCCACTGGATGGTATATTAGTAACAACACAGGTCATGTGTGATTTTCCTGTGTTACCAATGTAGGCTTTAGAATTAGAATTATTAGGTATTATTTAGGTTGTCATTAGCTATTATTTAGGTTATTGTGTGCTGCTTTTTCTATTTTTAGTGGTAGATTAAATATAAAAATGAACAGGCTCTTTCATCCACTAATCAGAATTTTAAAAATATGACTATGCATCACTTGAGACAAAAACACACACTATCTTACTTCAACATATGATTCTAACAGAGAATGCTTGAATATTGCTCAACAGATATTTTAGTTCACTGATTCTTTCAATTGGAACCTACATCAGGGACCTAAAGGCCCCTGACTGAAGAATGATCTTGGTAAGGAACAAAGTATTCTGATAGTTTTAAGGATATTCATGGTTATTAGCATTTTTTAGAGAAAGCTAACCTTAGTAGTTTATTGTTTTGCAAGCAGGTACTCCATTTGGGCTCTGTATCATGCACTGGCCACGCGGATACAGTGTACAAATGGAAGAAACCCTGCAGACCCTGAGAAGAGTAAAAGCAGGAGAGAATCTGTGGTGGGTGAGAGAGGAAAAGTGCACTTTGAATCAGGGGACGCCCTGTTGGCACTGCCTATCGCATCCATCACCAGCATGTTCCTTCTGTCTCTCTTCTCTGGCGACTTGCCATTTCTCAGGGGCCAATAGCTAATAATGCGCTTGCTTAGGATGTTTCTGCTTCATGCTTACACTTGTCTAAAATGGATGTTTTGTGTGTGTGTGTGAGTGTATGTTTACTAAAACTCTAACCCTCTGTGTTGCTCTGAATGCATAGTTTGCTTGCCTTTGTTCCTGAGACATTCTGTCTCCCAGATCCAAACATACCCACAGCAGCACCACTCATTCAGGTTACAGGATTGGTTGGACAAATTATTCTCGGGATGGGGTCTCACCGGATGGCTTCGCAATACCTTAAAAATGATGTGTTATATTGTAATGACTATTGTAGTGTTTTTGCTGTTACTTCCTTGTATTTTGCAGTGTGTGCAAAAAATGATTGAAAATGCTACAAAGAAAATATTCATAGTGCAACAGAAAGGGGGAAATGTGGATAACGGCAAAAATGCTAGCCAGATTGAGCTGCTGGCTATGCAGGAATTTGACCATTAGCCTTGGATGCAGGCTGTGTAAAGAAATAGGATATAGGAATAGGAACTGTTTTGTTCAGACTATTAAGAGTGCTTTGAGTTGTTAAGGTGTTTTGTCTTGAGGAATGTGGCCTTCTCCCAATCAGATCTTAGCGCGCACAGCCTTTCTGTGTATATAAGTTTTGAGTTGTTGCTTAATAAACTGAACATTAGCTTGCATCAAGCTGGGTTCCCGTCCCTTCATTGCAGCAAGAGAACACCAAGAAAACAACCCAAACAAAACAACGTTTGTGTAAAAGCTACTGTGATTTTGTATTTACCATGAATATTACCTCAACAAACTTGAGTAGACCCACATGAACTCCATGCAGCTTGACAAATCCTCTTAACTTGATTTAGCTTGAAAAAATCCCAGTTGTCTTATTAAGACTGTTTAATAAGTTAGTCTCCTGATTACAAGCTCCCTTTACATACTGAACAGCTGCAATGAAGTCTCCCTGGAGCATTCTTTTCTACTTGATAAACAAGCCCAGCTGCCTCAAACTTTCTTCATAAACAAGGTGCTCCAGTCCTCTGATCAACTTTGTGGCCCTCCTCTAGAACATCTCCAAAAGCTCCTCATTCTTCTTGTACTGGGGGCCCCAGACCCAGAGGCAACATTCCAGATGGGGCCTCATGAGGGCACAGTAGGGCAGAATTAATCAGCTCCCTTGCTGGCCACTCCTCTTTTGTGCCAACTAGGATACCGTTGGCCTTCTCGGCTGCAAGAAAACACTGCTCACTCAACATTAAGTTTTTCATCCACCAGAACCACCAAATCCTTCTCTTCAGAGCTGTTCTCAAGGAGTTCTTCTACCAGTTCTGTACACCCTGCACTTGGCCTGTTTTAATCCCATTAGGTTGTCATGAGCCCTCTATTCAAGCCTGTACAGATCCCTTTGGATGGCATCCCTCTCATCTAGCAACTGCACAGCTCAGCTTAGTGTCACCTGCAAACTTGCTGAGGGTGCACTCAATTCCATTCTTTATATCACTAATAAAGATATTGAATAGCACTAGTCCCAAGACATCATTTATCACCATCCTTCACCTGGACGTACAGTCATTGACCACAACCCTTCAGCTGTGAATGTCCGCACAATTCCTTATCCACCAAATTGTCCAGTCTTCAAATCCTTATTTCTCCAATTTAGAGATAAAGATATGATGTAGGACAATATCAAAGTCTTTGCACAAATCTAGGTAGATGGCATCAGTCATTCTTTATTAGCTTACATATGCTGTCACTCCATTGTGGAAAGCCATCTGTTTGGTCAAGTACAATCTACCCTTGGTGAAGGCACGTTGTTTCAGATCACCTCATCTTGCATACGCGTTAACATGGCTTTCAGGAGATTCTGTTCCATCATCTTCTCAGGCACAGAAACTACACTGGTCTGTAGTTTCCCAGATCTTTCTTTCACCCTTTCTTAAAAATGAGAGTGATGTTTCCCTTTTTCCAGTCACTGAGGACTTCACCTGACAGCCGTAACTTTTTGAATTTGATAGTGGCTTGGCAACCAGATCAGCCAGCTCATTTAAGATGCAGTAATGTGTGTAAGCAAGCCCCATATCCGTAAAGCTCTGTTTTACTCCTTTGTCCCTAAGGACAGTTTTCCAGGAAATCTTACCAAATACTTCTTTAAAGAACCAGAAGGACAAGGAGAGATGTTATAGACACAAAAGAAAGGAGATTTAGATTACATATTAGGAGGAAATTTTTCACTTGGAGGTGGATAAGGCACTAGATGAGGATGCCCCAAGGAGCTGTGGATGCCCCATCTCTGGAGGCATTCAAGGCCCAGTTGAATAGGGACCCAGGCAACCTGACCTAGTGGGTGGCAGTCCTGCCCACAAAAGGGTGATTGGAACTAGCTGTTCTTCCCTTTCATCCCAAGCCATTCTTTGATTCTATGGTAATAGCAAAGAGTTAAACATCTCAAAAATATTTTAGACACAACCTGATTTTACATCAACCAATTTTAAATATCAAGCCCATAAGCATTTTTAGATATATAACCTGTAAAAATCATAGATCATGAATTGAATTGCTTATTATAGGTTTGCATTTCTCTCTCCGAGTGGACTGAGAGCCTAAGGAGACAAATCTGTTAAAAGAGGGATGAATCTTGACTAATAAAGAACACTGGACATCTATGAAGGTCTTGCAAAATGGTTCACAGTAATTTTGGTAGAACAATTTCACAGAGTAAATCCTTCCACTTGTAGTTTACTCTGAAGTTGCTCTCTTAACCTCTCTGGTTTAACTGAAATTCTTCATTTTGAATTGCTCAACCACCACTACAAATTATAGACAACTTTAATACAGTTTTATGTATCAGAATAATCTCTTACAACATTATTTCCATTTTTTCTTTTACTATTCTTGGACTGTTCAGAAATCAAGTACTCTCTCTTTTTCCTCTTCAGAGGACAGAATTGGACACTCATTTTCAGGCAAATCATGTGCCTGAAAGACTGAGCTCTTTTATTTGTATTTGAGCAAGTTCAAAACTGTGTTCAATATTCTTCTACATTTTTTCATGGTACATAATCAGAAAATATTAGTCATTATAATGACTACAATTTCAAGTCATTGCATTTGAAAGGGTCAGTGGTTGAAGAGCTGGTATTTGTAACAGTTCTGTATGCTCATTTGTGATTACTGTTTCTGAAATATTGAGTGTACCTTCTACCATAAGAGCCTTTTATAAATGCATTTTATTGCCAAATAATTTTTAACTATTTTCTCTGTGGGTATATTTTCCTATCTGCACAAAATTTAGTTTTCTTGTTAGCTGACAAATTATTCTCTTGCCGAGAGTAATAGACAGTTTTGTAAAATTTCCAAGATGTGTGCTGGATTAGGTCTCACAACAGATGTCCATTCTGTGTTTCAGGGAATTGTATCTATATAACTTCCAGTACTTCAGTAATATCATTTTACACATGCTTTAAAATGAGCTTTTTTACAAACAAAAAATGTTAATTTCTGACACCAACCTACATCTCTAAAAAGTATTTAAGAATATTAATGTTATTTATCTATTTAATTTAAAAGAAAATACTACTACTTGACTGCCATGCTGTTATACCTTTGAATCTCCGTACTGCTGAACCTTCTCCTATTCACAGTTAGCCTTTTGAATACAATTAGATTATTTAAATTATTAATTACATGATAAATTCAAAATAAATAGAGTATGACCAATCTCATGATTAAATTTTGTTGTACAGGATGTATTTAAAGTGGAAATGGAAATGTATTTTTAGTGAAGCTGAGAAAACCAACAAAGTAACTTGACATGACAATGAGTAATGTAAAGCAGGTATTTCCATTATTTACAGTGCTGAATTAATAGGGATTTCTCACCAAACATGCACACCAAAGAGAGAAACGACTACATATTTAAAGGCATAGAACATACTTATTCATTATATTCCAAGGACATGGACAAAAATTCCAGGAAACGCTTGACATCTCTGGTGGTCATGAGATTGAAGCTAGTAGTCATTTTCACTGTAAATTTCCAATCTTTAAGGGAGAGGTAGCTCAAACTGTTTCCCACTGATGTTAACTTTGAGCTGAAGTCATTTTATCTTCAAAAACAGGACATCTATTCTACTTTCTTATCTTCACTTGATAAATTTTGCTGACTCCGCATTTTGTTCTTGAAATTTCATTTAGGCAAACCTCCTGTCAATCAGCTTATATCTGCTCAAGTTGTTCTCCCAATATTCATATGATTCATTAGAATAGACAATTTTACTATAAAGGCAAAATATGCGTTGGGAAAAGCAAGATAAAAGATGAGGCCAGCAAACTCCATCCTAAATGTACCTTCATCTAGAAAAGTAGGACTGCTGTGCAACTACTGAGTCTACAGGATAGGACATATCTGGTAAAAGAACAGCAGAGAGAGGAAGAAATGAAGTGGTCTGAATCTAAGCAGCACTTTTTTAATTCTGATGATAGGCTAAATGAGTGCAAAACAGCACTGAAGAGAAAATCCATCTCTCAGCAAAAAGGCAGCTGAAATGTTGGTGGTAAGACATCACTTAATCAAATAAGGTATTTCAAAAAATTAAGCAGACCAGAACATCAGCTTAAAAGCTAACACTGATAAAGTACCAATCAAAGTTATCAGCAAACATTAAATTGCTTTCCAAAACAAAATCCATTTAAAAGTTCACTATGCAGTAAAGGGCTACTTCACCATAACATAGCAAGACAGATGTATCCATCAACAAAAATGCTGAGCCCCAGGACAGTGATTTCAAGAGCAAGACATTTTATTTTGATAAAAGTCCTGTCATCATTTTTTTGTTATAAGGTTTATATTCAAAATCAAACCATTCAGAACTAACATAGAAATCTGTGCAACATTTTAGTAGTATAGAAATACAGTCTTAAGGAAAAAGACTTTTCTAAATATTACAGAATTGACGGAACACAGAGAAGCTACTGTTTTACTATTTAATTTCCTTTTCTTGTTTATTTTGAAATTAGTTTGATTATTTTATGAGGAAGATTTTCCACAAATAGTAGCTCAGAATAACAGAAAAAAGTATATAAAAATAATATATAAAATATATATTTTACCTAACAGTATAAGGCACCAAAATATATAGTTTACCTTCTACCCTGAAGCATATTAATTATTCTTATGTCATTTCTGACAGATGCCTTTCTTACCATTCCAGATTCCTTACAGACTCATCTGGACAAAGGTGTTTTTTTTTTTTTTTAATATGTAAAGCTTGCTTAGTACAGTATTTGGTATCATTAACTTTTTAGATTAAATAAATTTTAACTATTTAATATTAATGATATATAATTATTTCATTTTCCCTCACTTTTTTTTTTTTTTTTAGATAACGCATCAACAAAACTTAAAAAATAGTCTCTAGTTTATTTACATCAAATATTGAAGGTGGGAAAAATGTAATTTCCAATGTAAGAAAAAAAATATCCTTTGAATCACTATCTCAGTAACTTTGAGAAGCAATCAAGAAGACAGAAATATGATGAAACGGCTTAACTAAGATGATACCCCTTAAGCAAGGACTATTTTACTTGTGACAGAACAGATTGTAGTAAGAAAATAAATAAATAAATCCACATGTACTATACAGACTTTTTTATCTGGCAACAGTGGCTCCGTTTACAGTCAGGAATCTTGCTCGCTCTGCATTCAAGTAACTCTCTAGATATGTTCCTTATAGCTTTGAAAGAAACAGCTGCAGTGACAGAACTCTGGTGAGGTTCCTTGCCTTTGATGACTTTTCTTAAACTCTTCTGTGTGGCAAAGGTTGTTATGAATTGTTCCTTCCCTTTTATACTGAGTAGGATTTTATTCTAAATAAGAAAATTAATTTTGATCTGATTCAAAAAGGAACTGTGACTGAGATTACAGCTTCATTTATGTCATTTGACTTTTGTATAATTAAACTATTTAAGGCAGTCAAGATTTCTTGCAAAACGAATATGTCATGGGTTGTCAATACTCTTGAAAAAGGAGACAGGTCATATCTTGATTTAACGTTAAGATATTTCTTTCACAACTTATTTCTATAAAGCCTAGTAAAATATATTCAGAGTAAGTGGCTAAAACAAAAGCACGGCTGATTAGGAAAATGAAAATATAATTTCAAAATATCACTGATAGCATATTTGCCATTAAACTGAAATAGTATTTTAAGACAGTCTTAAAGATGTCATTCAATTTAAGACTGCTTCTGTCTCCAAAACTTGGATGATTTGTAAAATTATAACATTTTAGCACATCCCAAGGAAGAAGGGCACTAACAATAGGAAAAGAAAAAAAATAAAGAAGGTGTGTAAATTGGGAAAAAATCATCTGAAATAGAGGACATGACATTCAGTAAAAAGCATATATTTTATAAATAAACTTTACAGACACTATAGAAGGTATTGTTATTCAGAGAAGATTGCTGGTCCTCCAAACTACCAAGCCAAATAAACTAGCAAGAAAATGAGAAAATCTGACCTTGTGACCAAAAAAAAATTCTACAGGCATTTAACCTAACTCATAAACAAGATTGAAGCGGTTTGAAGACATGTAGAAAGAAATGCAAAGTGAAGGTCAGCAGTCTGTGGCAGATGCAATAAAGATTGTGACTGGATGGAAGAAATTCATTCCACGTATGCTTAAAAGCCTATAATGCATGACTGATAGACATTGCAGAGGAAAGAACAACACAACGGAAAGAAGGTCCTGACCTAATGATGTGAAGGAACAGAACCAAAATCTGAGAAACAACACAAGAACCTGGAACTGATGAAATCTTATTCAACTGTAGTTTTACTTATTTACAGTATCTATAAAATGAACTCAGTGTATTCTAAAGGACAACACCTCTTAAATGAGTACCTAATCCATTTCTTTGTGCTTTTAAGCATCACAGTGCACTCGAGTATAGATCTTGCCCTCACTGCACAATCATCTTCCCTTATTCTGTTTTAGAACCAATTTCTGGATACATACTGAAAGTATTCCTTTGATCAGCCAGCCTCACAGAGGAGTGGCATTAGTCTTCAGCTGATATGCAACTTCAAAAGCAGAAATCAAGCTCATGTGTATGCATAAATAATAAAAATAAAGCAAGAGAGCAGAAAGAAACTGTTGTGGGCAATGCAGTTTGCCTCAATTTTCCCTAAGACTGCACAAAACCAGTAGAAATGGTGCTTGTTTCCCTGTAAGCTCTCTGCTTACAGAATTTAGAGATATTCTGTTGATGACACTGACTGTGCTTGACTGCTCATAAGTCTTACATGCAAGCATAGATATCTGGCACTACTTTTGAGATGTAAAGGCTTTTCATGCTAGACACTTGCAAGATTAGCTTCCTATCATTTTACGTGGAGAAAAATGAAATAAAAAAGTGCTAATTTTTCTCATTTCCTAAATGACTAACTGTGTTTAATGCTGTCCCATGCCACACCATTGTCTCTGTATTGGAAATGTATGGAGTTGAAGGCTGGACTATTCAGTGAATAAAGAATTGGTTGGATAGTTGTAGCCAGAGGGTTATTGTCAGTGTCAGTAGGTCCAGGTAGAGTCCAGCTAAGAGCGGTGTTTCAGAAAGGTCCATGCATACATGAACAGTGTTATTCAACATCTTTGTCAATTTCTTAGTGGGACTGAGTGTATTCTCAGCAATTTTAGTGTGAACACCAAGCTGAGTAATGCAGTTGATACAGTGGAAGGAAGGGATGCCATCCAGAGGGATGTGGACAGGCTAAAAAAACAGGCACACAAGAATCTAATGAGGTTTAACAAGGCCAAGTGAAAGGTGTTGCACTTTGTTTAAGGCAACCCCAGATCTGTTTGCAGACTGAGAGAAAAACTCCTTGAGAACAGCCCTTTGGAGAAGGATTCAGGCGTCCTGGTGAATGGAAAGCTGTACATTAGCCAGCAGTGTACTGTTACATATGGAATGCTAATGGTGTCTTGGGCTCCATTAATAGGGGTGGTGGCCAGCAGGTTGAGGGAAGTGATTGTCTCCCTCTACTCTGTATTTTCAAGGCCCCATCTGGAGTACTGTGTCCTGGCCTGAGCCCCTAGTACAGAAAGAATGTGACACTGTTGAAGCAGGTCTAGAGGAGGGTCACAAAGATCGAAGAGCTGGAGCACCTCTCATATGAAGTAAGATTTGAGGAGTTGGTCTTGTTTGCTCTTGTTTAGCTTCAGGAAGAGAAGGCTCTAAAGAAACATCATTGTACATTCTAGTACTTGAAGGGAATTTATGAGCAGGAAGAGGACTGATTTTTTACATGATCTGGGAGTGGCAGGACAAGGGGGAATGGCTTTAAAACTGAAGAGAGTACATTTAGGTTAGACATTAGAATTTTTTACTCAGAGGGTGTCACGCTCCAATATAAAGGAGGGAGACGAGGTTCTTTGATTATGTGTATACCCGATGGCGAGATTAAGACACAACGGGTCAAATGTTAGCCCAACCAGTTTATTACAATTACTAGTTGCTTAGGGATATGGGGAAGGGAAGGTGAGCGATAGAAAAGGGATAAAAAGCAAGGAGTCTTGATAGAAAGCAAGAGAGATATAATCACCACCGTGGATCCAGCGAAGTTCGTAGTCTCGAGAACTCGTCTGGTCACCGCGGGGGATGGGAGATGACAGCAAGCAGGCCTCAGGGTCCGTCTGCAGAGTTTCCCCCCTCAGGGAATTCTCCGTTTCCTCTTCGGGAGTTCTCCGTCAAAGATTTTTTCTTTGGGAGTTCTTCTCCAAAGTTGCTAGTTTAGTGAAGGCCTTTTATCCTCCATTTCTCAGGTTTTTTTGTTTTTTCTCTGCCAGTGTGACATACCTGGCCCAACAGATAAGCCAGCAGGGAGTGGTACCTTCATTGCCATGCACAAGCATTATCGCCTTTTGCAGTGATCAGCTTCTCCAAGCCGAACCCCGAAAAAGACAGGCTTGGCCCCACTTCTGCTTATCTTTACAACAATAAGCAGAGGCACTGTGGCACGGTGACACCCACCCAGATAACCTGCAGTTCTCACTTAGAGTCTTATCACCAAAAAGGCCTCACGAAGCAAGCTTTGAGACAATTAATAAAAGAAAACAGTTTCTGTCTTTCACACCACCCGGTGGCTCAAAGATTGCTTGAAACTGATGCGCAAACATCCGTCCACGGTGGTGAGGGGAAGGAAAGAAAAAAAAAAGAAGCAGTAGGGAAAAAGGGGGTGGGGGAGTAAGGGGGAGTTAAACGTTATACAATTGCTATAAAGGATTTCTTGGGCTTAGTTACAATTGTTGCTCTGATCTGTTGGACTTGTCCATGATCAGTTGAAGTGGTTACAATGTGCATAGAAGATACAACACGTTGTATAAGTTGAATAAAACATGGAATCATGCAAGGAATAAACAAAAGAGTTGCAACAACACACAACAGATAAAACAGAATACGTTTCACCCATGGGCCACCCGGAGACCAGGGAAAAGATCAGAGTCTAGGCCTTTCCAAGTTTGAACAGGAACATGGGCAATTTTCCGTATACCCTGGGCAATTTGTTTAACAACTTTACCATTATCATCGCTCTTTAGACAACAATTAGAGTCATTCAATTTGCCACAAACAACCTATTCCTTAACAACAAACCAAGCACTAGCTGGTTTTGCAGTGCCATTATCAGTACTTGTTGTATTTGTGATTTTAATTCTCAGAAAGCATGTAATCTAGTACAATTCAACAATACGTGGATTTGCCATGACTATAGATGAAACAAACATGTTTTCTAATAGGCTGAGCGAAGGCATAACTTCACCACACAGCAACACTGCATGTTGCTTCATAGTTAAGTATGAACAGAATTGTCATTTAAGCATCTCAAAAGCAATTGAAATGCTGAGAGAGATATATACTAGTTTGGCAAGTTCAAGTATTGTTATAGTCTATAGAACTTTCATGGGATAGTGTGTTTAGGATATCCCATAATATAAAACATTAGAGAAACATACACAGAAACATACACTTAACAAAACATAGACACTTTCCAACAACCATGTTTTGGATGGAACTCCTGGACTGGTGTTAAAATAAACATCTCTCTGACACTAAAAAGCATCAACAACATAATGGGTTTCTTTTTTCTGACAAATATTAGATGTGTCCCTTGGTTAATTTCCAGACCTTTTTTTTTAGGAAGTTGGAAACACCATAACGGAGTTACATGCAAATCATAATCAGTTTGATAAAAAGAGGTAGAAGAAGGGATCAAAAGGAACAGCGTTACTGTGCAGGGAGTAGCCAGTAAGCCAGCAAAACCTGTGAAAACTCAAACCCAAGCGTGAAGTTTAACAGACCTAAAGACAACACCCACATCCACAACAACCTGAAACATGATACTATGCAACCAAAATACAGTGCATTCAGCGTTCTAGTATGATCAAATCTTTAACATTTGTCCCAAAACACAAATGATTAAAGTCAGCTGTATTCAGTCGAGGTCCAACGGGGATCTTCTGTAAGACAAAACGAGACATCGGCTTGCCCTTTTGGGGCTTGTTAATATGGTTAAAATGAGGGAATAATCCAGTGAGTGGTACTTTTGTATTCTTTTTCTGAGGCATGCTTAGCCTTCTAAGGGTATTTAACAGGTCGTTTCCTTTTGCTGTAAGTTTTCTAATGTACATCCACCCTCCTCCCCCCCACTCACTTGAGAGGGGCGAGGGAATCAGTTTTCCTGCAGTCCTAGTGCCCGTGCTGATTCCAAAGTTGGGGGCACTCGGAGGTGGAGTATCACTTCTTTCAGGCTTTTGTTTTGGCCATCCATTAACTAACTCCTCTAACTTGTCTGTAGATAATCCATCCATTAATTCTCGTGGAATACCCTTCTGTCGGCCCGGCATCCAAAAACTATTACGTTTATGATTTATATTTCTCCCACTTGGTTTCACTGAAAATGAGACCCTTTTGAATCTGTTGTTCTCCCGGTTAGATAGGGGAGGGGTCAAATTGGCCACTGCACGCCTTACTCCCTTTGTCTCAATTTTACTGGAGGGAGAAATCACCGGTCCATATTTTCTCCCATAGTTAATTAATTCTTGGGCAATCTCCCCCCACGTCCATGCTTTGTACCCTGACTGCAAGTGGTTAGGGGTTGCAGCTCCTGCCTGAATTCTTTCTCCCTGAGGCATAGCCTGTATTCTTCCTTGTAGTTGTATGCCTATAGGTTTTAATGATTCAGGAAGCCCCCTAATTAAAGGAGTCATCCTCTCAGGATCAACAGAAGTCATCATAGGTGATTCATGATGTGTCTGCAGCTTTTTATCATACATCATTTGCAGACAAGCAGCCTTTTGAACGCTTTCTACTAATTGATCAACACTCCCAGTAATAGCAAGGAGGTCTCCCCTTTCTAGAGGGTTAAGACCACCTGCCCAATAGGCAGCTCTCTGTGTGAGGGACCAAGGAGCACGATTGTTGCCAGTAGTTAAAAATACTCCTGGTCCCCAATAACCTTCAGCTTCCTTTTCAGTTAACAGTATTTGGTCTCCACCACTGAGACTAACTCTCCATACAAACTCAGTTTCTGATTCTTTTGGAGAACGGCTAAAATCTCTTTTCAGTTTTGCTAGTTCAGTGGCTGAAAAGGGAATTTCCTTAACATTCATTTGAGGGTCTAGATCCTCACCGTTATCAAAAGTATATTCAGTTTTTATCAAAGGACGTATTGGAGCTGGAGAGGCCTCTAATTTGTCTAGCCTTGCCTTTATTCCTTCCAGTCCTTCTAGAGGATAGATTTTTTCTTGAGGCAGACTATGGGTAACAGTGTCACTGGTATCCTTACAGTTACCCTTTAGAGCCTCTAGTAAGAGGGCTGAATTATGTTTCTCATTTTCTAATTGCCTTTTGAGTTCCTCTGTCTGTTTCTGTAGAGTTTTAACCAACTCCTGCAGTGACTCTATAGTTTGGTTCTCTGCTTTAAGCTGCTGGTCACGGAATTCAGTGGCTGCAACCAGAGCCGAACCCAGTACAGCACAAATAAATGCCTTTCCTTTTCCAGCTCGGGTACGAGCATTTTTTTGCAGAACACTAATACGGTCTGAAACACTCTGCAGATTATGCCAGTTTTGCCGTGCCCAGTCCACCCCTGTTAACGAGGGCCTGGCACCGTGCTTTTCTAAAAGTTCAAATAACACATCTTCACCTTTCATTGTGACTACACTGTCGCTCATTTCTCAATATGCAGAAAAATCTACACGGAGAAAGAGAGAGGGTAAAGTATCCAAAAAGTTCGAGCCAAACAAATGCAAAAACTCAGACCACTCCTCTGTTTTACTGAGAGGAGCGTGCAAAAGACAAAGAGGATCAAAGGAAATGCTAATACGTAAATCACTTCTCACTTCTCTGTGAAGCCACACAGAGAAAAAAAAAACTTCAAACCTCACGACTAAGTTAGGAGGTACCCTTACGTTTTGAAAATGCACAATAATCTTCACGGGTCCCAAAATCACTTAATAGGTTCCCGAGAGGCACACACATAAACAGTTCCAAAAACACAGTTAAGTTTCAATATGCGGAGTGATCTTCCTGGAGAGGTGCTCACGTTAGAATTATCAAATTATCACTCCTTGCATCTCCAGGAGGTGCACACAGGAAAAGGATCAACTTTACTTAAAGTTCCCACAAACACAGCTAAGGTGCAATATACGGAGTGATTCTTCCTGGAGAGGTACACACGCTTAAATGACCAAATTATCACAGTTATCACTCCTCACAACTCCAGGAGGTACACACAAGGAAAGAGATTCAAATTTCACAAAGTTGAGGTTCAATATGCGGAGTGATCTTTCTGGAGAGGCACTCACATATAAATTATCAAAAATAAATATCACTCCGGACAACTCCAGAAGGCACACACATCAACTATACCTGGAAGGGCAACACTCTCGCTGTCGGGTATCCTGCCGACTACGCCATTAGAAATGACGGTTTTCAATATAAAAGAGGGAGGAAGGCAAGTCATGGAGATTATCCTGCCGACTACGCCATTAAGAAATGTCACGCTCCAATATAAAGGAGGGAGACGAGGTTCTTTGATTATGTGTATACCCGATGGCGAGATTAAGACACAACGGGTCAAATGTTAGCCCAACCAGTTTATTACAATTACTAGTTGCTTAGGGATATGGGGAAGGGAAGGTGAGCGATAGAAAAGGGATAAAAAGCAAGGAGTCTTGATAGAAAGCAAGAGAGATATAATCACCACCGTGGATCCAGCGAAGTTCGTAGTCTCGAGAACTCGTCTGGTCACCGCGGGGGATGGGAGATGACAGCAAGCAGGCCTCAGGGTCCGTCTGCAGAGTTTCCCCCCTCAGGGAATTCTCCGTTTCCTCTTCGGGAGTTCTCCGTCAAAGATTTTTTCTTTGGGAGTTCTTCTCCAAAGTTGCTAGTTTAGTGAAGGCCTTTTATCCTCCATTTCTCAGGTTTTTTTGTTTTTTCTCTGCCAGTGTGACATACCTGGCCCAACAGATAAGCCAGCAGGGAGTGGTACCTTCATTGCCATGCACAAGCATTATCGCCTTTTGCAGTGATCAGCTTCTCCAAGCCGAACCCCGAAAAAGACAGGCTTGGCCCCACTTCTGCTTATCTTTACAACAATAAGCAGAGGCACTGTGGCACGGTGACACCCACCCAGATAACCTGCAGTTCTCACTTAGAGTCTTATCACCAAAAAGGCCTCACGAAGCAAGCTTTGAGACAATTAATAAAAGAAAACAGTTTCTGTCTTTCACAGAGGGTGGTAAGGCAGTGGAACAGCTTGCACAGAATAGCTGTGGATGTCCCATTCATGGAATCATTCAAGGCAAAGCTGGACAGGGCCCTGGGCAGCCTGATTTGATGGGTAGCAGTACTGTCCATGGCAGGGGATTGGAACTAGATGATTTTAAGGTCTGCCTCCAAGTGAAGCCATTCTTTGATTCTATGAACTGTTAAGTTACTAGGTGAAAATGAAGACGTATTTACCACTAATTTTATTCTGTTGCAGCTCACTTTATAAGGGGACTAGAATTGTATTACTATATGTACTTGTCTATCACAAAGCTGCATTTTTTGTCCAGGACGTACTATTCTAAGAGTTATCTAGCTCCTCAAAGCAATACCTTCTCAATTTACATATTCCCATGTCCTAAAATCTGGGAGGAAGCTAAATGCTAAGGACAAACATGATGAAAGACTCACAGTTCATAACCAGTTACAGCATTTAGGTCAATTTTGTTCTATCAGAACAAAAACAAAACAAAGCAAACAATAAATAAAAAAATAAAAACAACTTAATATGCAGTAAAAAAGATATGAAAAGTAGCTGCTGAAAGCAGCTAGTAAACCAAGCTATCAACTGGGATAAGAGCTGCTGAAGATGTAGTTCAGGTATGCGGAACAGCAGTTTGTGCTATGGTAAGCAAATAAACCCTCTAACAGCAACACTAATAACTAACCTCAGAATCCCCAAAGGAACAGCAAAATCCATTCTTCCAGACATAATTTTCTTTTCTTTCTCTGACTTGAGTATACTCAATCATCTTCTGTTCCTGCTGCAATAGCAGACTATACCTAACACTTCATATTTTCTCATATTTAGGATAGAAAAAATCAGTTTGTCTACTTGGTTGCAAAGCCCCTGTGTATGCTTTGCTGAATGGATAAATCAAGATAAGTGACATAGAAGAATCCTATTTACAAATGTAAAACAAACAAACAAAAAAAAAAAACAACACATATGTCTTATTAAAAAAAGAAAAAATACAATTTATTTATTTACTATTTATAAAAAAATACTAGTTATTTATTTCTTGCTAGGGTTACAACCATAAAAGCTTGACTCTAAAGGACAGAGAAAAAAAACAAAGAATAAAGATAAAAAATAAACAGAAAAAAAGAAGATATCTATTCATATTCCAATCTACAATGAAGAAGGAGATAACTATATAATGATTAGGCAGTTTCTGATCATTGCTTTCTGTTATGCTAGATCCATCCCAGCTGTGATGATCAGGTGTCAAAGGTACAGTAATGATCTCTATGCAGAAGAAGAGGATCTACAAATTTTCTTCTTTACTAATGATGTCCTGGATAACTCTTAGATTTACTTCAAGCAATAACGTTATAGAAGCAGAAGAAACAAATAAAAGGTAATATAATGCTACCACATTATGAAACATGGTAGCAAAGTGGAAGTATCCAGAAGTGTTTTCTTCCAAGTAGTGGTGTTTTATGTCATTACTATGAATGCTTTATTCCAAAACAAATGGGAAGGCAGCACAGTTTTCTAGATAGAGCAGTGCGGGGAGGTTGTGTTTTTTACTCAAAATAGTAATTGAGAATGTATTTATGTCTTTATCTATCTTGTATTTTCTTTCTAGGGTTTTGTTGTTTTGTTCTTGTGTGTGTGAATTTGTTGGTGGTGGTTGGTTTGTGTTCTTGATCATGTAGCATCCAATCAGCAGGAATTCTAACGCTCCTACCTGCCCTCATGAAATAGTGTGATTGACCAGATTTGTTTTTTGTCCTTGTCTCCCTTACTTGTCAGCCAGGTTTATGTCCTTGTGTGCTCTTCCTTATGGCTTCTTCCCTTTCTTGTTATTCTTTGTTATGTTAGAAAAAGGTTCTTGACTAATTTTAAGGAGCAGATGCTCTCCTTTCACACACCCCTGCAGTACTGTTAATTAAACCACACTTTGACATTCTAGTATAATATACACTGAATCTATGTTTGCCTGCTTATTGAGCTAACTGTTGGGCTGTACAGTTTCTATGTAATTCTGGAATTGTCAACTTGGCAGAGAAATAGCTGCAAAGAAAGGGTATTTTCTTCTTCCCACACTGTTAATTATGAATCAGTATCCAAAGAGGGTTACATCCATTTAACATAACTGCTTTGTTAAACTTCTGTAGAGGATGATTAGTGTCTTACTGTTTCTGGCAGCTGTATAATGAGAAATAATCCTCCATCGGACAGGTTTCTTGTTATAAAGCTTCTCTTAGAGCATGTTTCCTATGGATTTTAATTTTTTTTTTTTACAAAGGATACCTACTTATGTTTAAACACTTGAGTTAATCCTAAGTTTTTTGTTCATCTGTAAATAAGGTTGTTTATGTGTATACATATTAATCTGACTAAAATGAGAATAAAGAATCACTGAGTTTAGTTATGATGATTCTACTCAGGAAGAAAAATGGCAAGAATAACAGGCTACACACTCCTACCCTATTTCCTCTACAGCTAAAGGTAGCCTAGTGAATGTTCAGAATATATGTATGCATTTATACATATGCATACAGTTTTTTGCTACTTATTGTAAACAAGAAACAGAGTAGAGGCAGGTAAGATAGGTATTCTGACTATATTGTGAATCTACTTCAGAGTAACTGGTACTAATGTCTTTACTGGACCTCTTAAATAGTCTGCTTCTGTGACTGTTCTCAGTGTTATGGAATGCAGAAACAACTATTTACAGTCATAAGAATTTAAGGTACGATGTTAGCTTTTTTGATTTATAAGCACTGTGTGAAAGACAGAAGTTGTTTGTTTGCATGTCTCAAAGCTTGCATCCTGAGGCATTTTTTTTGTGATAAGACTCTGGCTTATCTAGGAGGTGAGTGATGAGTGTTATGTAGCCTGCGACCATTTCTATACACCTCTTGGCTACTAGGCAGACTGCTGACTTACAGTAAGACAGTCATCACCCCCAGATGTCTATCCATGTCTGTTATTACTACATATCATGTACAGACCTGGCAGAAGTATAGTATCTTTATACTATAGATTTATTCATTACTGTGATACTTATATCCTTCACAATATAATGTCATAATTTATTGGTATAATTTTATTATTTTTAACTTGTGTAACATGTTTTTTTCTCCTTTTGTTTGCATCCCATATTGATATAGGATGTAGTGGTGAAGTCTAGTACCTTAGTAGAAGTTCTACTTGAAAACAGTAGAAATTTGAAAAAAACAATTAAATGGGTCATCTAGAGGAGGTGATCAAAGAATGTGGATAATAATAATTTACACTGAGCTTCTCAAGGCAAAGCCAGCACTGAGGGTAATCACAGAGTAATTTGGAAGAATGAGAATAGCAGGAATATGAATACTTTCAAGATTACCAATGTTATTCCAAAGTAGATGTTCACATTAACTAGCCTTGTTTGTTACAATGATGTCTTTATTATGTTAGAAAGTCCTCAATTGGACTAAGCAAAAATATATCAATTACTGAAGTTTCTTGAATATCTGCTAGTTATTGTGAAAAAGAATGATTTGTTAGTACTAGAAAACATTAGTAGTACAAATACAGATATTTTATAAGGTAATTTCCTATTGAATATGCTGCTTAAAAAAAAAGTTAAAATTTCAGGATAATTTCATTCTGTGGTTCATACTTCTTATTAATAAATATCACTAGAAAATATTACATATCATCAGGAGTGAGATACAAAAATTGAAATGGAAAGGAAAAGAAAAAGCATAAAGCAAAACTTCAGGCAAACATGAAATGTTTCAGAAGAGGTAGAAGCAACTAGAAGTAGTTCAAATAGCATTGTTATACCTTTAAGAAGTGAGTAGAGTGAAAAAAGAAGAGTTAGTTATTTTTCTGGACACTGAAGTCAGAGATAAAGATAAATGTGCAATAGATATCTGAGGAAGATGAAACAAAGCAACAGATTGCAATCAGGTTTGTTTTTTTGTTGTGTTTTGTTTTTATATATATAAATGTATATATAATATTGAACTCTACCTCAGTTTTAAATAGAAAGGCTGAAAAAGAAGAAATTTCAATACAAGATGAGAAGTGGGGAGTGAAGGAAAGATATTAATTCTTGCTGATCTACCTAAAATATATATAAATTGCTTTTTACAATTCAAGCAGAAAGTGGTACTACAGGGAGCATGACTATGGAGATGATTAGAATGGGTGGGAGAACGGTAGAAAAGAAATGGAAAACTTTCACCAAAACATTTTATTTTCACAATCAGGGAATCTTTAGATCCATTTTAGAAGATCAAATAGTGAGTGTTTTTGTTGCTTTTGTTTATTTAACCTCCTGGAAGAAATTTATAGATTAATTTCTGATTCTTTTGAGACTACAGTTATCAAGTACTACTCTTGCACATATATTCTGAAAAACTTCGATAATGACACATCATTGTAAACAGCGGTTTTTGTGTGTTTCAGAAGTAAAGCTTTTTCTTAAATGTATTTGAAGTCTTATATTCTGGTAGAAAGTCGTATTAATCTGATGTAAAAAAAAACATGTTCCAAACAGCAAGGATGCTTAGTTTAAGTCCTCATAATTACAGGGCAGCCTCTTTTGCATTGGAAATTTAACTTATTAAGATGTTATTCACTAAGAAGCTTAAAGCTAAGCTCTCCCTGAGCTTCAAAAATAGGAGTAGAAATCAAATCTATTATGATAAATAGACACATAATTGCACTTACTGTAGGCATGGGACAAGGATTATGTGTGTACGTGTATGCTTCCATGTATGTAGACACTATGTTTAAAAAAAAAAACCATAGATATGAAAAGTAGGTCTTGAATTTGTTCATCTTAGCTTCAGGATAGAGCTTTGCACAGGATAGAGCTTCAGAAAAAAAAATGGAAGCATCTTTTTTATGTATTTATTTTTCATTGTGAAATAAGGTAAAGGCCAGTATTCTTAATCTCTAAGATTCAGAAGAGACTGAAAAGACTCAGTGACGCATACAACAGCGATTGTCACAAATGTTTCATTAGCAATGACCAAAGAAGACAGTGATGGTCACTATGAGAAACATGCAGTGTGGTCCAAATTTATTCTGTCTGATATAGATAAACTGTGCAGTTTTTGTAAAGAATTTCAAAGGATCTGTAATGCTTGACTGTACTTTACTGGTACTTTGAACTTCAAATTGCTGGTATTTTGCAAGCACTTTTTAGAGTGGAAATTCTATTTATTTTACTAAACGTTTTGCACTTTGTAATAACACATAGCATACTACTGCTCTGTGTTAGTAAAAAACATATATATGTGAAATTTCTTGTGCAGTAAATTACAAGCAAGGACAAATTTTAAAGAGTTGTCCTTGACTAGCTAGTATCTACTGCACAAAAATAAGCCTTTGTGATTTATGATATCAGAAGTAATGACTTTATTAAAGACTCGTTCACTCTCATTTTTCAAAATATATAGTACATGTGATCATATATTACTGAGGTTTTTTATGCTTTGGTTGTACTATGAAACACATATAGTTTGCTTATCTTGTTAATTTTGTCCTACAAAATGGAATTATTAGTTCATCAACCTAGTATTACAAATTCTGTAAGCCATATTGGAAGAGTGAAACTGAAAATACAGTGATCTATTTGATTAGAGACATTTCCAATAAAACAGTTTTTAGTAAACTGTTTAAATGCACTTGTCAGTACCGCTTTGCTTACAGTAACTCTATAACTTGTCTAACTACGAATAATGATGAGTCAAGAGCTCGAGCTCACTGAAAAATAATTTAATTATTTTTCCCATCGATGTAAGGACCTATGTCAATATTAGCAATATTTTCTGTTGAATTCTCATTTTTACAAATACTACTGCAGTGGCTCAATTTGATGTGATAAATTTCCATAATTTCAAAAACTTGTCAATGTAGGTTATTATTTACCATTAATATTCTGAAATCTCTTTGAAAAGCAATTTATATTCTCATGTTTTTAAAGTCTGCTACCTATAGCACTAATACATTCTGATGTGGCCTTGACTTCATCTTTCCGTCTGTGAATTGTTCAGTTCTTTGCAGTATTAATGGCATTCATCTAAACAGAGATAGAATGCCCTAGAACATATATTTAAGCCTTGATTGTACATGCAGAAATACATAATCTATCTTTTGATGGAGGCTCCAGAAATGAACACCGTACTCTAGGTGAGGTCTCATAAGAGCATGGTAGGGGAGAATTACCTCCCTTGTTCCACTAGCTACACTTCTTTTGCCACATTGCCAGGTCATGTTGAAATTCTCATCCATTGATTCTCTCAAATCCTTCTGTACAGGGGTGCTCTCAATCCATTCATCCCCTTGTCTGTATTGTTTGGTGTTTACCCAACTCAAGATCTTTCACTTAGCCACGTTGAATTTCATGATGTTTCCATGGGCTCACCACTCAGGCCTGCCGGGAGCCCTCTGGATGGAAATCTTTCGCACCAGCATGTTAACTGTACCTCTCAACTTTGTGTCATCTACCTCCTTTGCACTTGTCCTCAGTACCAGTTTCAGTATCAACCCCTGAGGAATACCACTTACCAAAGGTACTCCACCTGGACATCAAGCTGGACTACAACTAAGTATGATCTTCCAGACGATTACTTAGCCACTGAGAGGTCAATCTATCAAATCCACATCTCTTTAATTTAGAGATAAGGATGTGTGCAGGACAGGATGAAATGCTTTGCACAAGTCCATGTAGATTACATCAGTTGCTCTTTCCCTTATCCACCTAGGCTGCAACCCCATTGCAGAAGGCCATAAGGTATTTCAGGCATTATTTACCCTTTGGAAAGGCTCACTGACTGTTTACAATCACTTCTCTATTTCCATGTACCTAAGTATAATTTCCAGGATTATCTGCTCCTTTATACTGTCATGCACAGAGGTGAGACTAAGTGGCCTGTAGTTTCCCAAGTCTTCAGTTCTTATTTTTATTTTTGTCAATGGTTTACTGGGCTGGTTTGGTCTGATTCCATGACAATTGGTGCGGGGGACCCACGGACCCATGCCTCAGGAAAGGAGAAGGGGGAAAGGGAAAAGGGAAAAGGGAAAAGGGAGATGGGCCTAGAAACAAAACAGCGGCAACGATCTGAGGAGGAAAGCTAATTTACTAAATAAGATATCAGAAAGCAAAATAACACAATACAATACAATATAATTGGAATTAAAGCTAATAAATCAAATAAAATGAGCAAGAGAGATTATTCGATAAACTGAAGGCCTTATAATGATGCTGAAGGCAAGAAGGCAGCGAGCACGCACTGCTGAGTCGATCCCAAAGGAAAGAGAGTGTCCCGTGACCGCAGAGCTTTTATCTTTTTTTCCCTCTGAGCGGAAACACGTAAAAAGGCAAAACATCACAAAGTCCTCTGGGGAATGTAGTTCTTCTTCTCTTCTGAGACAGGTATATCCGGAATTATCAATGATCCATGGAGCTGGAGTATTAACTCTTTAACTCTTTATGCACTACATGATGTTATGATGTGGAATACCAATGCCAAAAATCATAAAACCATGACAATTTTTTATTTCCTTTTTGAAAATGGGCCTTATGTTTCCCTTTTCCAGTCAGTGGGAATTTCAGTCAACTGGCACAACTTTTCAACTATAATGAAGAGTGTCTTAGCAATTTCATCTACCAATTCACTCTGGATCCATGAATGTATCACATAAGTTCCCATAGACTTGTGTACATTCATGTTCCTTAGATAGTCTTGAACCTGATCTCCTACAGTGGGTGGTTCTTCATTCTCACATAAAGCCTTTTTCTTCTGTAACTTAAGCACTGTGGTTGGAGGACTTGCTGATGAAGAATGAGGCAAAAAGGTCGTTGAATACTTCACCTTTCCCCATAACCTCAATAATCGGTTCTCCTTCAGGGGAATGCCCACATTTTTCCTAGTCTTCATTTTATCACCAACATACCCATAGAATTTCCTGTTGCCCTTGACATACCAGTCCAGAATTAATTACATCGGAGCTTTGCCTTTCCTAACCTGATCCTTGGCTACCCATACAATTTTTCTATATTCCTCCTAGGTTGTCTGTCCTTACTTTCTTATATATGTATGAAGACTATATAATGAAGACAGAATAGGGGATTGTTCAGTGTGAATGATGTTAAGTTCTGTGATTGCTAAATGCTGTGAGCAAGTTAATTCAATGAAGCTATTTGATGTAGGCAATAACATAACAGTTCCACAAAAAGTATCTTCAACATTTTCATTTCTACTCTTATAACTATCTTAAGGAGTTAAATGCATGCAAAGTTAGAAAATATGAATTACTAAAAATGATTTACAGTGGAAGCTTGTGTCTCCAGGACTGCGAGATAGTAGAAGCCTTGAATGTTCAGAAACACGGTGAAACCAGATACCACAGAGCTAGGCAGACCAACAAATAAATACTATTGTTTTTGTACAAAAGCTTAATTAATTTATTTTAACTGAAAGAACAATGGAGTTTGTTTTTTTTTTAATATATATAACACTACCAGGAAAATAAAAAAAAAATAAAAAGCTTATTGCCCAGTAGTCACTGCTTCAGAATCAGGTGTTCAGAACTAAGTATTATTTTATTGTCATTAAAGGGAAATGTTTGCCTTCGATTGAAGGTTTCCTTGTTTGCATTTCATTAGTTTGGCTATCTGTCTTTGAGAAATGGATGCTAACTCTGATTCTATCCTTGACAGCATCACTGCACTGTTCATCACTTAAACATTCTCTCGTTCCCTTTCTTCAGAGCTGAATATTCAATAACCTCTGCAGATGAAAGAGGAGACGTGATATCACCTAATATACCAATTACTACAGTCTTCAAGTGAATCAACTCAGTTTCAGGGTAACTACACCTCAGGCAAGACACCAAGCTTTGAACAGCCTGTATATTTTTTGAGTACCAGTGGGCTTTTGAAATCTTCGAAAAAATGGGAAAAACAAAAACCTTAGGAATAGGACTTTTATTTAAAAGCAGACAGACCTATAATCTTTCTCTGTGGAAGAAGAGTCCTAAGTCAGGATTTCTTCTGCTTCTCTTTGTTAACCTTTTATTTCTCCTAATTGGAAAAGACTAGAAAAGATATTGCTCATGAAGAAAAGATTCACAGAATTTTCGGGGTTGGAAGGGACCTCCAGAGATCATTGAGTCCAACCCTTTGCCAAATTCGGCTTCCTAGACCAGGTTGCACAAGTAGGTGTCCATGTGGGTCTTGAATATCTTCAGAGGAGACTCATCAACCTCTCTCAGCTTGTTGTTACAGTGCTCCATCACCCTTGCTATGAAGAAGTTCTCATGTACATTTGTGTGGAACTTCCTATATTTCAGTTTGTGGCCTTGTCCTATTGCCACACTCTCATCCCTTGCCTCCCAAACCTTAGATATTTATAGACATGGATAAGATCCCCTCAGAGTCTTCTTTTTACAAGGCTTAACAGACCCAGATTACTCAGCCTTTCCTCATAAGAGAGTTGCTTCAGGCCCTTTATCATCTTTCTGACCCTCTGCTGTACTCTTTCCAAGAGATCCTTGTCTTCTTTGTACCAGGGAGAACTGGACACAATATGCCAAGTAAGGCCCCACCAGGACTGTGTAGATGGGGAGGATCACCTCCCTTGACCTGCTGGCCACTCTCTTTTTAATCTGCTCCAGGATCCCATTGGACTTCTTGTTCACCAGGGCACACTGCTAGCTTATGGCTAACCTGTTGTGCAGGTCCCTCTCTGCAGAGCTTCTCTCCAGTAGGTCATCCCCCAACACATACTGGTGCATGCAGTTATTCCTTCCTAGGTGCAAGACTCTACACTTGTTAAACTTCATCTGGTTCCTTTCATCCCAACTCTCCAGCCTGTTCCGGTCTCACTGAATGGCAGCACAGATTTCTGGTGTGTCAGCCATACCTCCCAGCTTTGTATCATCATCAGACTTGCTGAGAGTGGACACTATCCCCTCATCCAGGTCATTGATGAAGATGTTGAAGAAGACTTGATCCAGCACTGAACCCTGAGGAACACTGCTAACTACAAGCCTCCAACTAGACTCTGTGCTGCTGATCACAATCCTCTGAGCTCTGATTGAAGATTCCTATTGTATCCATTCCAGATAGGTTTTTTTTTGTACTAGAGGAATAGGTATAGAAATTGGAATAAAAATATAATCAGATAATTCATTCCCAGATCACTCTGCATTTAGATCATATCAGTTTGTACCAAGACTAAAAGATGAATAAAATTTTGTCTTGTGATATTGTTTTCATGTAATTGTGTCCTGAAGGACAATACAGAACAAGCTTTTCAAATCCCTCAGCATGCATCAGGAACATTCTAAAATGGAAATTCTTTTTTGAGCAGGAAGCAGCTGTACAGAAAAAGTGTATTTCATGAAAGTAGTACAATGTGAGTTTGCAGTTTTGCATGACAAGTCATATAAATACCGCCACTGGCAGCTATTGCCGTAATTCTGACAGAGGGAAATTGGGAAAGAAGAATATCTGATTCTTTATTTTAGATTTTAGTTTCCTTAGCTGTTTCGACAAAGCTTGAAAAATGTTACTTGGTAAAAATAAAAATATACTTTACCTGTAATTTTGTCACTGAAATTAAAACAGACAAACTAAAGCAACAATCTAGCCATGTCATTCTTCTTAGCACAGACATCTTTTTAAAAACAAACAAACAAAAAACAACAACAGCAATAACAAAAAATCTGCTGGGCTGAAAAGTCAGACACCAAGGGAAAGACTTCCTGGGAAATAAGTTATTTGATAATAATTAGTGGATCACTTGGATAGGACAGATATTTATTATGAATCACTGTTTCCTACAAACTCCTCCAGAGACTCTATATTATCAATACAAACCAGTGTTTGAATATGCTGAGTAGAATCAAAAGCTGTTGCTTTTCCTTTCCTTATGGCATGCCTCCAAATACACCCCTGCTCCAAGTTTTGAGAAGTACATTTCATGTTGTCTGCTTCTTTTCTTTCAAGTTTCTTGATTAACTTCATATATATATTTATTTTTATTTTTATTTTTATTTTTATTTTTATTTTTATTTTTTGCAGGGGGCAGAAAATGTTTAGCTTTGTCTGATATAAATGTGCAATTTTAATGTAATCCTCAATGCATGTTATAAAACTTTTTACTCTCAAATATTCTCATTTGTAAGCTTGTCAATGCTCCTCTTTGTGAACAACAGAAGAAATAAATTTTTGTCCTCGTTTTTTCAATAAGCATATTTACTAGTTATTTGTTTTCATTACTATGACCTGAGTGTAAGATGGCTATTTGAAGTAGTAAAATATATCAGCTTCTTTACCCTTAATCAAAGTAAGATCAGATTGTATTCCATGCTAGTTTTCTAATAATTCTAAACAGTCTCTATACACCAGAGAATTACTCCTCTTGTGCATGTTAGACATTCAGGATAAGGAAAATTACCCTCTGAATAGAATACAGATAATTAACCTAAAATGAAATTGAAGCATTCACAGTGTGTAGTGGGTTGGCACTGGCCAGGAACCAAACACCCACACAGTCTCTTGCTCAGTCCCCTCTTCTGTAGGTTGGGCAGAAAACAAAAGAAAGGTAGAAAGACTCATGGGCTGAGACAAAGCTGGTTCATTAGGTGAAAAAAAACTGCATGGCAAAGAAAATTGAAGAAGGAATTTATTTGCTACTTCCCATAGGAACACAGACTTTTAATTGCTTCCTGAATTCAGAGCACACATAACAATTACTTGGGAAGAGAAATGTCATAACTGAGTATTCTCCCTTCCTTCTTGTTTCTTTGAACATTTAATTTTGATCACAACATCGTATGAGATGGATGTGGTGAGTTATAACAGCTGTCCTGGCAGTGGCCCCTCCCACATTTAGTGCACTCTCAGCCAGCTTGCTCTGTCTATTTGCAGAGGAGCAAGTGGCAAAGGCAGAATTAGAAACAGATAAAGACTTGACGGTATGCAAGCACTGTTCAGCAATATCCAAACTGTTGGCAAGTTATTACAAATCACAGCAGCACACAGGCAGCTTTGAAGAAAATATCTCCATCCCAGCCAAACACAGTAATTCCTGTTAACTACAACTCCCTAACTACTATTTATGAATAATTCTTACTGACTTAAGTGGAATTCCTTGGCCAACTTTTTCACCTAGTATCAAGTCTGGATGCACTTCAGGGCTGGGAGCCCAGCAAAAATTGTTCAGATATTCTGAGTGGCTTTGAACTTCTTATGAAGATAATGTTAATCTGCTCCACTTTAAGATGTAGTTTTGAATGTTCACAGACCCTCTTAGGATTCACAGGTTTTGGCTGAGCAAGAAACACAAGAACTCATTATTTTTCATGACTGATTTTTGCACGTTATCCAGGGTAAAGCAAAAGCTGTGAACACAAGCAAAGTATCAAATTAATTCACTACTTCCCATCAGCAAGCAGATGTTCAGCTGCTTCCAGAAAAGCAGACCTCCATCATGTGTAATGGATTCCTGGGAAGATGAATGCCATGACTCTGAACATAACCCATTCCTCCTTCTATCTCTAGTTCTTATTGCTGAGTCTGGCGTCGTATGCTATCCTTTTAATCCACTTGAGTCAGCTGCTCCAACTTTGTCCCTTCCCAGCCTCTTGTGCACCCCCAGCTTCCTCACTGGAAGGGCAGCATGAGAAGATTAGACCTTGACTCTATATAGATCTATTTAACAATTGCTAAAATATCCATATGTTATTAATAATGTTTTAGTCTAAACTGCAACATATAACACTGCATGTCCTGCTGTGAAGAGAATTAGCTCCATCTTCATGGAATACAAATAATATCACTGATACGCAAAAATATGTTGTTTCAATATACTGAGTACAATGAGAAAGTATGCATTTGAAGTCTATTGTTTTTAGAGAAAAAAGGAAATTAAATTCTGCACAGATTGAAATATGTTGATTATAAAGAGTGGCAAGGATAATAAGAACGTTAAGCTGTGCAAAGTACTTCATAACAGTATCATATTTTTAGTCTTTTTTGATTGCAGCTGTGTAGCAATCCACTTTAAATAAAAGGAATCAACAATGACTGTTGCTCATTTGGTTTCCATTTAATATCTGATCTGTATTTTTGCATATGTGTAAAAGGAGAGGTAATTGAGTCTTGTAAGAAAAATAGGTATCTGAGTGCTCTGAGCCAAAGATAAATGCTAAATGACAGTTCTTAAGTATTGCTCAATCTTTAGCAACAACATCAGTCAAAGAAATTATTGTCCAGTTTTATTTCACGACTTGGAAAGAAATTACTTGTACATCTCTTGCGAATTGTTATCATCTTGCATACATATAAATCAGATAGAAAGGAAATAAATGATTCCTGAAATATTCTTCATTCAAAATAACACGTTTCATCAATGGAAATTTAAATGTAGTACAGTTAATACCTCAAAGATAGCCTTCTAACACTCTGAATTACTAACTGCACAGAATCTGACCTGCAATTCAGTGCACATTTTTTCCCAAAGTATTCTTGGGAGTCATTAAATATCTAAATGTATATATCTGATTTATTTATATTTTTATTGTATGTTATTATGTATATTATATTTTATTTTATTTTCTATGTTTTATTTTTTGCTATCTTCCTTTTTTTTTTCCTGTCCTTGACAAGAAACACATAAATAAAGATGGTTGTATTTTGCTTGTTTGTTTGTTTGCATATAATCCAGGTTCATTATTCATGAAAAAAGATTTTTTTTTTTTGTAAAAAAATATCATTCTTTTTTATATTGGAAACTGTTATAACCTTAAATGTATAAGTAGTATTTGTTCCTTGATGTTGTTCAGGTGCAATTGCAGGACTTCTCTCACATTAATGTCAGTCTAGGCTGTACAATATCTGCATGCACTTACACAGATGTAGCTGAAATCACCTCCTTTCTGGCCACAATTCCAGTATTCTTTTCCTGTTGTGATAAAGTTCTGAGAATGCATATGAGAATTGATAACAGTGTGTGAACTTTTTTTTTTTTTTTTCCCATTGTAGAAAACACCTAATGGAAACTTTCAGCTTGTATGTTCAAAATAACATTTTTAAAAGATGGAATCATTTTATTAGGAGTTAGGCAATGAAGAGACTTCTTCTCAAAGAGCATTGCATTCTGTATCTGACACTGCCTTTTTTTAACCATAAAAACTTTCAAGGAATTATACAGGAACACAAAAAACAGGAATATACTGTAAAAGCTAAAGATATTTTTATTATGAAAATTAAATATTTCAAAGTATTATTGTCTTAGTTTCTGTTGAGATGGAATTATTTTCTTCAAAGTGTCTTGTGTGATTGTGTTTTTTTTCTATGAGATAAACAATGTTGATAATACACTGATATTTATAGTTGCTGCTAAGCAGTGTTGTACAGAGCTAACACCATTCTCAGTAAAGGACTAGTTTGTGGTGTGAAAGGAACAGGAAGGGAACAGAATCTGGACAGCTGACTTAAGCTGGCCAAAGGGGTATACTATACTATATGGCATCATGCAGAAAGTTTTGTAGGGGGTGGGAGTTCATCTCACTCCTCCACTGTTTGGAGGGCTAGCTGAGCATTGGCTGGGGAGTGGTAAACAACTGCTGGTGCATCACTTGCTATATATATTCATATATATCTATATCTATATAATTATTATGCTTTTCCTTTCCTCTATCTTATTTAGTAGTTCTATTTCAACTCACAAAGTTCTACATTGGTTTATTTATTTTTTTTTATTTTTTCACCAGTCCCACTGGGAAGGGTGTGGAGGGGGGTGAGCAAATGACTGTATGGTGTTTAGTCACCCCCAATTTAAATCATGATAATTATTGATGGTAATATGAGTCAGGAGTCACCACTGATAATAAAAATATTTCATACTTTTAAAAATTAGATATAGTCTCATAATCTAAGATTTTAAGAGCTATCCCCAAGGAAGTATTCAAAGAGACTGACATTTAAATAATTATTTGTTAATGCTTATGGATACCTTTTTATAGTATCTACGTCTCCTGCTTATTTGGCTCCAAACAGTCCTATTTAATAGTAGTAATTGTTTTTCTGGTTTTCATTGGGACAACCCCAGAGCTAACTTATTTGCAAAATGATTACACACAAGATGATAATTTGGATTAGCACTGAAAATTTTGATCAAGTAATATCTAATTTTTCTAAGTATTTCTATAGTATAAAAATATTTTAAATTCAGTACTTGGAAATTTCATGACTTCACTCTCACTACCTTGAAGTTGATAGCTAGTAAGTCTAAAATATTAATGGAAAAATGTTACAGGCAAGGAAACACTCATTAACAGAAATAAACAGAAAAAAACCTAAAATAGAAAAATCTAAGTTATTATTCATATTTTCATTACACTTTGAAGTACAAGTTTAAATAAGATATAGAAGAAAAAATATTCTAAAAATTCAGCCATGACATTGGAGGTAATCAGTCAAAGGAATTTTCCAACTAGAGGTAAATTATATTCTATCCTAAGACTGTTAAGTCCAGGAATTGAATCAATATTGTAACAGTTCAGAAATTTCCTACTGAAACATAGACATTCATTGAAATTACTTTATTTTCACCTCAGATTTTTACCAAATTCTCTAAATATGCTTAATGAAGAACTGCAGACATTTTTTTTAAGAACACCTCAGGTATGTAATCTTAGCATTCTTAACTATTCTGTCCAGACTCTCTGGACCTATCGCTGCAGATTGACATAGATCATGGGAGTCCAACCTTCTATTTTGAATGAACAAAGATGATCTTGGGTCACATACAAAGATCATTCCAAAAGTGATGCCTCTTATCTATTTCCACAGAAATAACAACTGCTATGAAGAGCACAATTGAACTATTTGATAGGACAGATTCTCATCTGGAAATCATTATTTTTCAACACAGTCATTACCATTAGCATTTTCACCAGTGATAAGAAGAAGACTACATGCCACATTTATAAAAATCTGCCTTGTTGTGCTCACATTCACTGTTTGATCTTCATAAAGATGCAGAGTCAATGAGTGTCAATATCGTGGGCCATGATAATAAAATAGTAGTTGTTACTTTTGGAGCAGCCTTATATACTTACAAAATAATTACATTGTGTTGAAACAGAGACCACATTTACAGCAGTGATTTTGTTAAAATTTCACCACAGTTACAATATTAATTTCAGTAACATTAAATTAACCAGTCCTTCTCAACCAGCCTCTGAAGGACTGGTTTTTGTAATATGCTATAAATCAGATATATTTTATTTCCATACATTCACGCAAATAGCCTATCTACTAACAATTAAAATATTAATTAAAATACTTAAATAAAGCTTGTGAAGATAAAACCCTAGCCTTATAAAGTTCAGGAAGAAATTTGTTTTCTGGGTCTGTTAGAGGAAATACATTTTTTTGCAATTCATGAAGGAGTAGAAATGAATGTGCTTAATTATCAGGCATTGCTGGGAGGCACCCAGCATTTAAAAGTGGAATTCAGAAAGCATTCAGGACCTAGGCTTCCAACATTATATTCAGAATAAGACACCCAATGAAGATTTGATTTTATATACAAAGCTAAGAACTCAATTATATCTTTCTCAAAATTAAAAGCAAACAACTTCCAGTTGTAAAATAGAACTAATCTGATGCTTGGCTTAATTTAATACATCAAATGTGTAAAAATTCCAGGCAGAAAACATAAATGTATCAGGCACTAAATGCCTTCCTTATTTAGCCATCATAATTAGCTAGTTACTATATTTTCCTGTTTGGCCTAAAGAAATTGAATGCCATTTTGAGAATTTGTAAATCTAACTTCACTACTGCCATTTATTTATTTATTTATTTATTTATTTATTTATTTATTTATTTATTCTGACATGTTTAATCAGTAATCCAGTGGAAACCTGAAGAAGTAAGGGGAAACAGGATTTCAAATGAGGTCTACTTTTCAAGAAAGGGTGTAAATATCACCAGTACAAATATATATATATATATATATATATATATGTATATGTATATAAACAATAAAAATAATAGAATAAAGGAAAAGTATATTCCATAGTCTTGAAACATATATATTAATTATTGAGAAAAATGAAGGTGGAAAAGCCTGAAGCTATTTACAATATTTATGGACAGAGATAAAGCAGACAGTGTTCATGAGGAGAATTTATATTGCCAATGTTCAAGTGCCTATTGGAATATTTTGACTGAAGTCGTTTTACATTTCCATAAATTTGTGCATTGTGCTTATGGAAATAGTGGTGATAGGCCTTGAGGAAAGAATTGCATAAAAAAGGTAATGGACTCAAAGAAAGCTTATTGAAAAGAAAATGCATACAGCGTGAAAAACAAACAAACAAAAAGACAAGATTGACCAGACAAAGATAAGAATAAACAAAGAACAAATTGCTGAAGCTCACCCACATGCAGTGGCAGTTTTTCTTAATTTTTGTGTGTGTTACAGAATCTTTTACAAACAAAAGTCTTGTCAGAGTTGCATAGACTTGACTTTTTTTGTAACAAACAAACAAGCAAACAAACTAAAAGAACAGGGAAATGTCAGAAAATTTATGTGCTTTAGTGATCAAATTATATTTCTCAAATACATTTATTTGTTTGAATGCATTTCATTCAGGCAAAACAGATGCTCTCTAAAAATTGTCAAAATTCTAAAAAAGGTTTTTTTAATTGATATTCATTATTCCAGAAGGTGCTGCGAAGAATACGTAAAACCATAAAAATAAAGTTTTTATTTTTTGTATAAGTTTCATTCACATTTATTGCACACTATGAAGTAACATTAATTTGATTATATACTACTAAAATAGAATGGAAAAAATTTCAAATTTTAGTATTTATTTTTTTGTAGCAAACTTAAAAATGATGATAATAGCTGAACACAGATTATTTGTTTAATGCTTAAAAAATTGTGCAAAACTTACATTTTGATTGAAATGAAGATTTTTATTATTCTTCTAGATTTGCTCACCAGAATAATTTTTATTGTTTTTTTTTTCCTTCTGTTTTGGTTTCAAATATATGCCTTTCACACTCATCCCAATTCTTCACCAGTTTTCTCTTTAACATGTAAAACTCTATCAATATTATTCTTAAATCATTTAAATCAAGGTTAAAGGTAACATAAAGGAAAGCAGTATATTTACTAGTAGCTTGTGTTGCCCTGATATGCAATACTGTTTTCCTGTTCCTCTCACTATAATTTTCACCTTTCTATGAATGGAGGATACTTTCACTAATCTGATATCACGTGAAAATGTCCTTCTACAGCTCTCATATTTTTTCTCAGCTTCACTAAGTTAACTTTGGGAACAACCAAATATCAACTTACTAACTTGCCCAAAATTATTAATTTAACAGCCCAACTAGTCTCTATTAAAAGTATTTTTTGTGATTTTACTTTATGTAACCTAACAATGGAATAAATTGAACTGCCTCTTACATTGTTTAATGTTTTTTTTTTGTTATTAGTATTTTCTACATTTGTCTCAAAAAAAAGTTTCATTCAACTTTGTAATTGAAATTAATTTTACATTTAATTTTTGCATGTGAAGTGCTAAGATTTTAAGATGGTCTGTATGAGTTTTCAGTGGAATTTAATATAAATTATACATTATTTTCAAGAAATGTTCAGACCAAAATTGTCCTTCTTTTATTTTCTTGATACAGTGCAGATCACTTGAACACATGAAGAAACTGGAGGATTGGATTGGAAGATTGGAAGTCCTGGGACTTGATGTTTTTGACTATGTCTTCAGCTACAATGTGCCTTCAGATCTTCCATGGGATGGGATAAGGAACAGGAGTTGGAACTGAGAAAAATGCAAGAAAATATTAGCACGCTTTTTTTTTTTTTTTTTTGTACCCAAGAGGATGACAAGAGATAAAAAGAATCTCCAAAGAGATGACAGAAACAGTGGCCTAAGGTTCATAACAGAGGACAGGAAGATATGAAAATCTCCCTCAAATGGTTGGTTACTTCTGCTAGGGTTGTGAAGGTTTGCTCTCCACTTGTCACTAACTAGGAAACAGAAACATATAAAGGACTGAATTGTGTTTATTTGTTTTGTTTGTTTTGTTTTTGGACAGTATTTTCAGACTAGAGAGAATACTAAGGTAAGAGCGGCTCCCTCAGCAAACCAACCTCTGATGTCAAGGAACATGATTTTAGCCTATCCAATAATTGCACATAGTTTACTGAGGGAGAAAGACTAATGACAATAAATAAAAACCTATCTTATGAAGATAAAGTGGTAATTTATTAACCTTTAGTAAGAAGAGCTTTAACATTGCCTGCAAGATGGATACCTGGGTCAAATAATTACAGAGTTTAGGACTTTCAAGAAACTCTTGAAGGACTGTAGACTGCTGAAGAAGTATAAGTAGAGATGAGGTGAGATTTTTATTTGTTTATTTATTTTTCTCATGGCTCAAAACTTGCTTTCTGAGGTATTTTTTGCAATAAGATTCTGACTTATCTAGGAGGTGAGTGGGGGATGTTACTTGGCCTGCATCACTTTGTGGACAGTTTCACATTTGAAAGCATTTCCATGGCGCTGTTTGCCTTCAAAAGGGTGTGCTCAGGAATGTTTACTGGTGGAAGATCTGGCCTGTGATGAAGTAACTGGTATTGGAGACTGGGGGATGATACCGTTGTATTCTGTGAAGGCAAAATTTAATTTGGCATCTCCCTGCTTCCTTTTATCTGCTGGCAAAGCCCAGAAGATGGGAACAAAGGAGTTTCTGCTGATGCCCACAGACCAGAAGCTGCGACTCCAAAGAGAGCTGACTCGACCACTTTGAACTTATAAAATTCATACTGTCATTCAGAAGTCATCATCAACAACACAGTCTCAGATGACCCAATGACCCATTGCTAGTTAAGATCAGCATCTGAATTATGAGCTAAGTTGGAATCCCAGTGGTGACTATCTCTCTCTTACTCCCTGTAAAGACTCCTTGCTTCTGTTTTCTATCTCTTTTCTATTGCCTGTCTTCCCTTCCCAATCTTGTTAAGCAACCAGGATTTGTAATAAAAGTGTTAGACTTGACCCATTGTGTCTTAATCTCACTGTTGGGTACACATATATCAAAAGAACTTCCTCTCAATTCTATTATTTGAGGTGAGACAAGAATCCATTCCCAAATGCAAACAGACAAGAAGGTAACCAAATTTTTCAAGGACAATCTTGCTTGACCATTTAAAAGATGAACTACAAGGAGGAAGAGGCCATAGTAGTTTTGTCACAGTTTCAGAAGGGTTTTTGAAACCACTAAGTAAGCATGGACTGGATAGACAGCTAGGAGATGATTGTGATATCTTCACGGGGCTATGAGTTATAGTACTAAAAGCTGGTATTTCTTGAAAAGTAAGCAAAGACTGAGGGATTCTATGGGATATTTCAATGATATAACATATGATATTTCAATGAAACCATGACGTGATTACAATTGAATCAAGATATAGTTAATTAGATTGAATTTATAAATGGCAAAAGTTAAGTGAGATGGCTCTTACTATTCATTACAGCTTCAGACACTTCTTTAATAGTCAGATATATAGGCAAAATGAGATAATAAAGTTTTGTAGGCTAAAACAAGAACTTAAATGAAATATGCAATATAAATTTTCATTGTGAAGATGATTGTATTTGTTATTCTATTTGCTAGCATTTATTTGTTAAAGTTCTGGGAAATGTCATTTTCCATTGTCTAGGGAAAAGTTGAATATTCTCTTCATTCACATTAGAAGAGAAATAAGACATAATATAGGAGAGGTGCTAATAAAACAGTTTCAACAAGTCGGTCTCTGAATTTGGTAGGAATTGTATCTCAGAAGTTCATATTTCTTTACTGATACTCATTTCCATGTCATTGATGCTCACTTTGGCTTCATATTCATTCACAGTAAGATTTATGTTTCCACCCAAAAGTTGTTCAAAATTTGAAAAATTACAATTTTATGTTCTGAAAATCCCCCCAAATCTTCATAAATATTAGGGAACTACCATTCTACAAATAATTCAATAATGTAATGAATCCAAACTAAATGATAACCTGATGAGGTTTTTCTGTTTTATAATAATCTAAACACCTTGAAGTCTGAGAATTCTGAAGAAGGACTGCATTTTCCAGAATATCTACACAAGCTATACTGTTTCAGTATCTGTTCATTTTAAAGATTTCCAGGAAGTACTTCTATGTTCTGTATATGCACCAATATCCTGCTTAATAGCATTTATAGTTCTCTAATATGTTGACTGGTTAAGTTAAATGGCAGATCAATACCTTTCTTTGATGTGTTTAATGTAGTGTTATTTAAACAGTGTCAATTTTATATGTATGTTAGGATTCAGCAGAACTTTATTTTGCTGGTTCATCAGAGAGAATTATGCCAAATGTCTGCACTTTCCTGATTTTTATCTATTTTTTCTAATAAATAGTTACAAGTCTACATGCTAATTGAAAAATATATAAACACATTTAACAAGAACTTAATGTTTCTTGTTCTCAGGCATTAGAATGGATATAGAAGAAATCTTAATATCTTCAATTCTCACTTGGAAAAATAAGAGGTCTGAAAGAAACATCGAGAGATCAGCTACCCTCTTTCTCTCTCCCAAGGAAGGATCAACTATTCTGAGTTACAGTGACGCTGGGAATTTTTTATCTACCATAATGTTACCTGCATAGCTTGGCTTGTTATAATAAACTTCAGAAAATAAAGCCTTAAACTTAGTTTTCTCAGTTTTCTTGTAATGCTTTAGAGTCCAGTATTTTCCATGCCTCGAGATTAGTAGCCAACAGGATGCCATTTCTGTGCTTCCAACAGCTAGTTTGATAGCATCCCGCCACTCTATATGCTAGGTTCTGAACATATTTTAAATATTCATTACCTCATCAGAAAGAACTCTCCTGCTGTCTATATCTACAGGCAAGCACAAGCACAAGTCTTACTATCCTTTGCTCCTGCACCACTTCCCTTCTTAAAGAGATGCTAAATGTTTTGCTTTTTGAATAAATTGATGTTGTGCTTCAGCTTTATCTTCCACTGAAAAACAGTTCCCTGATTTTCTTGGTCCTCAACACACAGGCTGAGCTTCTGCTTCTTGTAGATGTTTGAGTTGGAGAAATTACTGTTTCTTTCAAATGTCAAAAGTTTTATTTGATGAAACTTCCGTAACTAAAGAAGAACTTGTTAACTGAAAATAGAAATCAACTTATTTTTCTTAAAAAATTAAAAATTAAAAAAAAGGACTGTATTTTCCACAATGTTTTTGGATTTATAGCATCCTTTGAAATTTCCCCGTAGAAATTAACTATCACTGTTCACGATCCATTTCCATTTATTTGAATATGCAACAGGAATGCTGTTTGGACACATAGTGGTGAGATCAGAAAAGCCGAGGCATAGATGGAACTGAATCTCAACAGACATGGTAAAGGTTGAGATACTCAAATTGATCAAAAATACCTAAACATTCAAAGACTTTCAGGCTTACCTCAACTCTTGTGTCACTGAAACCTGGGTAGAATTTGAGGGAGCAAAATCTCTCTCATTCTAAGAACAGAGCCTCACATCCATGCCTGGGAAGATCATGGAGCAGATCCTTCTGGAACTGTATTGCCACTCACCACATTGGGTTGCCAGAAACCAAATCAGGCTATCCAGGGACAAGTTCAACCTGGCCTTGAACACCTTCAGGGATGGGATATACACAACTTCTCTGGGCAATCTGTTACAATGCTTCATAACCTTCTGAGTAAAAATTTCTTGCTAACATCTAATCTAAATTTCTTCTTTAAGTTTAAAGCCATCCCAACTTGCCCTATCACTATTAGGCTATGTAAAATGTTGGTCACCTGTAGCTTGTAAGTTTCTTCTGAATATTGAAGAGTCACAGTACTATCTCACTGGAACCTTCTCTTCTCCACACTAAATAAGCTCAGTTCTCTCAACCATTCTTCATTAGAGAGGTGCTCCAGCCCTCTGATCAGTTTTGGTGCCATCTTCTGGACCCATTCCAACAGCTATGGTCATTCTGGAGGCCACTGGTCTGGACGTAGTATTCCAAGTGTAGCCTTGCAAGGACAGATTAGAGACAGAGAGTCATTTTTCTCTCACTGCTGTCCACTCCATTGATGCAACTTAGGATACTGTTGGCTTTCTGGGCTGCAAGGGCACGCTGATGGCTCAAGACCAACTTTTCATCCATCAGGACCCCAAAGTCCTTCTCTGCAGGGCTTCTGTCAGTGAGTCCTTCTCCTAGACTGTACCTATATCTGCGATTGTCTCAACTCAACTGAGACACCTTTCAATTGGCCTTGTTAAGCATCATGTGCTTCCATCAGAGTACATATTCAGAGTTTTTCTTTGTGGAGTATACTCACTTTACATTTGGAAAAAGAAACAAAACAACACAAAGACAATGCTAGTAACAACAACAATAAATATAAACAATTGAAACTGAAACATTGGGGTGGTGAAGTACTTTATATTCTTTATTTTCAGGATAAAATTATATTACATTATGCAAAACTAGAAAGTCTGTTTCTGAGGGCCTACAAAACTGTTTTCCTCTTACAGAGATTACTTTATTATCTATTTTTATGAATAGGAATATCCAGACATTAAATGACACAGAAAAGTTTACAAACAATTGCAGGCAGAATCTGTGCTCATAGAGAAAGAACAGTGATGGATCTCTTCTGAAGAACAACACTTATGAGCTTATGGTCTAATCAATTTCAAGTGTAGCAGAAGAACAGATATACCTTTGAACACTGAATAATCAACAAACCTTACTTAAAGAAAGTCCTTGGCTTTTGGAATGAAAAATAAAAATAAAAAAGAGAGAATGAAAAAAAAATCAGTTACTGAATGAACAGTGATATGATTCTAAAACACACCAAACAGATAATTAGAATGATGATCAGTGGAAATAAGTCTAGTTGGAGGCCAATAACTAGCAGTGTACCACAACAGACAATATTTGGTCAAATCTTGTTCAACATCTTCATTAATTATCTGAACTTTGGGGCAGAGCATGCTGTTAGTAAGTCTTCAAGTGACAGAAAACTGGGGAGTGGACAAGGTTATATTGCTATCCAGAGGGAGCTAAACAGGCTGGAGAAATGGTCTAATAGGAGCCTTGTGATGTTCAAATGTGTAATGCAAAGTACTAGTCAAGGAACAACACCAGGCACCAGTACAGGGGTCAATGCAGACAGAAAGTGGCCTGGTAGTAGGGAACCAAAGCCCAAGTGTCCTTGTCATCATATTGAATATGAGTCAACAAAGTGCCCTTATTAGTTAGAAGACTAACTGTATTCTGGGCTGCATTAGGCAAAGTAGTGTCAGCAAGTGGAGGGAAATGATCCTTCCCTTCAGTGCTAATGAGGCCGTGTCTGGAACACTGTGTCCAGTTTCTTCCCTCCCCCTTGCCCCAGCACAAGTGCGAGATTGAGCTACTGGAGACATCCAGTGAAAGATGATGAAAGGACTAGAGCATCCCACCTCGTGAGAGAGTTGGAACTTCAGCCTCAAGAAGCAGCTCAGTAATTCTGTGAAGAAACTGTAAAACCAGATACTATCAACTATTCTAATGTGCAGATGATAGAAAGCATTAACCACACTGGCAGAAGACAGAGGAATAAATATGTTACAGCTTCCACCTCAGTCACTTTACACCTCATTCTATGTTCAAGGATAGTGCCATTGTAAGGACAAACATCTCTTCTTTTGAAAGAGATTTATGAATGAATAATTTTTGAATGAAGAAAATTTTGACACAGCATGTATGTTTCAGTATGGGGAAGGGCACTAGTTTAGAAATTTTGTAGCATTACTTTCCCTACTGAAGTGGTGTGAGACCAGTGGCAAATGACAGGAATATCACAAGAAACAGAAAGATCAGTATTTAGTATGGAAGAGCGCAGTATGATGCTGAGGTAAATTAGTCAGTGGACCACATAGAAAAAAAATAAATATGAATATATTTCCAGTTTCACTGACTCACACTTTTCCTAGTAGTCTAAGACTCCTCAGTACATAAGTAGATGCTTGTTTTTATTTTGATTATAATTTAGAATATATAATTACACAATTACACAGTTTCATACTGTTCAGTAACATTAATATATGTTTATACACATGCATGTATTTGTCAAAATATATATATACTTGTCAGAGCCATTTGCCATTTTCTCCTAATATATAGACAGAAATAAACATTTTCAGGAGGAAATTTATTCTGAAACACCTATGGGAACTCAATTTCTTGGAGTAGATTTCCTATCCAAAGTGCGTCCATGTGAGATTTTAAAATTTATTTTTTATAAGTAAGGACTGGTGGAGCTAAAAGATTGCTTATGGAACAACCATTTATTCTTCCAAGTAAGAAGCTGAAAAGAATACATAAAACTTAATAGATGTTTTCCTAGGCCATATTCCTAATATTCTGAGCCTTTTTGTAATTCTTAATTTGAAGAATTTTAATTTTTCTCTTTATATGTTACTGATCTATGTATCACTTCCATTGATGCCACTATTGCTTTTTCTGTGAGATGTGCAAGGAATTGCTAAACAGCATTAAACATACACAATAGGTCTGTCATCTTTCCCCAGGAGTTTTCTTCTAATTATAAATCCACGTATTAAATGCAAAGATGTAATGAGAAGTGCAAATAGATTAAAATCCTTCCTCTCCCTTGGCTACATAGTAAACGGGAATTCAACAAAAGAATTTCCTACATTCATAGTTACATTTTAGTCTTCTCATCAATTTCTAAGTCAGCTTTCATTGTACAGCAGTTACACAAAGCAAAAATTAATAGCACAATCACGGTGAACAAAATCCCAGGAGGTCTGTGATTTGTGTCTATGCATAGGACATGGCACATGTTAATGCAAATGAAATGTGAAATATTATTATAAATACATTAGCTTTCAGCTTTATTCTCTTTCACACTTGAATAATTTTATTTTTCGTTTTAATAAGCATTTCTACTGTGGAAACAGCAAAGAAGCTGTCGTACACTATGAATGCTATAAGGATTCTCTAAAGATAATATTTTTCCAGCTAACCTTTAGAATCTCACATGTTTTCATTCTACTTGCTACTCTTCTACAAAACAAAGGTTTTTCAGAGTTGTATCCACCCAATCCATGGAAAATTCATGCGTAGATTGCATTTGTTTAAACCTACCTTTTTCATGTTATCTATATGAAGAGATTATGTCTCTGCCAAATAGAATTGTCTAAAACAAGTATTATTCCCAGGATGCTAAGAGAAATGTAGGCTGAAGCTGAAGTTTTGGTAATTCAAACATTTAAAAATCTTACTGAGGTGTTATATTCCCATAAATTCACTATCTTTTGCCAACCAATTTTAGAATAAAGTTTACAATAAACCTACATATATATGTATAAATAAAACACCTCAGCATTGGTTCAGATGATAAATAGGCAATTAAATTGTTTGAACATCTTATATTTCAGTTTCCTTAGTGAAAAAATAACATTTTTGTACATCATTGTTGCAGCATCAGATGCAACGATTACATTCATTTTTTCTTTTTCAAAACTATGTTGCTATTTTCTATTAGTCATAATTAACAAAGATTATTATTTGAATGTTTACACATATTGTTTTTGTGTTTTTTTACTGTTGTTTTTGTTGATTTTTGTTTTATGTTTGTTCCTTTTGTTTGTTTGTTTTCTTCTCTTTTTCATTACATAATTTTTGTTACTGAACTTTCAACAGATAAACTCAAGAACCTGATATCATTTGGAAACTCAGTGAATAAGAAATTTGTCATAAATCTGAGATATTAACTTCAGTAGTAGTGTTTACAATGTACTGCAACAACATGAAGAAAACGTGCCTGTGAATGAGTATGGGACACAAAACTTTTTCATTTTAATGTAATATATAACAGCCTACCTGTTGAGAAAAATGGGGTCCTCATTAAGCTATTATGATTTAGAGAGCAGTTTTTCAAAAATGATATAATGGAATGAGGACATAAATGATCCGTAAGTGCAGCCTTTGTTTCACCTAAATCTTCAACAATACATAGATTTGCGAATGCAAATATACGAAGATCTCTTCTAAGCAGTAGGTTTACATATTATAATATTTCATGTCCTCACTCATAGTTGCACTGTGAAGAATTGCAAATAAGCCAAACTTGCTGTTTCAAATGTAGGATCTAGACAGCGTTCTGTCACTGAAGTTTAAAAAGAAAGAAGCAGTCAAGCCACTACCTTCACCACAGATAACAGAAATATTTCTAAATCGCCTTGTGGTATTGAGAGTTGTTGACTTTCCACTCAAGTAGACACACAAACATCTATTTAAATCTTTTCGCTGCCCAACATAGTCCATAGGATTAGACATGAATCTTTCAAGTGTACATAAACATATAGTTTCATTTTTTCTATTATTGATGCAAAATGAACTCAAATTATTCTTCTCACTTAGAGACATCTACAGGGAGCTTCAGTGTGACTATGTGAATCAGAAATAAACTTCTTTTAGATAGAAGACAATGGAATAAAGAGAGAAAGAAGCATTTCTAGAATTCAAGACATATTAACCAAGTGGAGAACTCTAAAAAGGATTAAATTAATTATTCTAAAGTAATGTCTATTTCAATTTTTCCATTAATTTCCATTAACTTAAAGAATATATAAATGACTTACTTAACTATAGATATGCATCATGAAGCTATCCAAAGTTTGGTGAGAACCCCACCACAGATTAAAATCTAATTATCTCTCTCAACCAGGAGATTTGTGTGAATATTATCCTATATTTTATGCTGAACCAGAAAATGAAACTCTTTCTAAGCAGATAGAAAAAAGGTTACAAATCCAGCTTAATGTGCAAAATGGAAATCCATTTTAACTCTAACTTATGGGTTTTATGTTCCCTTAAAAATTTTAAGGATGGCATAGTATCTTATTCAATTTAATAAATGGGAATATCACTATAACTGTTGCAAATTTCAGATGACAATGAAAAGCATTTATATTGTCCAGATCATATTCAAAGTCTTAGCAGTAACCAACTTGAATGATCCAAATTAACATAGCATAATTAGTATTATTTGCCATATTTATCCAGTGCAATTTTTTTTTAGAGACTTCATCTTCACACAGAAAGACAGAAATATTTAACTTGAAGTTTAACTTGAACTATGCAACTTGAAGTACGCTAACAGACAAAAATAGGTCCGGAAATAAGTGAAAATACCTTTGCTTATCCATTTAATATATATACGTAATTATATTAGAATCCTTTTGTAGGAAATATTGCACACATTAATGTAAATGATTGATTTCTCACTTCTGATTGATTTAACATTTACTTTTACACTGTCTTAATAACCTTCAAGGCTCCGGATAGAAACTTGTGTTTTAATAGTAAGGTTTATTACATCAACAAGGGAGTTAAAATGAGTCACTTCCTGAACAATTTCCAGAAAACCTCTCTTACAAGACAATTAAGAGGTGATGGAGGTTATTGGGATGAAAATCAGGTCTTGTCAGATTGTTGAAATGCAAAAAGATTTTTGCACTGAGTTTAAGCAAAGAAATTTACATGCCAAGATAGTGTTTGAGTTCAGTTGGGTGATATCTCCAGAGAACTACTGGAAATTAGGTGGAATTTGGAGGAAAATCCAGGATTAACTGATAAGTTATAGAGTGAGATGAGGGTGAGTACCTAAATGCCATAAAAATAATAATAAAAGAAACTTGACAGCAACTCTCCAACTCAAGTTTAGTGCTAAAAGAATCCAAGCTAGAAGTCCAAATGTAAGACTAAACAGACAGATTTTGTTGCACCTATGAGAATAGCAGATAAAAGCAGAAAAATAATATTGTAGTCAACATATTCACAATATAGAATCTTATTTCCACATGAAAATGTTTTTTCCTCATGGTTGTATGGAACTTACTATGTTCCAGTTTGTGTCCATTGCCCCATGTTCTGTTGCTGAAGAGCGCCTGGCTCCTTCTTGATTCCTGCTCGCTAGGTATTTATAAGCATTGATAAAACTCCCCCTGCCTTCTCCAGCCTAAACAGTCTCTCAGCCTTTCTGTAAGAGAGATGCTTGAGGCCCCAAATTACATTTTTGGCCCTTTGCTGAACTCTCTTCAGGAGATCCCTGTCTTTCTTGAACTGAGGAGGCCAGAAACAGACACTGTACTCTAGATGTAGCCTCACCAGGGGACAGTGGAGGGGAAGGATCACCTCTCTCAACCTTCTGGCCATATACTTTAATGCACTCCAGAAAGCCTTCACCACAAGGGCACACTGATGGCTCATGGTCAATGTTTTGCCCACCAGGACATATTCACAGTGCTCATTATTATTTCCTGTCAGTGGACAGAATAACAGAAGAACTGTTATTCTAGCATTTGGTATATAAAAGGCACCTAATTTTAAACAAGGGCAAGCTTTACTCATATGCTTCTGCCATTTTAGCTGAACATACAAAGAAGTGTTTGAATTCTCATAATTCATTAAATTTTTCTGTTTCAGTGTATGCTGATCATCTACCCCTTCTTTCTGTTGTTTTTGACCCTCTAAATTTGTGTTAGTCATTTTAGTCATTAATATCTTATTAGTAACTAAAAAATAATATGTTGAAAATGACAGTTTTAATTGTTCTAAACCACCAAATATTCTTGTCACAATGGGTATTTGTACCATTTCTGCATCTTCAGAAGATAAAACAATTGTTAATGCAACTTTTAGCTCCCTCTTTCTATTGCTGCTAACAAAAGAAAACAAAACAAATTAAAAATGTGTTTTCTACAGGCCAGTACTATGTGTCATGGAACAAAAAGGACACTGTATTTCAGAGGCAGAATAGATAATGTGTCAGCTGCAAGAAGTGCAGTCACTTACTTTAATAGAAACATTTGAAGTTGCTCTGCGTCACTTATCACAGCTCAGCAGCTTATTACATTTGCATTTTCATATTTTTTGGTGTATTTTTAATTAATCTGAGCAAACAGTAGAAATTTTATGTTTGTCGTTTTTTCTAGTGTCTTTCATGAAATGCATTTTTAGAGAGAATCAAAATTAATACTTTGGTTTGTTGAACTTGAAGAAGGCTCATATGAAAAGTGTAATAAAGCTCTAACATCAGTATGTTTAAGACGTAGTTTGGAATGCATATTTAAAATTATAGCTTCCAAAATCTATAAGCAATTTCAATGAAATGCACTTTTGCATGCAACTCGAGAACACTGTGAACTCAGAAAAGTGGAAGGATAACATAATACTCAAGGCTTGGTAAGAATAGTGGAGATGCTGATCATTCATTTCACAGCTAAATTTCTTTTTGAATCATCAGAGGTTTAAAAGATAAAACATAAATAATGCAAATAAAAACAAAACAATTAAAAATAAAATCCAACTGCGTATACAGAGCAGAATGTAATGCAAAAAGCAATGAACACAGCGGCATTTTCCCATCTTACTGTTCACAAGTAATATGCATTTTAGTTTGTATAAATAGCTACGCACAGGAATGGCATTTTGCTAAGTTGTGCCCGGTTCACTTAGACAAGAGAAAGACTGAGTGAGTAATAATAATTTTCATTGTACCCTGTCTTAAGATACTTGTAGACATTGGTAAGATCATCCCTGAGATTCCTGTTCTCCAGACTAAACAGGCCTGGCTCTCTTAACTTCTGTTTTTAGGAAAGACACCCAAATAATTTGCCCTATGATACTTGAGGAAGTTTATTCTCTTGGACAGAATCATGCTTTTGGTTAAGATAGAGTTAATTTTGTTTGAAAGGAGAGGCTTGTATGATGCTGTGCTTTGGATTTTTATGAAAATTATGCTGTTAATACACTAATGCTTTAATTATTACATAGCAGTTCTTAAACTGAGCCAAAAACTTTTCTTTGTAGGTCACTCTTAAAGTAACGATTCCTATTTATTTCCATGGTAACTACAACAGATACAAAGAGCACAGTGACACTATTTGATAGAGCTTCAAGACACTTTATCCACATAGACACCACCATCAGTTGTGCATTTATAACAGCAATTTATAAGCACAGCTCTTGCTCAAATTAGCACTGGGGAATGACCAGATGTTGCTGTTGGCAGTGCCAAAACTCACCACCCACCACCTCACTTTGCACACATACACTCTTTGGTCTCTTTAAATGTTCAGCAGGCATAAATGAATGTGAGTGGGTGCAGCATTTTCCTTCATGGAGAAATTCAATTGCATTTATTTGCTTCACAGGTACTTCCATGTTAGATGTCATTTTTTAACACTACTCCTCTGCTGCTATCTGTAGCGCAGCAACAAAATTTAAGAGATTGTTAGCAGAATGGTTCAACTTGTACTGCCATACCTCCAATATATACCTCTGATGTGGGTCAACATAATACAGTGGGAAGAATTACTCTCCAAGAATCTCTGGTACTTCTCATGTTGCCCTGCCTGTAGTTCACAAGTAGCCAGGAGGTAACACAGCCGTAACAGTTGACTCAGACAGGCCAAAGGGAGACTCAGTACCACACTGCATCATGCTCAGAAGTAAAAGTGAGAACTGTGGGGCTTGAAAGCAGAAAAATTACTTCTGATAAGCTCTAGGTGATACCAGGTAAAATGTTGTTTGTTCAGAGAAGGGCAGCAAAGCTGATAAAGGGTCTGGAGCACAGGCCTTATGATTGTTCAGTCTGGAGAAGAGGAGGCTCAGGGGAGACCTTATTGCTCTCTATAACTACATGAAAGGAGGTAATAATGAGCTGGGGGTAGGACTCTTGTGTAACTAGTGATAGGACGAGAGGGAATGGCTTTAAGGTGCACCTGGGGAAATTTCAGACTGGATATTAGAAAACAATTCTTCTCTGAAAGAGTGGTCAAGCACTGGAATAGACTGCCCAGGGAGGTGGTGGAGTCACCAACCCTGGAGGTATTCAAGGAATATTTAGATATTGTGTTGAGGAATGTGGTTCAGTGAGATTGATTGGTGACTGGTGGATGGTTGGACTGGATGATCTTGTAGGTCTTTTCCAAACTTGGTGATTCCATGATTCTATGATTCTACAAAAAAATCAAGAACTATGTATAGTAAAAAGTTGACATACTTGACTGGTGATAGTCTATAGTTACAAAACACTCCTTCTCAGGAAGTAGCATTCATACAAGAGACATTATTGCTTTGGAGGCTAGCCCTTACGTGACCCAGGGTCCACCCCTTCCAGTCACATGGGAAGCATAGCTGAATTGCTTGCATCTGTACTTTCTGGACCAGCCATCCTATTCTCCAGGTGCTCAGTCATTAGCTCAGGCTGTGACATAACAGTTCCCCTACAAATGATAAAGAAGGTAAAAGGAGGCGATGTTCAGAGTAACAATGTTCTTCTTCCCAAGATATTGCGATGTGTGATGGATTCTGCTTTCCTGGAAGTGGCTGAACATCTTTTGCAGAATCATAGAATTAAATGGGTTGGAAAGAAACTCATGTTGAGTCCAACCACTCTTCTAAAGTAGGTTCCTACACACTTCTGTATTTTTCATTATTAGTAGCAGTTTTTAAAATATAAGGAACAACAGCTATTACATTCAAATTGCAATAATTACTATACTTTTCTGATTTTTCTAGTCATGCTTCTTAGCCAGCCCTTAAATGCAATAGACTTAAAAATACATACAAATCAATACAATTTTCCATGAAAAGTGAGATTGATTTTGTTTTGATCTTAAAGAAATATAAAAAAAAGTGACATTTTCATGGCAATATTACTATAAAATATTGGAAATCCTCAAATAAAATTATGTGAATATTCTTGAAGAGTAAATGGCATTATTTCCAAACTATCGCTGATTTTGAAATAAACTTATGTGTATGAGATGCATGCATGAGTGTAGCCTACTGCTTATGCTAAACTGAGGCACTGTAGAACAAAAGCATAACCTCTTCCTGGGTTTGAATTCACAAGACTAGCTCTTGAAGAATTCTATTAGATGTACCTTTTTATTGTGTTTTCTTTTAAGTTGCCTGTTCTTATAGATGTGTATGTCAAGACCAAGTGACCGGTTTCAATTTTGTATTTATAAATGCTGAAATATATATTTTTGTCACCTTGAAGATATTGTGGAGATCCTGAACCTGTCCTTGAACTTTACATGCAATTGTCACAACAGTTAGTTGTTATCAAGAATGGAAAGCTGAACAAGATCTGACAAAATTCTCTCACAACTGCACATATGCTGCACGTAGTGGAAAGATGTAACAATATTTACTAAGGAGCAGAAAACTGAATGCGTTACCTACATAATACAGAGAAAAGAACAAATCAGCTCTTACTTATTTAAATAAAATATCGTATTGTATTGCTTTCCAACAATTCAAATTAGAATTATATTTTATTTTAAAAAATGTGTTTTTTCTAAGTTACATTTCAGGTACTATCAATATATATATCTTATAGAAACTTCTTAAAAGTATTTGTGTCTTTTCCTTGAGGAAATTAATAATTAATCTAGCCCTTATTGTCTGAATCAAATGTTTATATGTTAATAAATTTTATATTGCAAATAACAGATGAGAAAAATATATATCTGATGTACAGAATGCATGTCCTTTTTTATAGTAAAGACATATGTAAAATATGTCTAATTTAGCAATAAAATAGATAGAGAAATTCATTTGTTATCTTGCGTGATTCATTTATTACAGCAAATTGTAATTCAATACAGTGTAAAATACATTCCACAATTTTCCTTAAACACTTTTCCTGGTGATAAAACATTTCCTTTCCTGCTGTTATTTTGTAACACAGTAGTGCTACAGTAATTTAAGAACAAATCCTTTTATTCTCTTTCTTACCTTGAACACATAAAAAATTCAAACCTGCGGATAGAAACAATTTCCCCTATCTCAAAATAAGTTCAATGATACAATGAAATAAAATGAAGAGCAAGTAGAAAAGCTCCAGCTGGTTCAAGTAGTATTTTGTGTCACAGCTCACAATGCACATGTCACTTGCCCATTAAGATTAAAGCAATTACTTTTTTTGTTGTTGTTTTCCACACCTGAAAAGTCAATCAGACAAAGATATAATCAGTAACAACAAAAGTTAATGGAAATAACAGTAAACAAAGCTTAATTATTTCACTCTCCCCATAGGGGGTGCACTCTAGGCAACTAGGCTATGAGACACATTAATTTTACCTTTTTTTTTTTTTTTTTTTTTTACAGGAACATCTTTGTGTTCCTGTAGAGATCTCTATAGCAACTGAATTAAATTATATGTGGTTTTAATAGCTATAATCTTAAATATATATATGTTGCAAAGTCAGACTACGGTTTGTTTTGGAGCCTTCCTCTCTACACAGAGAGTTAAAATAGTGATATTAGGAATATATAGATAGTACAAATTAAAATAAAAACAAACAAAAAAGAAAAAAATCACAAAAATTGACTACTACATTTCTTTTCTAAACTAATTCCTCTAAACAGAAAGCTACATAGGTACTTTCATCACCATTCATTTCAATTGGTTGTACTGTTTTTTTAAAATATAGCCCATTGAATTCTACACATATTATTAAGCTCCAGCTTGTTTTTTATATTTCCTACGCTATTAAATTTTAATTGTGTATATCCATGGCTGAGAGATGGCTATGGAGTAAAAAATCTACTTCTTACTGTGGTGGAAAAAAATATTTAAGATATGAGAAGGTTGAGTAAGAAGCTTAACCTAAAAAGAAAAAGAAAAAGAAAAATGGTAACATTCCATTTGACCAAAACCTTGCAGTTCAAATGTGTCTATCTCCTGCTCTGAGCTAAAATAATACTGGGTGTGTGCTATTCCCATCAGTTGCAACAGTTAATAAGATAGTTATTCCCTTCTCAGGAGTATGTACTTGTCTTTATTAACTTCTAATTGATAGTCTTGAGTATATTCTTCCCCAGAATTCACACTTCGCTTTGATAGAGTGCTTCTGCTTACCTTCTCCTTTCTTTGAACAGACTAGCAGAATGAAGTATTAGGAGATCTACTGCACGGAAAATAACAAGAGGCTCATTTAGTTTAAAAATAAGAAGTATCATTCTGATAATAATCTTTTGCCATACTAACATACTGTGGAGTACCTCAATAAAAAAATATGTTTTCCTATAAAAGTTTTCTAGTTCAGATTCAGACTAATTTGAAGAATTCCTATGTTATGTTGAAGTCAGGCTAGACAACAACAGCTCCTTCGCATTACACTACACTACTATGCACCTCCTATACCAAGAATTGTTTCTTAAAAACTAGTTTTAATATTGTTTAGTAGTGTTGAATTATTACAGTAAGTCAGATATAGATGGTGTAATAAGGTCTCAATAACATTCTAATCATAAAGTTCAGTCTTGACTCATGAAAAAGAGAATATGTGTTCATGTCCTGAGTGCTTACTGCTCTAACACATAGGCTGAGTGTTATCTATTCTTTAGTTAAAGAAGTTTATTTTCTAAGAATCACAGAATTGAAGAGGTTGGAAGAGATTTCAAGGGATTAGCAAGTTCAAATCCTCTGCTAAAGCAGGTTCCTTACAGTAGACCACACAGGTAGGAGTCCAGATGGGTCTTGAATATCTCCAAAAAAGGAGATACTTTTTTGTCTCTAGGCAGCCTGTTCCAGTGGTCTGTCGTCACTTTTATTATGAAGAAGTTCTGCAAATTTGTGTGGAACTTACTATGTTCCAGTTTTTTGCCATTGCTCCTTATCCTATCATTACACACTACTGAGAAGAGCCTGTCTCATTCAGTTGTTTTCCGCACTTTAGATATTTTTAAACACTAATCAGATCCTCTCTCAGCCTTCTCTTCTCTAGGCTGAACAGTCTCAGGTGTCTCAGCCTTTCCTCATACAGGAGATGCTCCAGGTCCTTTTTCATCTTTGTGGCCCCCCACTGGTCTCTTAGGAAATCTCTGTCTTTTTTGAACTGGGAAGTCCGGAACTGGACACAGTATTCCACATGTGGCCTCACCATGGTGGAATAGAGGAGGATCACCTCCCTTGACCTGCAGTCCATGCTCTTTTTAATGCACCCCAGAAAATTATTGGCCTTCTTCACCACCAGGGTACACTGCTGGCTCATGGCTAGCCTGTTATCCACCAGAAACCATCAGTCCTTCTTTGCAGAATTCCTCTCCAGGAAATTATCCCCTAATCTGTACAGGCATGCAGTTATTTTTCTCTTTCTCTTACCTGAAGGGTTCAGGATTCCCAAGGGGAAATCTCTGTAGTAAAGATAGAACCAAAGAAAGCATTCAGAATCTCTGCCTTCTTGGCATCCCCTGTTACCAGGGCACCTGCTTCACTTAGTAGCAAACTCATATTTTCTTTAGTCTTCCTTCTACTGTTGACATACTTAAAAAAAACATTTATTATTATCTTTTACCTCCTTTGTCAGACTAAATCCAAAATGGACCTTAGCCTTCTTCATTTCATCTCTACAGGCCCTGACAAGATTTCCAGCTTCTTCTCAAGCTGATAGGCCCTTTTTCCATGTTGTTCACGCTGTAAATATCAGGATGGTTGAAGTCTTGCATAAGAACAGGTGCCCAGGATTGTGAGTTTGCTTCCAGCTGTTTGTTGAAAACCTAATCAGCTTCCTCCTCTGATCACGTCTTGTAGTATACATCCACAACAGTGCCACTCACATTAGCCTGCTCCTTAATTCTTACCTACCAGCTTTCCACTAGACGATCATTCACCTTCAGGTGGAGCTCTATGAATTCTAGTTGCTCTCTCAGGTGAAGAGAAACTCCACCACCTCGTGTCTTTCCTAAAAGGGTGTAACCAACCACCCGTGACAGCATTCCAGCCATGTGAGCTATCCCAATATTGTCTCTGTCATCGCAATGAGTCAAAAGCCCTTTTTATTTTAAAAACCTTTTTTATTTCACAGAAGTCCTTGAAAATCATTCCCTTTATGTTTCAATTTGCATTACCAGTAAGCGTTACAGTCCTTGGCCCTCCCATTCGAAGACTAACAGCTCCAAAGTAATGCTTTCAAATATAAAATTGTCCACAAAGTGTTGTTGATTGCCTCACATTGTTTTGAGACATTCCTTCCCAGTAACAGACACATAGTCATGGTCAAAATGGTACCAGAATTCCACAGTTTAATTTTCCTATTACTGTACTCTATTCAGCTCAGAAGTAACGCTTGATCTTGAATTTAGTTATGCAAGTTTTAGGCTTTGAAAATAGAAAATAAATAATACTGTATAAAATTTCAGTATCATATCTAATTCAAAATTTTAAATGCTAAATTTTAAATTACTAACACTGATCCGATTGCTTGTAGGATTCTGATTATTGACAGTCATTGCTCTTGTTTAATTTCTTTCTTACAATATTTAGTAGCATAAATATTGTTACAGAAATGTCTCATACTGACTATTTTCATTAACAAAGTTTTAGCAAGGCTATAGAATTCTGTAGCTAGATTGTGGATTTCTTTTCTCATTTAGTTATTTAGATATTTAAAGTTGAAATTTAATAGCATAAATAAATGTTCTTTTAAGGTATTTCATCTAGGTCATTGTGGGTAGTTCTTGGATAAAAAATGTAAGTGCTGCAACAGGGGTATACTTGTCATAATATAATCATATTCCTAAGGTTGTAAGTGATATGGGATTTAGCAGAGTATCTATAATTCCCAAAGGGGGTGATTATCTCCTGACAGCTACACACTAGATTTGCCTTGCTGCTTTTGTAAGAAGTCTGCATTGTGTGAGATAATGCAGCTTAATTTCCTAAAAGATAAAGTCAATTTGACAGCAGTTTCCGCATGTTTCACATGAAATAGGCTAACATTACAAAATAATATAATGTGTAGAAACTTTCCTAGCCATAGAAAAAGTTGCTCTAATTCAGTGATCCAGTGTATTAATAAAGGTGAATGAAGTAATATGGTAAACAATCTAAGGATATTAGGAACTTGCAATCATACCAGAAAAAACTTATGAATTTTGAATGAATGAATTTTGTTGTATGTACAACATCATAATCTTTGTATGCTTATTTTTTTCATAACATGGTAATCTATATAAATTACTACAATATGCTCCCAAATATATAGTTGAAGCTGGGCTACCCTTAATCTAGTTTTTTGCATAAGAAGGGTGAGTGGCATAACATTTCTTAGCTTAACAGTGCCAAACATACTCATGCACTTTACGGGCCAGATTTTAAAGTCTTTTCTAAGAAATCAATGCTAGATATATATTTAAAGGTTAGTTTATTATGTCTCCATGACTCTGTATTATTGCAGATACTGCTGATAAAGACAGGGAAAGAACATCGGGTGATTTTCATCTAGCATAACCAAACCATTAAAAGTTAGACAACAATTAAATGTCTAAGCTCAGCCCTTCACTATTAATAGAGAAAAATGCATGTTTCTGGGTTGCAAATCTTATTATTCTCTTATATCAAATTTAGTGAATGGGGTTTTTTTTGTTGTTTTTTTTACAGGACTTCCCTCCCATAATACAGCACTCATATGAAACATGTTTGTTACAACCATCCTTCTCTATACTCTAAATTTTGCAAATCTCCTATTAAGTTTGTTGTTTCATTTTGAATATATATTCTAAAAAATGAATAAAACAATAAAACATCCTTTGTCGTTTTTTCCTACATAATGATTAAAATGATTAAATCATTTTAATACCCTGTGTGACAGTATCATATTTCAATATACTATGTCTATACTAGGGAAACAAACAAAAAAAAATCTCCTCGGAGAGGTTGAATTCACTTCCAAAAGATAAGCTCATGAAAATAACAAATTCTATTGAAAAAAAAATCCCTAAAATCCACAGAGTTTTAAGACTGGCATATTAAGTATTTATTTCTCAAATTGGCACCTTAAAAATAAATAATCAAAAGAACGATGGATCCAAAAGTAATAGGAAAGAATTTGCTGACATATGGGAGGCTTTGTCATTTCTGTGTCGTTTTAATGAGCTTTTAGTCACAAACACAAAATGGCTTTATTCTTATTCATCCCACACTGTATTTATTGACTGAATATCAAAGTTAAAAATTACTTTGAATGGCTTGAATTGGAATCAATGAAGGAACAAGTAGAGTATTGGAATCTTGGTGTTCAGAATAATGCTAAAAAGTGGCAATATACGTACTGGCTCCTTTAAAATGCATTTGCCTTGGCTTGCTTCAAGCCCTGCCTGTCCATCTTTCACATAAACACTGATAGCAGTTGAGTTCTAGGGACACAAAAGATTAAAGAAACAGAATTCACACAATCACAGTATCACAGAACTGTAGGGGTTGGAAGGCACCTCTAGAGATTGTCTAGTCCAACCCCCCTGCCAAAGCAGCTTCCTAGCCCAGTTTGCACAGGTTGGCATCCAGGCAGGCCTTGAACGTCTCTAGAGAAAGAGTCTCCACAACCTCTCTGGGCAGCCTGTGCCAGTGCTCTATCACACTTAATTTGAAGAAGTTCCCATGCACGCTTGTGCAGAACTTCCTATGCTTCAGTTTGTGGCCATTTCCCCTTATCCTGTTGCCACAAACTGCAGAGAAGAGGTCAGCCTCATCCCTTTGCCTCCTACTCCTTATATATTTATAGATGCGGATCAGATCCCTTCTGAGTCTTCTTTTTTCAAGGCTGAACAGAGCCAGGTCTCTCAGCCTTTCCTCCTAAGGGTGGTGATCTACACCCTTTATCATCATTGTGGCCCTCCACAGGAATCTCACAAGGAGATCCCTGTTGTTCTTGCATCCAGAAGCCTAGAACTGGACATAATACTCCAGGTGAGGCCTCACCAGGCCAGAATAGAGGGGAAGAATCAACTCCTTCGTCCTGCTGGACATGCTCTTTTTGACGCACCCCAAGATACCATTGGCCTTCTTGGCCACCAGGGCACACCGCTGGCTCATAGCCAACCTGTCATCCACCAGCACACCCAGGTCCCTCTCCTCAGAGCTTCTCTCCAGCAGGTCATGGAGTCTCTCTCATAGGATTCATCAAGAAGTTCTTGAAGAACTGCTCCAATATGGGTCTGTACTGTGAGACCCTTTCTTCAGTGGTGCACTGCTCCAGCATGAGTTCGCATGAGTGGCAGTTTCCCCGGAACTTCTCCACTGCAGACTCCCTTCCACAGTCTGTGACTTTCATTCCAGGGCCTGCTCCTGTGAGGACTTTTCACAGTTTGTGATTTCCTTCAGACCTCAACCACTGCTGTACCACGGATTCCTCCATGACTGTAGGTGGAGATCTGCTCTTCTCTGGCATTAGTGAAGCCCCCCAAAAATACTGTTAGACCTGCATATATGAAGCAAAGCTAAACTAGAAAATTTTACTAAACTAGCACACATCAGTTCCTTTTGCTAAACTAATATATTGATCCTTAAATAACAAGTACTGATTCCTGTTTCTGAATCAGCTTGTATCAGTATGATCCTCATACTAGCACAAGCCATGCCATTGGAAGTCATGTTAGAGATAGTAGGATAGATCCATAGGATTCAATAAGATAAGTCAGTAGATCCATAGGATTCAATAAGATAAGTCAGAGAATCCTGAAGGACTCTAGGGTAAATCAAAGTCTAATTTATCTCGATTCCAGCGAGTTAATAAAAGATGGATTTCAAAGAAGATATCTTCCAGATTTCAGTTTTCTGCAAAACTAAAACTGGATACATGGTTAATAAAAAAAAAAATCCATGTTAAAAAATTTGTTGTGTTATTAAATTTAAGATTTTCCAAAGACATAGCCCCAGCCACAAAGAACTAAAGGAATTTTAGGCAATTTGTAATTGCACTGGAAATAAACTAGTAACTGTCTTCAATCCCTATACTATCCCAGCTAATTAATGAGATATTTATTTTACATCTTTCTCTTCAGTGCCTTTGGCATTGTTTGACAGTGTTCTTTAAATGAATTTATTTCCCTAAAATATGTTCATTCTACAAGAGTAATTATACCTTCTTTACACAGCACATGCACAGACAGAAATGATTGCTCACAGTTCAAAAATCTTGAGACTTACCTACTGTTGCTCTGAAACAAGGATTTGAAGTTTTGCATTGTAGTAATTTGAAGACATCATAAAAAATAATAGCAAGAATAGATATTTTTAGAAAAATAAATGGGTTTGAAGAGCAGTTGAAGAGAGTAAAGCTTTGTATCAGCAATGAGAGTGGGAGATGTTCTCTGTTATCAACATAGTCAGTATCATTTTAGATGCCTAAGGATCAAACTCTCTGAAAATCAGTGTATCACAGAAACTATGGTGATATGTTCTGAAGAAATATTGACCTTTTTTGCAGAAATTCACAAAATTCTCAAGTTTTTAATGAAGAAATATTTGAAATGTATATCTAGATCTATTTTTAAAATCAGTTTTCGAAGTTTTTCATTTTCTCCAGTAGATAAAGAGGCCAAATTAAATCTACATACCTGTTTCTAATTCTATGATTATCCAAATATTAAGAATTTCCGAATTAAAAAAAAATCCAAACATTTAAATTGCATTGTTTAGATGATCTGAACCTTTTCTTTGTGTTTTATAAATACACTGTTATCATAACACCTATGCTTTTGAGTACTTCATCATCTTGAATGATGCCACAAAACCAGGAATACAGATTAGCAGACAAACTGTTGAAGAAATCTATCACTGATGATACACATTCATCCATTAAACCACCTCAGCATTTGTGCATATAATGTACCAAAACTAGCCTATATTTGTTCACAAAATCTTGGAATATCCTGTCTAGGACCATGCGTATTGAAAAGTTAGAAAAGCAGCTTTATAAATATTTAGAGAGTGAAATTATAGAAAGAGAATATGTTTAGTATCTGAATATGTATTTATAAAAAAAAAAGAAAGAAAGAAGGAAACATAGCCCAAAGTCAGTGTACAATTTTTAATATACTGTCTAGAATATGTTCGTTAACACGCATGTATTTACGTGGTTCAGACCTGATAATACACCTGATCAAGTCAATGGGAATTAAGCTACTAATTTCAAGGAGATTTGAACTGTGCACTGCATTTAAGAAAATTAATAATGAAAATGTTTTTCCGATTTTTTTAAAGTATCTGAATGCAGTTCATTTAATGTGACCCTGAAAATCTCACAGCAGTATCAAAAAACAGTTGTGTAATTAGATGCCAAATTAATCCACCTGGACCAATTAACCCAGAAAAGGCTCTCAGACTCAGTAGTGCAATGTCAAGAGAAATAAAATCAGAAAGGAGAAAAAGGTTGAGCAAAGAAAACTTCTTAAGAAAAATCAGAACAGAATTATAGATGATTATATAAAGTCTGGGATCAAAAAGGTCTGGTGTGTAAGTTTGTATGAGTGTAAGATAATCATTAAAATTATCATTATCATATTTGTAATTCATTGTTGCACTGAAAAAAAAAAAATCACTAACTCTATTATAATGTTTGTTACCTGTTTCTGTCTAAAATATTCTTGTTCTATTTTCAAGGGGTGTTGATAGGAGACACTGAAGACTGATTCCTGCTCAGTTTCCCCATGTTTTAATTCCCTAAAATTAGTTGGAATTTTGTATCTATTAGGAACTGTATTACTGTTGAGCAGTGTGGTAAATAAAACATTTGATTATTAGAAGAACTAGAAGTGTACATTCATGCAAGTGGAGGCATCTGATACTTGAATCCCATCTACTCCTTTCTTTTTTTAGCTATTGAAGTGATGACAAAAGAAACACATACAGAATTTGAATCTCACATGTTTTCATTCAAGGAACTAAAGACCTGTTTGCCTTCTCTAATCATAGCATCTGAAATATATTAGAAATTAGCCACAAGAGACCAAGCTTTGTGAAGGGAAGAACAGTCATCACTGGCCTCCTTATCTCGACCAGTTATGTTTTGAGGATATGCTAGAATGTGCAGAAATGGGAGGCAATAGATCTAGGTTAATGCTGTCTTAACTGTTGCTGCGTAAATTAAATAGCTGATAGCTTCAGATATATTCCTTCTTTTTTTTCTGCTACCATTTCTCTCTTTACTTCCTTTTCTTTTGATTTTTACGACAAAATTCAGACTTGGTGTTATTCACATGGTTTACTGAAAATTCTCCCTGCTCGTATTAAGTGCAAATTATGTAAATATTGGTGGTCTCCTTTTTTTAAATTCATTCATTTTTATTATTTTTTGCCTTATATGAGACAGAATGAGAATTGAAATTCAAGCAGCGTATCATTACCATCTGTATATTAGACTAACAACTTTGTACAAGTAGTGTTTTTAAGAATATGCAGTGAAAATATATTCATGAATGTAAGGCAAGATAAAAAATATTATATATATGTCCCTATAAAGTAATTCTAGGAGCCAGACTGACTTAAATGATTTGTTAATGTTTTCAGGAATTAATTACTTAATGTGAATTCTTTAACAACATTAAAAGAATTACTGGTTTCAATTTGGACTAGTGTCAAATCTGATAGAAAAATCATATATAAATGTTATTTTCTGCGTATTTGAGTGTACATTATATGTACTTTATCAATATGAACTGATAGAATTTCATTTTTTTTATAGAAATAAGAAGTGTGAAAGAAAGAAACTTACGAAGTCTGAATAGGTTCATTACAATCCTAGTCAATGTGGTATTATTCACACAAAGAATTAATATGGTTAAATTTTCATTTCATCGGGATTTTCAAGTGCCCTAATTTACATGATGCAAGAATAGTAACTGTAATTTCCTTTCTCAGACAGATTCATCAATATTTGGGACTTCATATCTGAAACAAAAAAAGAACAAGGCTGAATAATGAGGGCCAAACAGTTTTAGTGCATTTTAAATGTAGTAAGAAATTGTTACTTCCAAATAATGCATTTTCAGGTCTATACTGCATGTCTAGTAGAACACACTAGAAGTTATTACTATTTTTTTCCAATAATTTGTTCCAGAGTTTTCCTCTAATAGAATTTAAAAAATTATTTAGCATGCAGTGTCCATAGCAAATATTCAGTGGTAGACATCTGATGAATAGGCTAGGATAGGAAATAATAGGATAAAAGAGAATCATTAAAGTTGGAACAAAATACGAAGAACATTTAGTTCAACTGTCAACCTATCACCACCATGCCCACTAAATAATTTTCCTCAGTGCCACATCTACCCTTTTCTTGAACACTTCCAGGGACAGTGACTTTGCCACATCCGTGGACAGTCTGTTCCAATGTATTACCACTCTTTCTGTGTATAAATATTTCCTAATATCCAACCTGAACCTTTCCTGACACAACTTATGGACATTATCTCTCATTCTATCAGTGGGAGAAGAGGCCTACCTTCAACTCACTACAACCTTTCAGGTAGTTGCACATAGTGATGGATAGGATAGGATAGGATAGGATAGGATAGGATAGGATAGGATAGGATAGGATAGGATAGGATATAGAATAGGATTGGATATGCAGTAAAATAAGATGTGGAGTGGAGTGGAGTGGAGTGGAGTAGGATAGGATAGGATAGGATAGGATAGGATAGGATAGGATAGGATAGGATAGGATAGGATTAGGATAGGATAGGATTAGGACAGGACAGATCAGGACAGGACAGGATGGGACAGGACGGGATAGGATAAGGTAGGACAGGATAGGATAGGATAGGACAGGACAGGACAGGACAGGACAGGACAGGACAGGACAGGATAGGATAGGATAGGATAGGAAACAGCCAGTGACACCAGTCAGATGTAACTCCATTCACTACTCTTTGAGCTCTGACATTCAGCCTGCTCATCACAGAGTGTAATGTGAACATGTTTTCTCTTAGTTGGGTAGTTGCCTTGAAGGATGCTGTGAGGGACAGTATCAAAGGCCTTACTAAAATTAAGAAAGGTTTCATCGCTTGCTATTCTTTCATCAGTCAAGCTGGTGACCTTATCAAAGAAAGAGATCAAATTAATAAAGTATGATTTTCGCTTCATGAACACATGTTGACCCTGTCTAATAATGGTTTTGTTCTTTAAATGCCTTTTCAGTAGCAGGATAATCCTTTTCATGAGTATTCTAGGTATTGAGCATTGACTAACAGGTCTATTTTCTCTCTCTTCCCTTGTATCCTATTATATTACATTATAGCGAGATGCGCGAAAATTTGAAGAAAACCGTGTGTCCCTGTATATATATTTTTCACTGGAATTCATAGGCTACTTGTATACTCTTGTATTGTCTTAGACCAAACCCTGGCCTCAAGGCCACTATATACCAGCTCATTTGTGTTCACATTCGTTAGGTTTTTCTCTTTGTGATAGCTAGTTGAAGTGCTCCAAAACAGAGACAGATAAGTAAGATATCAGTTAGCATTTATCAGCTCAGTGTTTGAGCTAGATCTATGGAATATGTGTAAGAAATGGGACATATGACATAAAGAAAATTAAATTTGTCTATCCACTATTATCTGGCCTGGATATATTCAGGTCCTTATGCACATTAAATGCATAGCTTTGAAACTTCTTAGAAATGAACTGAGGGCACAATTGTGAGATATATATGACAGGAATGTGTTCCAGTGCTTTAACATAAGCTTTCCTCCACAGGGTTAAAATACTGCACAGTTTTTCTCAGAATATCTGAATGGCAGTTCTATCAGATACTACACACTAAGATTACTTCCAGAATCATAGAGTCATTTAAGTTGGGAAAAAATCTTATCAAATTCATCATCTGTCAATCTGACTTGCAGAGACTGATCATTAAATGTGCCCCTTATTTGTATTATATGTGCATGCTGTCACATGCACAGCTCTTATAAATACCTCCGGAGATGGAAAATTAAGCACTTTGTTGGATATCTCATTCAAATATTTGACCATTCTCTTCATGATGAAATGCTTCCTAATTTACAATCTAAGCATGCTCCAGCACAACTTGAGGCTGCTTCATTATTTACTAATCAAACATGAAAAAAATCTATCCTTGCTTTTCAGTGTATTATCTATAAAATGACAATAATTAAATTTGAACCACTTCCACATCATGAGAACTTGAAGTCTGACCATTTCCAAGTACTGGCTTGAACACAGTCAAATCAGAATAATTAATACGTTCAGGAAACCTTGGAATCTCACAGACTTTACTTCTGCAAGAGACTCTGAAGGAAAACATACACATACTGGATTTATTAATACAATATTCATTAACCTGTCCTTCTTTTTTTCATTATATTTTATATCTACTTTTTAAAGCTGTGTAAAATATACAGAAAAAAAAACAAACTTTTATTTCATAGTGTCTTATTGGATATAATCAAGCTAGTTTTCTTTGGGCATAATTAAAATCATTGTACCACAAGCTCTAGAATAATTTATCTATGTGTTCCTTCACAACAATATGAGCTGATCACTCAACAGTTATTGCTGAACAGTGTTAACAGAGTATTATAGTCTTTCCACATTGTTGCTCTTAAATACAGTAATTTGGGTCCATTGAAATAACCTTGTAATGAACCTGTAAGTATGTCAGATATATTTTATAAAACACTGTAATGCAACTGAGCAGAAAGCTGAATGGTGAGATGTACAAATTTGACTGAGTCACTGAGTTGCAATGTGTTTACCAGGAAAAGATAAACAAATTCTAGAAAATGTTTTATGGTCATTACGTTCTCATTACTTTACAAACTATTTTTACCGGTAGTCTTATGTATTACAGGCAGAACAGGTAGAATTTTCCCACATCCTCAACTTGCTTCTTAGTTCCTTCTCAACACTGTCACCCTATTCTAAATCATACATCAGTATATGGAACAGCCTGCTATCAGTTGTCAATGGAATCTCATGCAAGGGTAATTCTAGCCTGAGGATCACGAATCTGCTACTGATCTAAATTAGCTGGATTGTTACATTTCAGAGTAGTGTAAGAATTTTTTAATACATATATATACATTATATATATACACATTTATATATACATGTATATATACATATATATATATATATCTATATATACATAAATATACATTATATATATGAAAAATATACAAGATGACACACAAGAAATAGTATCAGCAGATCAGGTGATACTACCAGGTGATAAGATGGTACACAATTTTTCATAAAACTTTCATTCTTTCTTTGCTTCACCATTGAATCTCACCATGGCACAATCATTTCCCCTTATGAGAAACAAGATACAATGACAACAACTCTTATGTACCAAAAATTCTACTTGTTCTATAAAGAAGGAAACAAAGCATTTCCTTAAGAAGACAACATATCTTAATAGATTTATCCAATGTGTTACACTGACAGTGAATAAACTAATGTAATCTCATTTTTGCTATTTTTAAGCATTCCTCATCTTTCTCATCTGTTCATGCTTTCAGTTATATTTTTTCAACAGCAATTTGGCTAAAGCCTTTTGTTACCTTTAAAACTGTATCATAATTTCAGGCAATAATACTAAAAAAAGAATCCCACTCATTTTTGATTAAAAGAAGAGAAGGGCAGAGGAGTTCACAGACTCGTTTTCATACACTTAAAATACACTGGTTCTAGTAACAAACTGGATAATGAAAAATGGCAAACCATGTTATTAGTTTTTATTTTTTATGTAAATAAATGTTTATCTAACTTCTCTTTGTTGCCACCTCTTACATAATTTGCATAGGTATTTGCAGAATGAAAAATAGTGTGTGGTCTGATAGTAATTTCACCTGGCTAGCATTAATATAACTCAATAGCGTCATGCTACATTATGACAACTCTGAAGATATGATATATTACACATTCATATGTTATCACCTGAAAATATTAACAGAGATTTGAAAGGAGATATAAAAAGGTCGAACAATATCTGGTTTGAAGTAATTTATTTCAATCAATCAAAACCATTTTTCTTTTTATTGCAAGCAACTGGAACGATTGAGTCACATATCTGATACAACTTGACCTGCTTCTGAGAGTCAGCAGCAAAAAAACCCACAGGGAAATTCCATAATTCACTGCAAACAGGCACAACAATCTGCTGGAGCTGGAACATACCATGGCTGATTTACACTCAAGGTGAGTACCACCATGCAATCTGTAGACCTTTTTGAACCAAGAATTAGGGAGAATCTGCAGTCCTATGGTGTTGGACTTGTAAGAAAGCAATATCAGGAGAAATAAGATACTGAGCGAAGGAAAAAAATAAATAAGCAAAACAATTCTTTCCTCTCAATCTGAGTATTATTAGTACATAACCAAGCAATATGCTTCCTTTTTTAACCTTTAATATAACAGTGGTCACATTAGAAAACTATAGATTATTCACAAACCGTATTTTCTTAAAGTTTTATAGTTCACATCCTCTGTGACCTAGATTAAAAGTCAGGTGTGATTGTCTATCCTAATATTTTTGTTAATTGTGTCCTATTGATAATATTGGTATCAATATTGGCCTTATTTACCTCATAATACACTATGGCCTTGATATTCTGTATTGGCAATAATGTGCAGATCTAGATTTCCTTTCTGGGGTTAGGTTCCTGCATAAAAGGGCGATGTTATGAATAACATAGCATCATATCTAAATACAAATAATATGCAAAAATGCAAAATCAACATGCATACATCGGTAGCTGTATATCAAATGTATTAATCAAATTTCTGTCATGACTCTATATCATATTACTGTTAGAAACCCTACTGACACAGTTAGATAAATGTAACAGAAAACAAAACAAAACAAACAAACAAACAAAAACACACGGAGATACCTGGAAAGTACAAAGAAACACCCTGATAAAATTATGTATATAAGCATTAATGATGAGATTTATACAATTATATGTAAACTTACACTTATTAAAAAAAAAAAAAAAAAGATTTTACTTATTTACTTATTGACATAAAATACATTAAATCATCCAAATATATTTTAATTTATGCTGAACAATCCTTTTCCTCATGAAATTTTCATTTTACATCAAATTCAACCTGTTTTAACTCATAATGGAAATAATTATGTACAGATGTAACTGAAAACACTGACATCAACTATTATTTTCTTCCACTTACATTAATATCTGATAAATATGAACTCTTTAGATGTACCTAGTCAAGTAGATAACTGACATCTTCAGAGTTCAACAAAGTGATGGAAGAGGATTCCTAGTTCTAGAGCTTCAATATTTGCATCAGCAACTGAAATTTTCCTTCACTTAAATAAAAATAATCATAAGACATTGAAATTACAAATGCTCAGGAAAACAAAACGAAAAACAAAACAAAACTCTCAAAATTACATTAAGTATTTCATCCTTGGATCATTTTTGTGGCCCTCCTCTGGATAGACTCTAGCTGTTCAGTGTCTCTTGGGTACTGAAGATTCCGTGTGTAGATGCAATACTCCATGGGATGTTTCACCATCACAGATGAGAGGAACAGAATCACCGCCCTTGACCTGTTTCTGGTGTGTCAGATGCACGATCATCAGTGATTTCCTTTTGAGCACTGAGCCATTGACCACTACCTTTTGGGTATGATCTTGCAATGCATTCCCCATGAATCAGACAGTTCACCCATCAAATCCATATCTTTCCAATTTGGAGAGAAGGATGTTGGGGGGAACCATGTAGAAGTCCTCACTAAAGTTCTGATAAATTAAATGAGTGTTTTTCCCCTTTTCCACTAGGTTGGTCAATTAAGACTTGCTCTTGGTGAAGCCATATTAGCTGTCCCACATCACCTTCTTCACTTCCACATGTCTTAGTATAGCTACCTGAACCTTCTCCAGTACAGATGTGAGGCTGTTAGGTCAGTAGTTCTCTGACTCATCCCTTCTACCCTTCTTAAAGATTATTGTGCAGTCACCAGGGACTTTGCCTGACTGCAGATGACCTTTTAAACATTATCGAGAATGGCTTGGTGACTATTTCCTAAGACAGCCGCCCCTTTTACCTTGCGTTTAAACATCATTTCAGGCTGTGACATGACAGTTACACTACAAATATAAATAAAATATTTCTCTATTAATGTATTATATTTTTTCTCTTTTGTTTGCAAAACTTCAGTGAATGCAAATTTATTTGTCCACATCATTGGTAATCAGATAGCTTAAGCTGGCTTTGTCTATACTTTGAGCTCTCCTAAATCTCTAGTCAAGGTGCTGTCTTCAGTAATTTCAAAAGGGAAGCTTTGAAAAATATTTTTAGATTGTACAGTTACTTATTATTGCGCAAGAGTATCAATTTAAGACATTGCAAGTATTCCTATATTAGGTTTGTGGTTTATCAAATATATTTAGAAAAAGTTGAATGAATGTAAAATTATATAATGGGAGATAGAGTGATACTTATTTTCTTTCATGTTACTTATTAATATGGAACAATTTCTTAAGCATGTCATGTGGAAATGTTAATTATAATAGTTTATATTTTTGTAATTTAATATTATTTTCCTTATTAATAAAATGAGAAATATTTCAAGCTCATTAAAGTAATGAATGTGCAGTGAAATAAAGGAATTCAGATGGAACAAGATTTACAATTCCATTTTTAGCCTAATAGGACTGGCAAATATATAAATAATTGAAGTGAAAATATTCCTCATTTTCTTCAGTCAAACTCAAAACAAAAAAAAAGAAACTTTTTTTCAATGCAGCTAGCAGAATGTTTCTATGTATGTGACCTAAGAATGCTTTTTTCTTTTCTATGATGAAGCTATGGGGAAATGTTAAAAGTGCTGAAGCAAAAGCAAATATGAAATTTAAAACTTAATGCTGGCAACAAAGCATTTCTACAACCCAGGACTGCAGTTTTATCTATTTATTTGTTGTCTGAGTATTATCATAAGAATCCTTATTACCTCAAGGTACCTTCACTGCTGATACCAAAAGCCTTACAAGACTTCTGGATGAAATTGTTACAGAAATTGAAACTTAATTGGAACTGAATCTCTGTAATTATGCATAATTACTCATGTTTATTACTCATACAATGAGTGCACATTCTTCTTTAGCTGTAAGGCAAAATGAATTAAAGCTTCTAGCTGCATTGGATAATATGATTTGTATGCACTTCACTGACTTTATTAGGCTGTATAGTTTTAAAATTCAATTAAAAATGTATTTTCACTGTTTGGCCTTTGACTTTGCTGAAGAACGTGAATGAAGAAAAATGAAGGTCTTGCTGACACGTGACAGCATTTCATTTCTTTTGTTTGTTGAAACATGGGCCAAAACTGTTGTAGTAATGTTCTTTTCATGTCTTCATTCCACTCAAAGATATTCAGATGAACGAGTATGCAAACACATGAGAAAATAAGGAGATATTTAATTCATTTTCATTATTTAAAAAGATAAGGGTGATTAAATCAGACTCACTTAGTCTCAGTCTTTAGTTGTGTCTATTTAAACTACAAGTCATGTTGGTTGTCACCCCAGGGAGCAGATTTGGGATGAGATGGCACAGTCATTTGTAAAACAACTCTTCATAACTAATGCAGCTTGCTTGGATGAGTTTTACCATTTGTAAAGAAATAGTCGCATGCTGTGACTTATGTTTGTGCATATTGCTTTTCTGAGCTGAATCTTTTAAAATTCAATAGCTGCATCAGCAGGATTTGTATTCAATGACCACCACTACAATTTATTCCATAGAATCAGTTAGGAAGTTAGATCCATTTATATTTATAGTTACTACTGTTACTGCACTTGCCTCAGAATTTATTTTAGATGCCATCTTTGCAGTGTTCCAGTGATATGGAAATGCTATGGCTGTGCAAACTCTTTAATCTAAATGTTGTTGGATAAAAACTAAAAGGGATCATCATCAAGGGCTCTTTCTGCTACAGATGCTGGACATGCAAACCAGAAACAATACATTGTTAGATCAACTGCTTACCAACTGAGTTCATCTTTAATTAGATGATTTTCCAAGATGTACTGCTTTATTATAGAATCATTGTATTGATTGGGTTGGTAGGGACCTCAGAGATCTTCAAGTTCTAACTCCCCTGCCACTGGCAGGCTCGACAACTAAATCAGACACTAAATTGGGTTGCCCATGGTCCCATTCAATCTGTTCTTGAATACCTACAGGGATGGGGCAACGTTAATTTACCCTGAATCTTTTCTATCATTTTGGTTTTGGTTTATAATAACTTTTAGTAAGGAAAATTGCCAGAAAAGCCAAACAGTAAACTTTGTCGACAGGAGCCCCCTCATTTATGTGCCTTTTCACACCATCTGCAATTAAAAGGAAAGAGACAGAATATTCACACTGTATTCTTGACTTGTGCAGGCAGTCTGGTATTTTATAACAGAAAATATCCTTTTATTAGAGTCCAAAGTCAGAATTGCATACTTGCAGTTACACTAATCACTCTAGAGTGCCATTTATTTATTTGTTTTGTGTTTGTTATTTTGTTTTTTAGTAGTAAATTTATGGGGTAGGCTAGTCCTATCTGGCTAAGATCCATACAACTGCTTCCTCACTCCCTCACAGTTGAATAGGGAAGATAACTGTAAGAGCAAAAGTGAGAAAAACTGTGGGTTAGAATAAAGACAGTTTAATACGTAAAGAAAAAAATTTCCCTTCCTTTTTCCCCTCCTCCCCCATCCCTTCCTCCTTCTTTCTTCCCAGTTTTTATTGTTTGTAATGATACATGGTATTGCATATCCCTTTGATCAGCTGTCCTGGCTGCGTGACTTACCAGCTGCTTTTGCACTGCCAGCCACCTCAGTTGTATGGCAGAATGAGAAGCAGAAAAGATCTTGACTTAGCATAAGCACTGATCAACAACAACTAAAATACTGTTAACAACACTATTTGGTCACAAATCCGAAACACAGTATCTTACATGATACTTAACTCTAAACCAGTCAAAATCAGTTCTGAGAAATAACTTGTGTTAGACAACTACAAGGTAACAAGTGTGGGGAGAAAAAAAACAAATGCACTCAGCAGACAAATTGCCTAGTTAGTACCTAAGCAGTGGATGCTTTGGAAATAACTCCCCTCCCCAAATACACACAGATTTTTTCTAAATAAATGATGATATAGAGTACAGTAACTCTTCATCCAATTTGGTCAGCTGTCCTTGCTGTGTCCCTCCCTGTCCAATCTCTTGCCAGCTGGCAGTGCTTTAAGCACTGGTTTGGTTGCAGATCCAAAACACAGCAGCCTACCAGCTGCCATGAATAAAATTAACTACATCCTAGCCAAACTCAGTACAAAACCCTGCAAACTTCATGTGCTGTAGCTTTTTGTAGCAACAGGCTATTGTAACTGTACTAGCATTTCACATTCAGGTTCTGTCAGATCTCTGGAACGAATGACACTTGCAAGATACACCAACGCCATGGCAACAGGCTTAAGGCTGAAGATATGGTCAGAGGAGGGAGCCCTGTGAAGACAGAAAGGCCTTGCTCTGGCCAAAACTCCCCTGTTAAAATGGAGTTATTTCCTGCAGAGTTCTGACTATGAACTTTTTGATGGCAAACTTGTTGATGAAGAACTTGTTGATGACATACTCTGTAAATCTAGCAGGAATAAAAGGATGCCCAAGAAAAGCTTGGGGTGAACTTTGAGACTTTGGTACCTGAGGGACTTGGGAACTTCTGGATGATTGCTGTTCAATCATGCTCCTATAGATTTAATCACATTTTAAGATCCTTTTCCAGTGTTTCATGTAGGAAATTTTTGGAACGCAGTTTTGAACACCTCAGCTCTGTTTCTGTATTGATCTTATGGCCTTCACTCTATAGTAGATCTAACTTTAAAATCGAGCAAATAATTTGGGAGTTCATGATTTATTGAATAATTTTTTTTATTTTTTTTTTTTCGTGTATGAAGGCAGCATTAATATTTTCATTTCAATTGGATGAGCAACTATAAATTTTTCAATGAGAATACCATGCATACAAATAACCATCCGAGCCAGAGGATCAGTTGATGTGTTTATTATCAGAGCTTACTGTAATCACTGTTTCAGACAAAAGATTACTTTGTAGCACACTGTTTCAGACAAAAGATTACTTTGTAGCATACATAGTCATGTATGTCAGATAGTTTCATTACCATGGAGGATATGGTAAGGTTACAGGAAGGTCTCAAAACTCTGAATATAAATATTTTTTAAGCTTTTTAATGTTTTCTTTCAAAATACTAGCATCACATTTGCTAACCTTCCTAATAGACACAGTATATAAAAAAGTGAAGGAGGATAAGCAAGATAAACAGCAAGAAAAAGTTCAGTCACCTCTTGCCCCATTCCCCCCTCTATAACAATGCACACAATACCCATTGCCTGTACAAGGATACAAGGGTCCTCGGCTGTAGTGCTGTCTCGTTTTACTTAAAAAAACTCACATTAACACTGTATACAGACTTTCAGTTTGTAGCCAGGGATTGCACTAGAAGCAATAATGACTAGCTTGCAGTTCTCCCGATATATGTTTAATAAAGAATTTTCACCTTAGAAAAAAAAAAATCCTTAGAAAACAAGGATCTTAAACACACATATGAAATTAATATATTAAGAATTCTTTCTATATAGTGAAATGGCAAACAGTAAAATTGACAGAGCATCTACAGACTAAATCCAACTAGGGAATCAAATAATCAAAGTGAGATTTACATAGATTTTCAATTACAATTCTTCTTATTCCACATTATACCAGCCACTTTGTATTATTTATTTCCTGGAATTATGAGGTTAAAAAATTCACCCAGCTTTCAACAGTTTTTAGTTCTGTCAACAGATGTGATTTCATAACATTAAACATGTTTTAGTGAGATTTATTTGGCTTCTACTTCAAAACTCTTTTTTATACTAGAGTGGATTTATTTCAAAAATTAATGATCATTTAAAATAATAAGTTCATATATTGGACAGTAGGACAAAAGAAAATAATTCTTTCAGAATTTCTACATGCCTTAGGGAAATTGGTCTAAGAATTAAAATGTACATTATAGTGATCTATGGAATCCCTGTAAGAATACTGAACCCAATTTTAAGAGAGCAGGGTAGTATCTGTATTTTCCAAATGTTTCATGTGAGAGATTTGAAGAGGTGGAATAATAAATAATACTAGTGATGCTCAATAATATCTTTTGAGAAAGAAAATTTATGCACCTTTTACTTGAGAATAAGTAGTGCAAAATCAAGTCTGTAAAACAATGAGCTCTTCACACTAGAGCTAAGTTGGTTTCTAGTTCACCTTAAGGTTGATTTATAAAAGAGCTATATGAGAGGTAATGTGAATAAACAGAAAGCTGTCACACCTTAGCTTCTCTCCAAGCTATTTTTGACCATTAATAACTAAAACAAACAAATCAGCTAAGTTCCACAATATCCAATTTACCAGTCTTCATTGCTGTATTTTTTTTGTTTGTTTGTTTGGATTTCACAAGATTTAAACAAATTAACATGCTTAAATTATTGAAACTGTATAAATTTGCCTGATAACTGTTCAAAGCTGTAAGAAAAGATAAACAGTTTGTCTAATTACATGATATTTAATGCTGATGCTTTCATGATGCTGATTGGTTGTGTTTATGCTGTTACAATGAAAAGATAAGCATGAAATATTTTTATTACTCTCATTAATGATGTTAAGCTCAAGAAGTACAGATATTCACTGCTGTGGTATGACACACACAAAGACTGGCAAAACACATTTCTTTAGTGCTAACACTAAAATTTTAGCACATATCAGCAAAAGCAATGAAACTTAAGTGTGGCTTTTACGCCTTAATTATTGTAATGAGGCTATAAATGGTGAAACTGAAGACAAAATATATCCAGATTTATAATGTTCATTTGACATAGATAGAATATAATTAATGTAATAAGTAAACTAATAGCTTGCAAGACTTGAATTAAGAAAAAGAAATTCTAAACTTAAGAGTGTGAAAATATCTGCAAGAAGCACACATAAAGGGGACAGAGTTTGTAAATATGTTCTATGGTTGACTTGCTATTGTTTATCATTTAATAAAATATGTTACAATTCTGCTTATCTACCCTAACTTGTAAGCTTTTAATCTTCAGAAAACTGTGTATTTTATTACAAAAAACTGCTTTCATAATTTCTACTAGATTATCTAGACTGAGGTGTTAAATCAGCACTAAGTAGGCATCTCCTTTATATTGACATGATTTGAATCATAGAATCACAGAACATTTTGTGTTGGAAGTGACTTTAATGACCATCTAGTTTCATCTCCTTTGCCATGGAAGTGTTGCCATCCATCAGGTCAGGCTGCACAGGGACAGATTCAACCTTTCTTTGAATGCCTCCAGGGATGGGACATCCACAATTTTGAGCAATCTGCTTCATTGTTTTTCCACTCTCTTAGTAAAAAAATTCCACCTAGCATCTAATGCAAATTCCACATCTTTTAGTTTAAAACCAATCCACTTGTTCTGTCACTATAAGACCCTGTAAAAAGGTGATCTCCCCCCTGTTGACAAGCAGGAGTACTGGAATGCCACAACAAGGTCTCTCTGGACTTCTTCAGACTGGGCAAGTCCAGCTCCTTCCGCCTGTTTTTGTAGGAGAGGTGCTAAAGCCCTCTGATCATCTTCAAGATGTTCCTATGGACCAGCTTCAAGCCTTTCTTGTGCTGGGGGCCTCAATCCTGGATGCAGTAGTCCAGATGGGGCCTAACAAAGATAAAAGTAGAAGGGGGCAATAATAAGATGCTTTTATTTTAAACAACAACAACAACAACAAGATATTCCCAAAGGTGACCTAGTTAGCAAGTAATTCAATTAGTAAGAAATAATTATATTCATTTTAATAACTTAGTAGAAAGATGTAATAGCTTCTGTCTCACAGTAATTTTCAGTGTAATTCTCTCCCTCTAAGGAGAGGTAGAAAAGAGCTAGTAATTATGCACATGCAAACGTTTCTTCTGGATGCTATTAAAAATCTCCAGAGAAACTGTATCAAGTGATGTGCCTAAAGAATCAAATAGAATTGTTTCATTGGATATGATAGAGAAGATGGGCTGGGAGAGATATATGCCTAAGATAGATTTCTGCTCAAGATATACCTACAGACGTTCAAGTCAGAGCTTTAGATAACCAAGTCTAGAAAATCTCCAAAGTTGGAGACTGCTTAAATTCTCTGGGACAGATGAGCCTCAGTCTTACTGTCTTCTCAGAAAATATATACATATATATATATAATTCTCATAATAATAACTTTTTTTGTTTCAGTTTATGTCCATTGCTTCTGATCTTTGTACCAGGCATGACAGCTTAGTTTGGTCACCTTGATCATCTTACAGTAGGTATGTAGATGTTGTTAGGTCCCCTGAAGCTGCTGCTTCTCTGTTTCTCAAACTCTCCTAAAATTGACAAGTGTTTCAGGTCTGAAAATTCAGTTGGACCTCAGCTAGACTTGCTTGAGTTTATTGACCGCTTTCTTGTTCTTAGGGCTCCCAAAGCTGAATATTTTTTAATTGTTGCTCTCTAATGAGTGCAGAGAAGTTGATAGTCACTTCCTTTTATTTGTGGTATGTATTCCATTCAACACAGCTCTGGGTGCTGTTAGCCATCTCTGCTTCCAGAATAGTCGCACCTCGGTTTCAGTCATTCTCTCCCAAGGTCTCAGAACTTTTCCTCAAGGCTGAACTCTAGTTCCTCTGGCCACAGTCTGCAATACCATTGGGATCTACTTTCCCAAATATATGACTGCATTTGTATTTGCTCAGTTTCATAATTTTAGCATCAACTCATTCTTCCAGCCTGCCTAAGTCTCTCTAAGAAGCAGCCCTGCCCTTGATCATATTTACTGGTCCTCCCAGATTGGTATCATCAGCAAAATTTTTGAGAGTGCGCTTTGTAAATTCCTTCAGATTGCTAATAAACATGTTGAACAGGAGTACACATGCAGTACGTGTGTACAGTTTAAGTACCCCTCTTGTTGAAAGCATTCAGATATGGAGTAAGACCCACTGAACATAACCTATGCCTGATGATTCAACCACATTTTTATGCATTTCATTATCCACTCATTCCTATTGCAATGTATTAACTTTCGTACAAGAATATTATGGGAAATAGTGTCAAAACCCCAATTAAAGCTGAAGTAAAACACACTTCCTGCTCTCCTCTCATCTATGGACCTCATCATGTAATCACCTTGGGAATATCAGAATGATCAGACATGATTTATACTTTCATCATGAGAACTATTCCTCCCTCATCCTCTGCATCCCTTCTCTCTGTCCAGGTTTTGGTTGGGAGACAGTTGAGTGTGTTTTTTATTTAGAATAATGTTGATAACCCAGTGATATTTTAGCTGTTGCTGAGCAGAGCCTACATTGCTGAGGACTTTTCAACTTCTCACCTTGTCAGTGAGGAGGCTGGGAGTACACAGGAAGTACACAGGAAGACGGGACAGGATAAAACTGGGACAGCTGACCCACACTGGCCAAAGCAGTATTCCATTCTGTGTGGTATTATGCTCAGAAATAAAACTATATGGAGTTGCTTTGGAAGAAGTGCTCACTGTACCCAAGTAGTGGCTGTGCACTGGTCAGCAGGAGTTGCACAACTGCACTGTGTAACAGTTATTTACTGGTCCTCCCATATTGTTATCATCCGCATTCATGTACTCTGTGTAACTTACAAATAGTATCTTATACTTAAACATGAAAGTTAAACAAGTGCTTACATCTAAAAGCTTATATTCAAAATCTATACAGCAATTTAAAAAGTATTTCCAAGATGTGATCCAACTTATTCTAAAATGTTAAATAAATAAGATTGTGACTCTGAGGCAGTGATCTTTTCTATTCACTGACTTTAAAGAAAACATAAGGAGCTTAGTTGTCTATGTTAGATGAATTTTTCCCTTACATTACCTGTATAATAAACGAAAAGAGACACTCAACTGCAGAGGGCAAGCTATGATATTTGTTGTACTTAGGCCATGATTTTTTCCTGTGGTGTTGCCTCTCAATTAAAAACATTCTACAAAACTACTTTAGTCTAAACATGTAACTAAAATCATGTGAGATTATACTCGTGTCATAGTTAAGTCTTTATGGATTTGTCCTCTGTTTCTCAGGCTTATCATTTCATTTTACTTTATTTGATCATGAATATATTGAATCTGTCTGGGATCACGGGATCACAGAATCACAGAATTGTAGGAGTTGGAAGGGACCTCTAGAGATCATCTAGTCCAACCCCCTGCCAAAGCAGGCTCCTTAGATCAGGTTATAGTTAACTTTCTTCAGACTTTATAGTACTGTGTTTTGCACTCGTGGTTAAAACAGTGTTGATATCACACCAGTGTCTTGGTTGAACAGTGCTTGCATTGCAGCAAGGCTTTCATTTTTCCTATCTCTACCATCTTAAGAGCATACAGGAGTGAAAAAAAATACTGGGTGGAGACACAGCTGTGACACCTGACCCCAACAGATATAAGGGGATATTCCATGTGGCAGGACAACTCTCCATGATAATTGGAAAGTTATGGCAGTCAGGTAAAGATCCTTGTGTCTGGAAAAATATGACAATATAGCATCCATTTTTAAGAACAGTAGAAAGGATGATTCAGGAAAATACTGACCTGTCTCTCAAGGTCAAATACTCACCTCTGTGCTGGAGAAGATCATGGAGCAGATCCTCCTGGAAGCTATGCTAAAGCACATGGAAAACAGCTGATATGGAATACCTGCCATGGCTTCACCAAGGGCAGGTCCTATCTAGCCGAAGTCTATGTTTTTTATGATGGTATAATTGCATCAGAGGAAAAGGGAAAAGCTATGGATGTCATCTTTCTGGATTTTGGTAAGGCCTTTGAATCTGCAACATCCTTCTCTCCAAATTGTAAAGATATGGACTGTTCAATGGACAGACGTCTTCTCTGCTCTAATGACACCTTACTTGGAGTATTGCATCTAGACGTGAAGTCCTTCGTAGAGGAAAGATATAAACCTGTTGGATCACCTCTTGAGGAGGGCCACAAAAGAGATACTAGGGACCGAGTACTTCTCTTGCAAGGACAGGGTCTTCAGCTTGGAGAAGAGAATGCTTCATGGGAACCTGATAGCAGCCTTTCTATATCTAAATCGAAGCTATAAGAAGGAAGGAGGCAGACTCTTCGGCAGGATGTGTTGTGATAGGAGAGGTGGAAATGTTTTCAAAGTAAAAATGGGAGGATTTAGACTGAATATAAGGAAGAATTGTTTTTGGTTGGTGAGGCAGTGGAACAAGCAATGTGGTGGATATCCCATCCCTGGAGACATAAAAGGTCAGGCTGGATCAGGCTCTGAACAACCAGATTTAGGTGCAGATGACCCTGTTCATTGCATGAGGTTGGCGTAAATTACCCACAAGGTTCTCTTCCATCTCAAATGATTCTACAATTCTATGATAAAACATCTGGTGTGCTTTTGGCTAACTTTCATTTTCAGAGTATCAGTGATGTACCAATCACTACAAGCCTAGTTAGAGACCTTTTGGAACTTTTCAGAAGTTTATAATTTTTTTTAAGAGAGAAAATTGAACATAGATATAAAATTACTGCAGTAAATTCAGCTGGTATTTTTGCTCCTTCCTCTCTTACCCTTCATGTTATTCATTTCACACAACAGGGATTTTTATCACTTTGGGTTTAGACCCAAGCCACAGTGAATTAATGCATTTCTGCAAATGTGTTTATTTACATACAAATACTAATGTTAATGAAATTAGAATGATATTTACATACATCAGAAGGTTTTCCTTTTTGTCTCAAGCAGAAGAGATTTATGGAAACAACTTTGTAATCTGGTCATATACTTATAAAATTAATGCTCCCCCATGTTTCATTTTTTCTTCATCATATTTGAACTTATTCTAGAAGATTAAATTCAAGACATACATTCTTAATTTCAGATAATTTTCTTTCTGAAACAGATATTTAAGATGAACCAAGAATGAATGCTGTGAATAATTTTATGTGGATGTGAATCATGCTGTCTTTGAACTGTTAATACCTAACAAGTGACTTTTTGAGAAAAGTCTACAGAAAAAAAAAAAAAAAAAAGACAACGCAATACATAATTTGTCTGTAAAATATATTGAAATCCATGTAACACAGCTGATCAGAAGATCTTGCTCCACAGTATGGACTATCAGATCAGAAAGTTAGTCAATTATATTACTTGACAGCAAAGACAATGTGGTGATTCCAAAGAAGAAAGCACCATGTGATACCGTGTCATTTCAATCTAAGGGACAGTGCCTCCCACCTTTTTGAATCTTTATATGTCATCTAAATTGCATATGGAGTTTTTATTAGACATGTAATCAAATGGTTATGGATTCACATGGGCACAAATGTGCTAAATTTACTGTATTGCCACTAAAAAATTGATGTATAATAATGATGTTCTGCAGATCAGTTTTTCACATTTTTTTACATAAAATGTTTGTATTTTGCTATGTGATACACAGCAGTATTACAAATGAAAAGGAAAATTATTGAATGGATTGCAAATACTTCGTACAATCTGTTCTGAAAAAGAAAAAGGTGAATAAATAATCTACTATATTCAAGTTCTGTGGCTCATAGAGGGTACTACCTTATACCACACTATGAAAATAATCACTTAGAATTCAATTCCAGAGTGTGTCTACATAAATGTAAATGTACCGATGTCAGATTTGTATGTTAAGTATCTAAACTGTCATTGTAAACAGAGCCTAAAGGTGCTTAATTCATGGCCTATATATAGAAGCTATTAAGGATGCCATCTGCTTAAGGTTGGTAGAGGTCTTTGCAGTACTGTGATCCCTGGAGTCACACCTGAAGAACTGCCCAGATGTCCTAGGATATCTCAGTTATCACAGATGTCTAAGTTTAAGAATCTGAAGCAAGTCCATCAGCAGAGTAACTCTTCAAATTCTCCAAGGCTTACTCAGATTTAGAAGAATTTTTAATGTAGCTCAGATACAGTTGGCCTTCTGGGCTGCAAGCTAAAAATGCTGGCACGTGCAAAGCTTTTCATCTACAAGGACCCCTAAATAGTTATCATCAAAAGTATACCCAGGAGGTAACTAATGTTTACATAACACTGTACTTTTCCTACTGCATGCCACCCACCTTATTACAGTGTGTTAACATTAGATTGCTTGGTATTTGCAGTGCTTTATTTTATGAATTAGGCGATGATGTAGAATAATTCTACTGTGTGCTATTTGGTAGAGTTTTATTCTATTGATTTTCTATGGGAGAATACAAGAGTAACATTTGCAGAGTTGTCACAATTGATCTTCAAATAACAGAACAAAAATGTTCTTAAACGTTACCAATGTCCATTTCAAAAAGCAATTTGGTGAGGTCTTTTTTGTTCGTTTTGAATCCAATATTTCAATTTCAAGCCTCTGTCAAAACTAAAAAACGTTGCCGAATGTTTATCACTAAACCCTCTCAAAATTTTTTGTCAAAGAACATTTTGTAGAGCTCTAGGATTCTGCTGTCTTAAGAGGGTCATTTCAGTGTGAGAATACAATTGCTGGTCTTTACAATACAGGGAAGAATAAGTGTAAATTGCTTTATTTCTGTGAGACACAAAGACAAAAGGAAAAAGTAGTATGGATGGAAGATTAAATTAGAGGAAGTAGAGATCGGCATCCACAAGATCTACAAATGACTAAAGCTTTCTTACATAAAAGACTTTTATTAAGAAAACAACTAACACACATAGAGATTAACTGCAACATCTTAATTAGATCATCATTATTACTTTGAAAAGGTTACGGATTTAATCAGAACAACTGAAGCTATGGAAACCATCAAAGAAAATCAGTTAAGATTAGAAGAAAACAAAAACCTATAAAACAAATAAAAATAGTTCATGGAATCCATGTCATGGATGTTTAAAACTAAACAAAATTGAACAATACAAGACAATGGTAGTGAATTCAGAATTTTGTTTAAAATGGTAATTGTGCATATTACATTGTCCCACTGAGTGTACAGACACATGGTTTTAAATCACCTGTGAATATGACTAAATATAATCACTTCTAAATGTATTTAGAAAAAAAATATTTGCAACTGATATGTTGAATCATTTATCTCAGGTATGAATTAGAAAAAACTGAAAATTGGTAGAAAATCAAAAGTCTACTCTCGGTAGCAGTGACGAGTTTTTAGTTTTAGCCTATAAACAAAAGACACAATGTTGCCCAGAAGTAAACTGCATTGCTGTATTATTTTTTAATTTATTATGCCTTACAGTTTTCCAAATCCTCTTTTCCTCTTGTAAGACAGTAACGTATTATCTAAGCTAATCTTTAGTAAATTTTAATTTATTTTACATCCTCTCCAGATATATTCTTAGTTTAGATCACATCACTTTATGGTTTTGAAGTTGGCTACACTGAACAAATTGCCTTGGTTCAATTACCCAGAGAAAATTGGTTGTGCTTTGGTACATTTAGTACTTGCAGTTGACTTTTACTAAAAAACAAAACCTTTTTTTTTTACAATGTATCTACTTAGCTGGTTCAGTACAATCTGAATTTGCTGATTTTGAAAATAGTACGCTGCATCTTAGTGGATCCAGGTTGTGGATTTTTTAAATTATTCCTTTATTTTTTTTGCCTTTATATGAGTTTTATTTGTTTGTTTGTTTGTTTTTATTTTCTTGTTTTCTTCTTTTTTCTTTTTTCTATTTTTCTAGCATCATTTGATACTAGAGTAAACTGAGGCTATGCAGTTTAATAGGTACAGGCTTATTTTTATTTTTTTTACAGGCAAAGGAGGTAAAAAGAAGTTCCAGAAGTGACTGAAATGTTAATAAAATACTTTGGAGTAATGAACTATGTAATTACTGCTCATTATTCTCAGCTTTCTGTATTTTCAAGTTTCAAAATGGATCATGGCTTCATGGATATACTTCATTTCATAGAAGTATGATCTATTTTCAAATTTATTTATGACTCTAATATTTTACTAAAGAAATATAAATAATTGCAAAGTGAACAAAGCATCATCTTGATCTTTGGATCACTATTACTGTCCTAAACAGCATCTTCAGTCTGTCTGGTTTGACCTGAGTATATGCCCTAGACTTGTCCTGAACTCGTTGACTTGATTCATGGCCATGAACTCAGCTTCATTCCTGTTTCTCAGTAAGTCCTGAACTAAGCATAAGAGAAGTTGAAGTTTATAAGCTTGACATGATCTACCACAGATTCCAGCTTGTTTCCATGTCTGAGAAGTCCAGCTATAGCCTGCAATTTCTCAAAATTTGGTGTGTACAGTGTGTATGTACGCTTCCTTGTAAAAAATGTCCAGAAGGAAAAAATAAAACATTTGCCAAACTTTGAAATTTAGAAGATTATCACACAGTCCAAGACAGAAGACTATTTCAGATTTTAAACATTTAAAAGTGACTCCACCAGAAATGAATCCTAACTCTGACAGGGAAAAATCAGAAACCATTTTCTAAAACTTCTTCATTATCTTCATTAGTCAATAAATACAAATATACTTACATGTCATTTAAAGTAACTTCTGGGAATATATTGTGGAGGTTTGGATTTATTTATTTATTTATTGTCTTTCACGACAGTAAGATCTTTTAATTTCATCATTATTTAGCATAGGACACCATCAAATATCAGTGTTGATTTCTTTTTTTTTTCTTTTTAAATAGGCCATCTGGTGAAAACAACTCCCTTTTAATTTGATTCTTCCTATTTTTAGTTGAATTTACTGCAGTAAGATATCTCTCAAATTACTGGACTATCAGTTTCATCTGAGAATGTATTGCTGATCACCCCAGTATACTGATAACCTTCTAACCAACAGAGCTGATCTATAGTTATTCATTTTTTCATTGTTGTTTTCTATGCCTGCTAGCAGAAATATAAGAATGCCTGCTGGCTGAAAAATTAGCCAGCAGAACACTTTTGCATCTGTTTCTCAGTAGGCTAATGAGAAAATGGGTCTGACATCCTCACATTTTTCTCCTGCTGAGCAGTTGCAGCAGTGGAAGAACAAGAAAATACAACCTTCCAAAGCCAATTCATTCCATTTTTCCTTAACTTTGGTGTAGATAAGGCAAGGTAGAGTAGATACTACTTCTAATTATGTAAAATATAAAAGTAATTTGAATGGAAGTTATCTCTTGTAGTGGAAGTTATGAAAATATGGAAAGTTGATAATATAATACCAAATGTTAACAATATAACAGTATATTCTTCTTTTGGCTTCTCTTGTACACAGTACAAGAATTGAAATGACTACAAAGCTGTTACCCCTATCATTCATGAATTATGAAAAACATTGACTGACCTGAATTATTATGCTAGTAATAACAACTTCCATTGTTCATTTAGATTTTTAAGCAATGTTTGCATTCTCCTATATTAGGAGCTCAATACTGAAGAAAATTTGTAAATGTTTAGAACAGTCATTTCAAATACAAAATTGCAGAATTCATTTCTATACTACAATCTAATCCATTATTATCTGCTATGAAAGAAAAAAAATCAGTTAGAAACATTTTATCAAAGTAGCCACAAAACAGCAAGACTTGATTCAGTCAATAATGTTTTAAAATATACTGCAGTCCTTTGAACTTCCTTTTAAGAGTGGATAAAGTGGTAGTAGAAAGAATTACAGTTTTCACTCATGCTGGATAGTCTCAAAATTTTCCATACAGTTTTCTTTTTTTAACCAGTATGTGAGATAATTGACTCATGATGTATGTTATGATTTTTATGTCTATATAATTAAAATCTAAAAGATGATTTATGATCCAGTACAATATGCACCTGGGAACACATTCATTTCTGAGGATAATACTTGTGCAACCAAATACAATGAAAAATGTCCTGAATATGGTTCATATGTATGCCACCACTAAACAACTGAAGTCTTTCGATCAGTTATCCCTGAATATCTTAGGAGTGAAAACAGAGATTCACTGAAATTAAAAAAAAAAAAAATAATGTTTCCTGCATGCCTGGAATAAAAACTTTAAAAAATTGTAAAGAATTATTCAGAATGTATTTCAATTTCGGTCACAACATTTTTTTTCTCTTAAATGTATTGCAATAGGAATTGCAATTCCTATTACAAAAAGGAGTATTTTATTTATTTCCAATTTCCAGTATAGCAACTGTAAAAACATACAGCTCTGAAACTCTTAAAAAATGGTATAAACAACTTCTTGCAATGGGACTGATATTCCTCCTAGACTCCTACCTACTGTTTTAATGTGGGATTGCTTAAATTAATCTTAAACTCAGAACAAGGAAGATATAGAAGTCTGTAACTTTTTCATTACTTATGCTACAACAAAGAAAATCTTGCTTTTCACATTGGACTGACTATTCTGAGGTAGGGGGATGATGGAATTGGAAAAAGCTGAGTCATAGGAGTGGCAGTCATAAGATCTCTAGCACTCTAGTTTTACTGCAATTCAGCAACATTTTAAATACTGTAAAATTCTTCTCTTTCTTTATCCCTTCTATTAGTAGAATAATCTATTTAATTCCTCTCTCATTTATTTATTTGTTGGCTTTTTTGTTGTTTAGTTTGTGTTGGTTTTTTTTTTGTTTGTTTTGTTTTGTTTTTACAAGTCATTAGAGTCTCTCTTAAATTGCTCTGAATTCATTTGAACCACTTCTAAGTTAGAATCTCAGAATCACAGAGTTGTAGGGGCTGGAAAGGACTTCTAGAGATCAGCTAGTCCAACCCTCCTTCAAAGCAGGCTCCTTGCAGCAGGCTACACGGGTAGGTGTCCAGTCAGGTCTTGAATCTCTCCAGAGAAAACTCCACAACCCCCCTGGTCAGACTGTTCCTATAAAATGTGTAAAGATGTCCTTGTACGTTATAAATAACGTACATTTCTGATTCCATTGTTAACAAAGTGGATAAGCAGATCTCTTCACCGTTTCCAAAAGATAGCTGAAGGAATAGATCACCTTTTATTTGAAATAGCTGTGACAACTTCACAAGCTGTCACCACCTGTCTCAGGCAAATTTGAAAGACCTATCAGAAAAAGGCTTCCTAGAAATGTTTCAGAATCAGTAGAAAATATAGAATCTCTTAGTAGTTTTTTGTAGATAGGTTCCCACAAGAAAAATATTATTAGCATCTGACAATTTTATGAAAAAGAGAGGAGTCTTTGTTGGATGTCTAATGAAAGTTTTTTGTGTTTTTTTGTTTGTTTGTTTGTTTTGTTTTGTCTTGTTTTTTTTAATGGGAATGACAAAACAATAAAATTAAATTATTACTCTTTAGCCAGTAACCAGAAACCTCAGAAAAAGAATAAATATTTTTTATCTTACTTTCTATATTCCCTTTTCCTGAGCTATTAAATATTTAACTGAAATCTTGTTAACGTAAGATCCTGCAGCATTTGAAATTTGTATAAGGAAATACTGTTAGATGTGTAACTTTTGCTGGGTAAGGAAAATTGCTACAGGTCTCTACTTCATGTTACAGCATATCAATATGTAACAATTTAAAACAGAAACAAACAAACAAACAAACAAAAGTAGCTCTTAGTCATCTAGCTGCAGATTAGGCATTTAACTGATTAGAAAACATACCTAATATGTATTACTGTGGCATTGGTTGGTTCAGATACTTTGTATTGCCATCAGAGAATGAAAAATTGAACAGAACATCTCAGAATATCATAGCAAGAAATGTGTATAAACAAATGTCTTGTAACAGGTAGTTACAGAAAGATATTTAGACCTAGAATAAAAATGTTTTTTGTACACCTCTTTAAATGTATATCTCACTTTATCTGTATATATATATACATGTTTGGCCAGATAAGAATCTAGGCAAGTTTATTAGCATTTAAATCTCTAAGTGAAAACTTAGTTTTGAATTGGTGTTCAAACTTACAGAAATACCTACAATTATTTAGCACAACTATCACATGTTCTTTTGATCACCTGTATTTTCTATTCTACATTAAAACATTTTCAAACTCAGAGTTTAATCATCAGTTTATCTGTTTATCAGTTAATCTGATTTAGCAGATCATTTTTGAAAAAAGAGCAGAAAAGTGAGACAGAGGTCATGTTTGTTTCAAGATCTAGAGGTTAGGATTACCTCAAAATATTTAGTTTTCATGTCAAATTTCTTGCACAACTCTTTGGACAGACTGGGATCTTATACCGAGCCAAATTACTATGTTCTTCTTGGTACCCTTCCTAATGATGATGCCAAATACATATTGTTGTGCTTGTTTTCTGCTACTGTAGACTAATTTCAAAGAAGGACCCCCTCAGATAAGGTCCAAGATCCCCCTCATTGTACCTGTCAAATCCAATTTCATTTTCACATGCGTGTTTTTCAACAATTTTTTGGGATTTTTTCCCCCCCTACTTGCACTGATTTATGCTTATTTAAGTTGAAGTTTAGTTTAAAAAGTTGAAAGTCATCTACAGAGCTAAAGACTGTGCTGTTAACATCTCTTGTCATAATGGATATGGTAATGCTGAAATCGCAGTTGCAATTTTGCAGTAGATTTTTTTAATGATAGGTTACACAAATATTGTTCACCAGTTCTAGTTTCACATTTGACAGTTCTCAGATATATAAGGCAGACAATTGTGCAGCCCTGATGACTTATTGTCATCTAATTTCTCTGTTGGATATATTTTTTTCTATATATTTCAAACTCATCTGCCTTCTCTGACCTATCTTCTAGAAAGGATATAATAACTATGACTGTATACATAGCAAAAGACAAATCCAAAGACCCTACTGAGATTTTCTTCTATCGTCTTTTAATCTCCAGCTGTCATTTCTATACAACAGAAATTTGAAGAATTATTACTTAACCGCTATTATGAACTACTGTTCAATTTAATTTGAAATTCCCTTTAAACTAGGAAAATTGAACACATCTGAACTATCCTTTTTATTTTCCTTTTTAATTTTTTTATCATAAAAAATATTACTAGTGAATATTTGGAAAAATAGTACAGCAAGTCTGTAAGCAATTAGAATGTTTCAGCCTTTGGCAACAGGACACCAAATATAAATGAGTCTCTAAGAAAATGTTGTCCTTCTGGAGTATGGTATGTAGGAGGCAACATTTTGTTAGGGGATGTAAAGCTGCATGTGTTGTCTCTGTGAGGAGGTCCCACGCAGAACACAGACTGTCCTGTTGGCTGTGCAAATAATTTACCACAGGCTAAAGCTGAGCCTATCAACTAAGTTGGCATTTGTGAAAAAAGAACAGAAGACTGTGACCCCTTTTGCCTTCCACAGTAATTGGTAAACAATCTCCCTATCTTCACCACAGCCCTTCAGCTTTTCTTCTTCTTCTTCTTATTGTTCTGGACAATCATCAATGACAAGAAATTCAAGAAAGAAAAGGGCCAACTGGTACACCTCAGTCACAGTATTGCCCAACACAAGTACAATCTTACAAATGGGTGCTTCAAGAGTAGCTCACTAGAAAGGGACCTGCAGTTGCTGTCCAACAGCTTACTCAACATTAGTCAATAGCACGCCCTGGGGGCCAAGACAACAAACTGCACTTTGGGGCTCACTACATGCAACTTAGCCTCAAAAGAGGTGGTTCCCCTATATTTAGAAATAGCATGGGCTCACCTGGAAAACTGTGGCAGTTCTGGGCTCCACAATACATAAAATTAATTACTATACTTGAAAGCTTCCAGAGGAGTACAACAAGGCTAATAAAAGGGCTGGAAGGTCTGTCTTGAAAAGGAAGAATGAGGACACATGTATTGTCTAGTCTGTAAAAAAGAAGACTAGGAGGTGAACTCATTGCTTTCTACAACTTCTCCTTCCTCCCATCCTAATGAGAAAGAGGGGTGAACAGTAAGTTGGATGAGAGCTTGGTTTTAGGCATGGCTAATCCAACAAACATCTACAGGTAAAGGTAAAACAGGAAAGCCTATATTTGAAAAGACAGTAGGTGATTACCATTTGCAAGTGAACTAAAGTTTTAGCAATTACAGTCAGTAGAGTTTAAAGAGTCATTGAAACTAGCAAATGAAGACTGCTTTAGAATGGGATCATTTCAAAGGCAGCTGAATCACAATCTCACTATGTACAACGTAAAACTATCTATACTAAATTCTACTCTCAGTGTCATTTAGATCAGGAATGTTTGTCATTGCTACCTCAACAGAACATGCTTAATTTCAGTCAGTTGGTATTTGGGACTGAATATTTTCAGTGTCTGGTTATAAAGCTGTTCTCTTTGTATTGGTTAAAGTGCGTATCAATTCTAATATGTAGACCTGAGAGAAAACTTTAAATCCTATTAGGACTATTACCTTGTAACACATCTGTTTTCAGATTGCAGTGTAAAGAGTAAACAAATTTCTTACTTTTCAAAAATGTTATACTTCTAAGCACAATAAATTAATTACTTTTGTCATTTTATTTATAATATAACTTAGGGTTTTTGTAAGTGAAAGAGAATACATTTAGTTTCTAGTCTCAAGTTTACTTACTACTTGGATATCAGTTTGATTTTCCCCTTCTCTCCATTTTCCACTGATTTGCTTACCCAATTTCTACTCAATAGCCACTTCTGTGAAGTACTTCTTTGCAGTCTGTCTCATCAGAAGACTAACAGAAAATGTACATTCAGAATTCTCCATTATTTGCAGCAGTTTGTTTACTGCTATTACATAAGCAAGAGAAGGGAGCTGTTCATCCTTGAAAATGATTGTAGAATAACAGTACTCAAAGATTCCAGGAAAAAAAAAGGGTTCAAGAAACAAAATAGGATCCACTTTAACCTTAATGCCTATTAAAATGATTGTCATAGAATCAGAAGTGCACTCTGCATAAGAAAGCATTATCATAATTTTATTTAGCAGCTTCAAGTATGATGTAGTTTAACTCCACAGGCAGCTCAGCACCTCACAACCATTCACTCATTCCTCCCAAAGCTGGATAAGAAAGACAACTGGAACCAAAAAATGTAGGTTGAGATAGAAACTATTTATTAACTATTTATTGAGAAATTCAGAAACAAAACTGTGATGATAACATATTATACACACACACACACACACACACACACACATATATATACACACACAAAACAGAATTATTACTTAATCTTGGTTTTAGTTGAGGTAGTGTTAAGAGCACACTCATATGTTGTTTTTTGCTGAGTGATGGGAATATACTTGAGACAGGGCCAGGCCACTCATCCGGGAAGAGCTGCTGCTTTTAACACACATCAACAGAGGGTGTGGATCCATGTAGAAAGATTTGAAGGGAGTTATATATAAAAAAATGGCTCACCACCCACTAACCAATGGCCAGTCAACATCCTTTATAGTGTTCTGCATAATGTCATGTGGTATTGAAGTAACACCTTGGCCAATCCAGGTAAGCTGTCAACTCTGCCCTGCTCTCTGCTGTCATGACATAAACGCAGTGGCTTTTCCCTTCAGAGTGTTCTGGTCCCCAGACGTGTTTCCATCAGTCAACCACTACCAAAACTATTGTTGTGCTATTAACACTGTCCTGGCTGAAATCAGGACAAAGTAATAATTGTATTTTTTAACCTAGATGTAAGAGCATGATATTAGAAAATAGAAGGTATATTTATAATTATATTTTAACTGGTAAGAGGTATTATTACTTTACTGCTGGTAATCAGAATTTGGAGACAAAATTAAGTCTCTGACTTCCTGAGACTGTTAACTAGCAAACTGTCTCACAGTACTCCTTCTTTAAAAATTCTTGTACAGTGGAAGTGTATGGGAACCGTTGAATCATGGCCTGAACCACTGATTGTTCATCAGAGGTGAGCACTGAGTCAGCTGCAGGAGTACAGGTGAAGGAAATGCACTGTGTGATCAGAAGGGGTGGAGTCTGGCTCCACCTCTTCCAGACCCCATTTAAGGGCTGACCACCACTGGGGTGGGTTCTCTTGTTGGAGTTCCCTCCCCTGTGGAGTTATTGGTGAGCCTTGCTTGTCTGTAAAAGGTGAGCCTCTCTTTATTTACCAGTTGTCTGTTTACCATCCTGTTAAGCCAAGCAAAATGTATCATCCACCTCCTTATTTTCTGTGAATGCTGTTCTTTTGGGTTAATCACCCTACAGGAAGATAAAACAAACAAACCCACACATTTTCATGTATTTCATTTAAATATTGATTATGATAGGAAAAAAAAAAGTCTGAATGCTAATATACAACTTCCTTCAGGAAACAGAGGATGAGTTCTTATTGAATTTAGGTAGCGTTATACTACGCTGCCTGGAGTAACACAGTATTGCTGTAGACAGCATTAGCTAATACTGGCAACATCGAGCCCAGCCAGCATGGGCTCATGAAAGGCAGGTTAAGCTTGACCAACCTCATCTCCTTCTATGATTGGGTGGCCAGTCTGGTAGATGAGGGAAAGGCTGTTGATGTAATCTACCTGAACTTCAGCAAAGCCTTTGACACAGTCTCTAAAAGTCTTCCCCTTGCGAAAACTGGCTGCCTGTAGCCTAGACAGGTATACTCTTCCTTTGGGTACAGAACTGGCTAGAGGGCCATATCCACCGGGTCACGGTTAATGGAGTTAAGTCCAGCTGGTGACCCATTACAAGTAGTGTCCCCCAGGGGTCGGTACTGGGGCCCATCTTGTTTAATATATTTATCAATGACCTAGATGAGGGGATTGAGTGTAAATTTGCAGATGGCACCAAGTTAGGAGTATGTGTTATCTGCCTGAGTGTAGGGGGCCCTTCAGAGGGGTCTGGATAAGCTGGATCACTGAGCTGAGGTGAATAGGATGAGGTTCAACAAGGCCAAGTGCTGGGTCCTCCACTTTGGCCACAACAACCTCAGGCAACACTACAAGCTTGGGGCAGAGTGGTTGGAAGACTGTGTAGAGGAAATGGATCTGGGGATATTGGTTGGTGCCTGGCTGAACATGAGCTGGCAGCGTGCCCAGGTAGCCAAGAAGGCCACACCTTGAGTACTGTGTCCAGTTTTGGGTCCCTCGCTATAAGAAAGACATTGAGACCTTGGAACATGTCCAGAGAAGGGCAGCAAAACTGGTGAGGGGTCTGGAACACAAATCTTATGAGGAGTGGCTGAGGGAGCTGGGATTGTGTAGCCTAGAAAAGAGGACGCCTCACTGTACTCTACAACTTCCTGAAGGGAGGTTGTGATGAGGAGGAGTTTGGCCTCTTCTCCCAGGCAATAAACAGGACCCAAGGAAATGATCACAAGTTGTACCACAGGCAGTTTAGATTGGACATAAGGAAAAACTTCTCTCAGAGAGTGGTCAGGCACTGGAATGGTCTGCCCAGGGAGGTGGTGGAGATGCCATCACTGGCAGTGTTTAAGAGGTGTTGAAACATGGTTTAGTAGCTTGTGGTAGTAATGGTACTACATGATTACTTTAACTAATGAAAATTTGGGACAAAAAGTACAGAAAATTTCTACAGAATCAGAATGCTTCAGCCTTTGACAGCAAGACTCTACTGCTACCTCTTTATTCATTAGCAATCCCCATTTATCTCATTTTGAATGATCTTTTATGAAGATCCTTACTTTAATTTAAATTTGCCCAGGAAAAGGGTTTGAAAAGCTGAAGACTATACAAATATTGCAGTAATTTAAATAACAAACTCTGAAATGGCTGTCATAATTTCTTTGCCATTGTGAATTTAATTATTAAATATTATTTAATTTTCATGCTGAGTAGTACCAAATGAAAAAAGAATGCAGGTTTTTTTTGTGTTTTTTTTTGAAAACTCTTATTAATACTTAACCTTTATTGATGCAATTCTTTCAATAATTTACATTATCTGTTTGTTTGTTACTATTGGTAGTTTTTCTGTGAGATGCAGGAAGTTGTTTGCTGAAGCAGTTGCTTCTGTTATGATAACAAACAGTACTATTCCCAGGTTCCATTTAAGTATATTTTAGCCTTACTCTTCCCTGTCTGGGGGTGGAATTACACTACTGAAGTTTATAATATGGGCAATTCAATTTTAATTTCCTTTTTGGATGGACTGACCTCTCCTAGCTTCCAGATGATCACCCAACTGTTCTCTCACTCTCCATCTTCAGACAGGACAAGGGGAAACAAACAAGATGAAAAATCTGGTAGGTTGAGATAAAGGTACCATCATTTAACAACTACCATCATAGGAAAAAAAAAAAAAGGGGGGGTAGCTGATGATGTATTTTAATTGGCAAGATATTTGGATAGTAAGTTACAATGAAAGAAATTAAAAAAAATGCCTCCCCTTTTCCTTCATAGGATCAGTTCCACTTCTTTCACTTCTTCACTTCTGACCCTTCTACCTCCCCCATCACAACTCTGATTATCATGGAGAGGGGTCGCTTATGGTCAGTCCATCACAGCTCCTCATTGCCATTCCTTCTTTCACACATTTTTCCCAATTCCCGTGTGTATCTCAACACAGTCCTTCAGGGAAAAGATTTCCTCCAGCATGATCTCTTCATACGCCACAGTTTCTTCAGGAAATATTCACTATCTCTTCCATGAATTACAGTGTGGATATCTACCCCAGAATAGTCCTTTGTACACACTGCAGGGAAATAACCTGCTCCACTGTGGCCTTCTTCATCAACTTCAGGGAAGTCATTGCTTCAGCACCTAGAGCACCTCATCCACCTCCTTAACAATGTTCTAAGATTTTTTCCATAATCCTCTCTACCACCAACTGTTGTGATGCATTTTGCCTTATCTTCAATATACTTCTCCTAAGGTGCCACTTTCTTAGCTGCTGGGATCAAAAGTACCCTGCACATATACTCTACTGTTGAAGCTGGTTGGAACTGTTAGTGTCAGATCTGGGACAGTCCCTCTATATCTTCACAAAAGGCCACTCCTGAAGCCACTTTATGGCCAGCACCTGAGCACCTGTAACCAATGCATCCTTTTTATCTTTTATAGGATTTAAAGCAACCTTCTCAAGTTGACTCCATTCTGTGTATGAGTTTGGACTAGGTAATCATTAGAAGTGCCTTCTACCCAAGCCATTCTGTGACATTTTGTTCAAGTTCCACCTATATAGCTGAATTTTTTTTAAAGGACAAGGATTGACAATTTTCTAGGTAGCTGTGAGGTTCTTAACAATATTTATACTTCCTTGTGCCTCAAAATACCACAAAAATTAAATGATAACATTAATACTAACATTGGCTAGCTTTCATATTTACTGTTTGCTGTCTTGAATTACATCCTTTATAATACCTTTAAAATCTCTCATTTAATTGCATACTTTTTTATTTTCCTCAGAAAGGACTCTGTTCAGTATTTCAAGTCACAGTATGAAAAATGTGGAACCTTACATTTGAAATGAATTCGTGCATTTTCATTTCCAACTATTTGATTGCATATGTGAAAATATCGATTTCAGTACAGCTATCTGTACTTTTGTTTTGCAAATTACTAAGTATATTTTTTGCATTTGGATAATAATAAAAACAACCATAATGACAAGCTGTGACAGTGCATACCAGTTGTGAAGTGGCATGGACATCCACACGTACAGTGAGTGTAGATTAAAACCATGCTCCAAGAGCAATATGCTATTTTATATGAACAATCTGAGAGTCTGGAACATCATATTAAGACATTTGAGCAAAATTTCATGCTATAGTAGAAAGATTCAAAACACAAGTTCTGAAATCTACTTTTATTAGATGAGGTTGTCCAGGATTATAGGATTTCTGGAAAGTTATACAAATATCAAACAAGACCAGATGCTACGTTATGTTACTGTGTGTTTTGACTATGCAAAGCTTGTATTTGTTTTAGTACTGGGAACTATGTAACTTGATAGTCTAACTCATTCATTTGAGTCAAAATAATATTCCTACGTTTTTCTATTATGGTTTATTCCTCACTTCTTGCAAGAAAAAAATAAGAAAAATATAATTTTCATTGCTGCTAAAGTACATGTAAGATTTTACAGCTGCAGGTGTATAATTATTCATGGGATGAAAAGGAAATACAAGAAAACTTGAGCCTGTGCCAATAATATTGGGCAAGGCAAGTCAATACCTTTTGTGTATTTTCAGGTTGCTTTTTCTCTGTTGATGAAATTTATAAATCTAATGTAAAGCATACATATTTTTTAACAACTAAACTAAATTTACATACCTCAGTGAATGGAATAACCTTTGGGATCCTTAAAATACTCCTTTATGATGTAATCAATGCCAAGTATACATGGAGTCCCTCCTGGGCCAGTCACAATAGGATGTTTTTGCTAGCGTTTACCAGTGAGGCTTATTTCTGCCTCCAACATGGTCAACTCTTGGGAACCATCAGTCACTACAGAAATATAAATTAATTTCATCCCTTGGTGACTCGAGAGCATTAGAGTGCATTGTGCTCCAATGTCCACCAGTGCCTCATATTTTTGTGGTTCTGATGTGCCAGGCCATTGAATCCACACCGTCCAATGCACTCTTATTATCCCCTCCCCTCCTGCTGGGGGCCAGGCCCTTCTATTTGTTACCTCTGTCATTCTTATGGCTATTGCCATGTCCAGCAGTCACTGGAGCAGTCACCTTTTTGGAGAAGTTCACCCTGGTGGTTGATCTATCTTGTACTCTTTTACTCATGCTTGAAGGGCAGGAGTGGGTTTTTTATGCCACTTCTTTATATCTTCTCCATGGTCACACAGGTATTGTCACAAGGCAGTACATTATATAGACTTACTGTTGTCATTTGCTCAGGCAGGAGAACATCTTTTGATAGCTGAGACATGGGTGATTTGGGAATCCTGGTTCCCATCAGATGTATCTAATACCACCATGGTAGACAGTTCCTCCATTCAGTCTTCTTGATTGCTGTCTGTTCTGTACAGTTTTTCAGTTACCTTTGCAGTAGCTGAAACACAAACCAAGTAGGTATTGCCCACAGTGTTCTTAATTTATCATATGTACCTATAGCTCCATAGATCAGACTGGCAAACTTAATTATGTTCTGAGCATTAGAAGTGAAAAAAATGATGAAATGCAGTCCCTTTAAGAGCAGTTTTAAAAGACAAATCTTTTTTTTTTTTCTCTTTACTTAAACAATCTGGCAGAACCCAAAAAAGTTTACAAACATCCCAGAAAAAATTGTCAGTCCGCCTGGACTTCAAGACAGTGTTTTCAGTAGAGCACCTGCAGTGCAGATAAGCTTTCTAATGAAGCTCTCCCAGAGCAGAAAGTGATTCACTATAAAAAGTCTCTACCTGGCCAAGGCAGCTTTTGCCCCATGTTGAGCACCAAAAAATGTCAACAGTTTATGGGCTGCTTTGGCCTGGTTCCATGACTATTGGGGCAGGGGACCCACAGACCCATGTCCTGGGGAAGGGAAAAGAGAAAAAGGAAGATGGGCCTAAAAACAAAACAGCAGCAACGATCTGACAAGGAAAACTGATTTACTGAATAAGATATTGGAATGCAAAATAACACAGTATAATTGGAATTGGAGCTAATAAATCAGATAAAATGAGCAGGAGTGTCCGAGAACCGAAGGCCTTACATTAAATGCTCAAGGTGAGACAGTTAGGGAGCACATGCTACTGGGTCAATCCAAAATGAAAGAGCCTGTGTCTTCTGATACACAAACAGTTTTTATCTTTCTCTCTGAGTGGAAAACAGAAAAGTGCAAAGCAACACAAAATCCTCTGGGGTACGTAGTACTTCTTCTGAAAGAGTTGTACCCTGAGCTATCGATGATCCATAGAGCTGGAGCACTAACTATTTAACTCCCAATGTACTACATGATGTTATGATGTGAAATACCAATAACAAAAAAATCATAAAAGCATGACAATGCATTAAGGAAAGTGAAATAAATGTTCATGCAAAAATAATTTATAAAAAACAAAACAAACAACAACAAATCCAACTAATGAACATCCTATAGTAAATTGTTACATTTTTTGTCAAGAGTTGTGTTATATGGACAGAGTTAATGGTCCTTTTATTTTCCACAACTGGAAACCTTAGTAGTCCTTGTTTCATTATTCCAAGATCGCAGATACCGCACAATGGTATAGTTCCAAGTGTACTTTATTCAGTTTACCATTTGCTGAATACTTGGATTCAGCAAAAAAGCTCTGCATGTGAGGAAGAAAAACCCCAGGCACCGATACCGGCAGTTCCTAGCTGGAAAGTAGCCTAAGAGACAATTTACAAACATTTTTTAATACACAGAGTAGTTGTATATACAAAATGAGTATTGGAGTGTTTCTAGCACTCTGTTTCTACTAGCAGGGATGTGTAATACGGGTATGAAGTCGATATTTTATTCACTGAAATTAGTTTTTGAAAAAAGTCCATTCAGAAGTTTTCAAGGTATTTTTTTTTCCTCCAAAATCATTTGTAGCTAGTGCCAGTATCCAAAGTAGATTTGAAGATTTGCGTAAGATAGTTTCTGAGAAATGCAAAAATGCTCTTTACTGAGCCAAAAGTAACTTCTTTGCATCAGAGGAAAAGAGTAAACTGATGACTAACTGCGAACTAACAGGATGGACAATAAACACTTTTTCAAATGTATGTCTATGTGAATTCTGTTATGTTTAATATAATCTTGATGAAAGAAGCAGAGTCAATCAATTGTGGTTTCTTTTAACCAAAGTTCGTAAAAAGAGCATTTGGTATTTCTGCTCCTATGGCCATCTTCTTTACAAGTAACTTTATGTTTTACCCTTTCTGTTACTCATTTTACTTAGCAAATATACTTGCTGTGACTTAGTAACTCACTTCACTTAAAAAAAATGAAAGTATACATGAATTTTCAGTCACATGAATATATGATTCAACACAATCACAGAAATAACTCCTAGCTTACAATTAACAGAATAAAGTGGCAGCAGAACAAAGGGTTAAAGAAGGCTTTGAGATTGTGGACAAACGCTGCTCAACACAGCAATACAGAGAAAGGTGTAAGGAAGGGGAAGTGTTTAGTATGAGGATTCACGTGGCTATCTCCAGTGTACTAACAAAGCAGAAAAGCAAGAATACAAGACTGCTTCTTCACTCATGCTGCAGAAGAATTTTTAGAGTAGCTTTTCACTTTTTTTATGATATGTAGCAAGCTATCTGGCCTTATATGTGGCTTTTAGGAGTCTTCAGTTCTTCAAGATTATTTGTACTTAAAGAAGTTTCCATCCACATAAAAGTACTGTCCTTTATCTTTTAACTATGTATTTCATTTCTAATCAAAATCTCTGACCACTCATTATCATACGTCATGCCTTTTCCTCCCAATCTATAGTACATTTTGCTTAAATTGGGCAGACAGTACTTTAAATTTCTGTTCTAAATGGTCTATTTAGGTATTAAAGTTGCATTTAAGCACTTTGTAGTGATGGATAATTGATACCTTAAATTTCTACTGCCTTTTTGTTACTGGTTTCCTAGAGTTCATTTGAGGGTAAAGCACCATCAATGAGAGATAACTGTGGGTACTGGTTGAGAGTGGAGCCTAATGCAATTTCAAAAATCTAATGCTCTGAAATTCTGATTATATTTTGAGAGAGTTCTGGCAGGGTAGCCAGCATGTAGGCCTTTTGTGGATATAGAATTATGGCTATTATATTGTGTTAAAATCTTTACAGATAAAAGGAATGCACATATAGTTCAGGAAATAGTTACTATTTCTAAATTAAAGAAATTCTGGAGTTGCAATTCACACCTTTTTAAACAATTACAGACAGGACTGTAAACTATTTTTGGACATATGCATAATGTACAGCCCATTAAACAACATTATGAGTTACTACAGCACTGTATAAATTATTTTAAGTTACCTTGGGGACTGCAGCCTTTTTTATTAATATCACATCATGGAGCTAGAATTCTTTTTTTACTTTTTGCAGACAATAAATACATCTGATAATAGTCAAAAAGAAGAATCTGTTTTTGTAAAAAATGCAAACATAGATATCAAGATTCATTCAGACTATGAGAGTCTTAGATGTCAGTTTGCTAGCTATATTTTAAGGTCCCTACATTTCTATAGTGGATGAGACAGTGCAGACTGGTTCTCTGTCACATTTAAAATTCCTTGAGATGGATAAATAGTGGAACTACTAATTTTATCTGGTAGTGAATCTGAATCCAACTGAGTTATCCACAGGTTTCCCTGTGCTGATTGTCAAGGTAATTCTCTTCTCATTCTTGGCTAAGAGGCAGCTTAACCTGAAACCTTAGTGACTTAGCAGCTTTCTAAATATTTCTTTTCAAAATTGCCCCTTTTTAAAAAAAAACAAAACAAAATACTACAGAAACTCTGTCAGACTGCTGCAAGAACATCCAAAAGGAGTAAGTTGAGTTTGTTTCAGTAACCCCATCTGGAATAACTCAAGCAGGTGAATTTCCTTGATTTTAATTGATCAATTAGTGGTTTTATGTTTTTTTTTTTTATTATTATTATTTTAATTTACTAATGTTCCTCTGCATAATCCCACTCAGATAACTACTTAACATAATTACACAAAGCCCATTTCCAGTGTGTACTCCTGTCATCCCGATTCCTAGCTTTGTTACACAAATCTGATCATCTTACAGATGTTCACCTTTTATATATTCTATTAGTTTGTTTATGTACATTTTACTAATTGTTCATGTACAAAACAAGCACAGAAAGTGTATTCATTTCAATGAGTGGAAAACAATTTGTTAAAATCAGCAGGGTCTGTTTCAATTTTCTCATTTGAACTAATCTCTTTCAATCAGAGCTGTGGAAATCCAATTATGTATTCTATGTTCTAATGACCATTTTTAACAGCACATTCCATAATTTAAACATATTCCCAGATCTATCCTGAAATGTTTGTCAATTCTCATATCTTGACATTTTCTTACAGAGACTACAACAGCATTTAAATCGTATCACAAGGACTGAGACGGTGCAAGAAAATTGGTTTGCAGCAAGTGTAATAAAGATTAAGTGTCAGCAATATTTTCCTTTGGATTTTCTAATAATAAGTCTGTATACACAGTAAGCATACAAAATCAAGACTTCTTATATTTTGATCATTGTTTTGACTGAGAAAGAACAATAAGAGAGCCCTGGGAAACTAAATAGATTCTGATTCCTGTAGCATCTGTCATGGTCTGTTTTACAAAAACTAGCAAAGGTGCATATATAAAGTGCAAAGAATTTGCACTACATACTCACAAAGGACAGGCAACCAGTCTATTGACTGGTAAACAGATGGCTAGAGATGGCATTAATCCAGCAAAGACCTTCATTATAGATTGGTATACCTGGGACCTTGTGACCAACTTTTTAATAAAACCTTATGCCAGTGATCTTACATGAAGAATGAACGAGCCCTTTAGTACAAGAAAAAGGAAATCACAAATGGGCTCATAAAAATTCTTGTCTGAGCATGAGAGTTCCTCACTACCAAAAAGGATGTCATTTTAACTTCTTGTAATTTGCTGTCATAGTTTTATGATTTTTGTTATTGGTACTTCCCATCATAACATCGTGTAGTGCATAGGGACTTAAAGAGTTAATGCTCCAGTTTTGTGGATCATCGATAGTTCTCAGAAGAAAGGAACTATGTACCCCAGAGTACTTTGTGTTGCATTGCATGTTTTCAGTTTTCTGCTCAGATGGAAAGATAAAAACTATTGACATGTCACAAGACACGGGCTCTTTCCCTTTCAGATCGACCCTGCAGTATGTGCTCCATAGCTGTCATGCCTTCAGTTTTAGCTTAAGGCCTTCGTTTTTTGGACACTCTCTTATTTTATTTGATTTATTAGCTTCATTTCCAAATATATTTTATTATATTGTGTTGATTTGCATTCCGAATTCTTATTTAGTAAATAAGTTTTCCTCCTCAGACTGTTCCTGCTGTTTTGTTTTTAGACCCATCTCCCATTTCATTTTTCACTTCCCCTTTCCTGGGGTGTGGTTCCCCCTTCCCCAAACGTCATGGAACTGGGCCGAACCAGCCCATAAAACATTGATATTTGCTTTTGTTCTATGTAGTTGAAGGCTGCTGTCCAGTCACTCCAGTAGGCTTCACTTTGCCAGACCAGAAAAATCCAACCTCTTACATCGGTTCACATAATTTCAGATGAATGCTCATACTGCGATATAGGTATACTTTAATTATTAAATGAACTCACTTCATTGATTCATATCATTGCAGAGGATAGCTCAGGACAAATTTTTTATTTATGTACTATAGAAGGTTAGGAAAACAACATGTAGTGATGAAGTGAGGCGCTTACATGTTTGATCACATATAGAGTCCACATACCTTCTTATTCTTTTTTTTTTTTCAATTACAACTTCTAGCAACAGTCAAAGTTAATGTGTGAACTTATGTTCACTTAGATGAAAATTATAATAATTTCATCTATGAAAAATTCTTGAAGAAAAAGAAAATAAAGAATTTTGAATTGCAACATTGTACTTCATGCTCTGATTGACTGACCAAGAGACAAAGAATTTAAAATAAACAAACAAACAAGCAAAGAAACAAAACAAGTTTAAATCTGGTTCTCCGTCTTCAAACATGACACCAATAAAAAGCAGGTGGTGAACAGAATAAATATATTAATTCCTGTTAGTAGTAAAATGACTTTTAAAACTTCAAGACTGAAAAAAAAAAATTAAAAACAATTGAAACACTTACTAAAAGCAGAAACATTTCTTTTCCTCAGCCACAGATGCTACATACATATGCATCTTTTAAAATATAGTATTACTGCATTTCATATGGTGTGTGTCAAAACCATTTGTAAGCAATTGTGGAGGCAGGACAAGGGTAAATGGTTTTAAAAAAGAAAATTAAAAAACAAAAACAAAAACAACCACTAAGTTTAAATTGGAAGAATTCTAGAGCAGATTAGATAGGTTCCTGGCAGTTTGATCTAATGGAAGATGACCTTTCCCATATGAGGGAGGCTGAAATTAGAAGATCTTTTAAGGTCTCTTCTCATACAAGACATTCTATGATTCTATAATTCTCTTATTGAGGCAAAATAAATATTACTGGGATGCACTGAATGAAGGAAAACAGTTCTCTTCAATTAGTTGTACAACTCCCTTTTGAGCAGAGAACAGACAGAAAGTTCGGGGAGTTGCAAGTGAATCTGTATATGAACCCTAAGGGATGCATGCAGCTGGGTTTGGAAAGAAGATGTGTCTGAGTTAGATGCTATCACAGAATCACAAAATTTCAGGGGCTGGAAGGGACCTCTAGAACATCCAGTCCAATCCCTCTGCCAAAGCAGGAACTTCATTTAAAAATAGTTCTATACAGACTCTTAAAAACAAAACAAAACAAAACAAAACAAAAAAAAAAAACAAACAGTAGAGTATGCAAAAGGTGAAAGAAGTAAAAGATAAAAATAAAAAGATAAAAGTACAGAAATATCCATTTATGATAGTACAAAAATGAAAATAGCTTAATGAAAAAAAAAAAAAGCAAAACAACACTCTACACTTGCTCTTGCTAAACCTCATCTTTCTGAAATCAAGGTAGACTACATCCAGTACTTTTCCCCCATCCACCTAGCCAGTAATAACATCATAGAAGGCCTCCAGGTTGGTCGAGCACAACCTCCCACGTCGAAGCAGTGCTGACTACTCCTGATAACTCTCTTCTCTTCCAATTACTTGGAGACAGCATCCAGAACAAACTAGTCCATCACTTTTCCAGTGACAGAGGCAAGGCTGACTGGCCTGTAGTTACCTGGATCCTCTTTCTTGCCCTTGTCTATCCTCCAGTCTTTGGTCGCCTCACCTCTCCCATTCTCTAAGACCTCTTGGAGATTATAGAGAGCTGTTCAGCAATCATCTCTGCCAACTCCTTCAGCAGACATGGATGCATCTCATCAGGGCCCATGGGTTTACATACAGTGATGTTGCATACACACTCTTGGGTCACCTCCTCTGTCACCAAAAGGAAGCCTTCCACTCCTCAGACCCTCTCACCCCCACGGTCCAGGAGTCCTGATGGGGAGTTCCCATTTCCAGTTCCCAGACAGAAGCAACGAAGGTGTTCAGTATCACTGCCTTCTCTGCATCCCCCGTTATCAGAACACTCCCCTCAGTTAGTAGGGGACCCACATTTTCCCTAGTCTTCCTTTTCTGTTGGCATACTGAAAAATATCTTTCTTATTATCCTTTCTTTCCTTTGCCAGATTCAATTCCAGGTTGGCTTTAGCCTTCCTCGCTGCATCCCTGCAGGTCCTGACAACATTCCTATATTCTTCCCAAGTGATCAGACCCTTATTCCGCATTTCCTGGACCTTTCTATTCCCTTTGAGCTTACACATACTAAGAGAGAATAACTCTAGCAACTCCACTGAAAAGATCAGAGGCTGCAAATGAGGAAAAACAAAAAACATTTAAGTTTAACATAGTAGGAACCCAGACAGAATTTGGCAGAGTAATTGGTTGGGGTGGGAACCCTAAATAATGAAACCTCTAGCCTTGATACCATCTCATTCTGATGTGGTCTTCAATTACTGTTTTCACTTCCTCACCTTTGCCCCATCCATTCAGGAAAGACAGTGGCTCCAGGGACTGCAACTATTCAATGATTTGTTTCTTTCTCACCATTTCAGTATGTGTCCCTAGGCTTTATTTGCTGCATGCTATTGAAACCCTCCTCTGTATACAGAATTATCAATTTCCTCATAGACTCATTTCAACCTTCACTTCAGCTGATTCAGCCTTTAGTTATATTCAGTCCCTACCCATTAGCTAAAATGTTCCATCTGATTTACTCTTCTCCTAGCTCTCCCCCTCAAATCATTCTTCCAGCCCCACTAAATACTTCACGGAGACTAGAGCTGCTGACTCCCAGGGCTGCAAAGTAGGGAACCTTTTTTATTTTATTAATGTTCACTAATGGGTTTATTAATGCTCAGTAGATATTTCATTTCATTGCTTTACGTTTCCTCTTAAGAACGCATAGTCTGTCCTCCAGAGTTGTGTTTTATTTTGTATTGGCTGCCTAGTGAAGAAGTCCATTTGTCCTATGCCATTACTGCCACCTACCTTGTCAGGCTTCCTTTAAAATTAAATTGTGCCTCAACAACTTTGCCCTTGATTAAATAAATAAACCATAACCATAGCTGTAACTTAATTATCTGAGTATGAGTCTGAAGCCTTATGATTTAATAGAGCAATGGAGCCATTACCACTGCAACTTGGCTTTATTGTATTCACCTTGCTGTGTAACAGCACCTGTGCAGCACTTGTCAGTGGAAAAAGGCTCTACAGTTCCAGTTATGTCCTAAGAAGATCTCCCTCCTCGCTCAGTTCCTCACAAACATTATTATTCTTTCTTGCTTTAATGTCTGTCCTTTGTTTTACTGGCTCAGGCTCCTTTGAGCTCACTGACATCCAAGCAAAAAGCAGTGAGATGAGAAATGTGTCCTGTGAAATGGCAACAGAGATGGTATTTCTGAAAACAGAAACAAGGTTTGAATAATACAATAACGTCATCTACTATCAGCATTCCTTAAGAGGAAACACATTTGCTGATGAAATGATTACTTTAGTTCCTTTCAAATCTATTAATTTTTAAAATGATGTTGTTTCTTATCTGTATTGTCAAGTTTTATCATAGGACTATAAGTCATCAAGAAGCAGCAGTAAATAGTAATAATATTCCATGGCATAAGGTTGCTCAACGCCCCATCCAAACTTCTCTAGAACACTTCACAGCATCCACAGGTTCTATGGCATCCTGTTCTAGTGACTCACCACTTTCGTTGTGAAGAACTATTTAAGATCTAATTTCAACCTACCCTTTTTTCAGTTTTAAAATGTTATCCATTGTCCTGTCACTACACTCCCTACTAAAGTAACATATTATACTAAACAGGAGTTTTAGATTTAGGGCTTGTGTTTAAACACTGACTTTATGAAAAAGACTACAGGAAAAAGTGAAACATTTTACTAGATTGTACAAGTTCTCCATTTCTGGTTTTTTGTTTGGTTTTGTTTGTTTGTTTGTTTTTGGAGGGTGATGGTGAGATGAGTGGTTTATTTATTTTTTTTTTTTTGGAGACCAGATCAACAAAAATTTTGTTCAGTGTTATACCAAAACACTGTTTCTTTTTAAAGAGCTCTCAGTAACACTTGGAATGTATTCAAAACTGAAGACCTCTCCCTGTAGAAATTCTATACACATGCAATCTTCAAGGAAATTAAAGAAACAAACAACAATTAGCAGAGGCAATAACACTGGAACAAGATGGCAAATGATCATTCTTAGAAATCTTCCTGATTCTGAGTTTGCTATTATTGTGCTCATCTGCAGATGTGGTTTAACAGGGAAGCATGTGGCCTCCTGAAGCACATTAGTCATCTACACCTACACTGCGTAAACATCCCTCAAGTCAGTCTCTTAATGGAATCATAGACCACCTTGAGTTAGAAGGGACCTTAATGATCAACTTCTTCCAAACCTCCCTGTCATGTGTAGATTTGCCACCCACTAGTCCAGGCTGCCCAGGACCCCATCCAGCCTGTCCCTGAATGCCTCCAGCTATGGAACATTCACAGGTTCTCTGGGCATCCCGAAATTTGGTCCAGTATTTTTTACTGTAACTTCTGATTCCTCTTCAAACGTAAACTTTTTTCATTCATTCACAAATGCTCTCAGCATTTTAAGTACTTGAACATTCTTTCTCTAGTACTTTAGGAATGCAATAATGCTCTTTTACATCCTCAGGAATGATGATGTAAACACTTCTCTTTATCCACTAGTTTCATTGTATCACTCATTTCATTTGAATAAAAGTTTTGTTAGTTTTTCATTCACTGTTGAATTCTGTAATATTCTTTCTTGCATCCTAACAAGATCATTTTAAATATTAACTCCAGCTGCTCCTACCCGTTTAATGATCTCTACAGACCTGTTGATGGATTATCTTCTGATTCTCAGTCTGTTGTATAATGAGAGTAAGCAGCATTAAGTCCAGTACCAAGGCCTAAGAAATGTCCAGGTACTGAAGTGAAGCTAATCAGTCTCCCTAGATTTATCACCTGTTTTTCTCTCAGGTGCAATAGGAAAGCCTATTTGTCATCCAAAGATGACAAAGGGTTGTACAGTTATCCATCAGGTGCTCATTAGGGTAAAAGTTCCCATTTTTATGTTCCATTGAAAGCTGAAAGTTCTAGCACTTATGTCTGCTTTTTTTTTCAGCCATTCATACTGAATCCATTATAGCTAATCATAGCTTTTGTTGTTGCCTTGTTGTTTTTCTTTTCATTTACAATGAATGAGGCAGTTACTTATGCATTATTGCATTATTTTTCAAAATTGAAAGTTACCCAAATAATTAAATTGCCACCACTAGTAGTTACTGGTAAAAGAAAATAGCTTAGAAGTAAGCTTCTAAGGCAAGAACATGTCATACCCTCTAGATCAAATACGATAACTTAGGAACAACAGCCCAGATTTTTGTTCATTTGTCTCTGCTGTTCTCAGTATATATCCATATTCCTTGTTTTGGATTTCTATGGCTTTGTTAATTCAATGCTCACTTGTTATAAGCACTTTTTAAGTGTTAATCTTATTATCAGTTATGATTAAAACCTCAACAATAACAGAAAAATATGAGGCATCAGAGTTTGAACTCTCAGTAGTAACTTAAGCTAGAGATTTTTTCTTTATTCACACCACTAATGTATTGACTACCTTTTATAATGTAAAAATAGTAATTTGAAAGTATATTTTTTACTCTCAACTCAGATAAATGAATAGTAAGTAGTAATTGGAATATGTCAGGTTCACATAATTCTAAATGTCTAAATGAGTAAAAACAGCACACACACACAAAATCAGTTAACTCACTATTATTCAAGAAATGATTTCCACAACTCCAACAACAAATCATCTTAGAATTCTTACTGCAAAGCTATGTCCCTACTAAAATGTTAATATCTCTTCATCAAGAATAAATTTGCAGAAGCATTGAACAAGAAATTAAATAGCGTTTGGTACTTAAGAAAATATCTAAGATTGAGGCATAAGAAATATACATACCCCGAATTTGTACATGTATCCTTGATCTTTCTGTGATGTTTCAACACATAAGAAAACTTGTCTTTTAAAACTGTGGAGTCATCCATTCCTGAAGAGAATCACTTAAGTGTCTCACTGGAGCACCCAGACATTTTTTATAACAGTGAAACCAGTAGCAGCTAGAGAGAATAATTCAGTGTGTTGAATCATCTTTAAGATTGCTTATTTATAAAATTATTTGTAAACAATCTAGATGTTGAACAGAGAACTTGAATGAGGTGTTCTTGTTTTTAAACAGAGTCCCTACTACTGAAACAAATAATATAGAAAATATTCTACATAGTAATTTAATTGACCATTATACCAAAAGTAGCAATATTTTTTAGCATGTGGATTAAAACTCTAGGTTTCTTTCTTTTCAATAACATTTGCGGTGTTTTTTTTCCCTAAAAATCACCTATGAAAACCAAGAAAGTGATTATATGAGATACATAAGAAGTCAGAAATTTCCTATAGAGTCCTGAAAATTAAACGCAAGATCAGAAATCTGGATTATTATTATTATTATTCTTTTTTTGCATTGTTTGGATGAATTCCATATTTTCAATGCTACTTTGTTATACTTATGAGTTTCTTTAAACAGTACTCACATTTATATGAAATCTTATTTTATAAATCTCTTCTTACATAAATGACAAGCATTTGATGGCTTACTAGCAGAAAAACTTCTTGAAAACATGCTGTTTATATGCTTGAGGAATTTATCATGTCAATATGTTCATATTAAATAAGAAAGCAAATACAGAAATAATTCAGAGGTTCATGACACTGAGCCACTGCAGTTTGTTTATTCTTATTTAATTGTGAAGAGTGCTTATCTATTCTTGCTCTGTTTATCTAGTACCACCTTCTGTAATGTTGAGGGTCACAGAGTGAGAACGCCAGGTAAACTTACTTTTCTAATTTCTCTGAACTGAGTGTAAATGTAGTAATTATGATATAAAATAGATTTCTGTTCCTAAAAGATTAAAGATACACGGAAGAAAGAGTAAAGGCCCATCTAGCCTAGCATTTTGTTTTCAAGCCTGGGGCCAAAATCAAATGTCCAGGGAAGAGTACCAGAAGATAGTAATAAGCTTTCCATATAAGCACTACATAAGCTACCTCATAGATCTTATTTCCAGCTGCAATTTTAATTTAACTATCAATTACCCATCATGGTTTTATGATTTTTATTCTTGATATTCCACAACATAACATCATGTAAGGCACTGGGAATTAAAGACATAATGCTCCAGTTCCATGGACTGACAAATTTCCAGGTACCTGGATCTCAGAAGAGAGATACCACAGAGGAGTTTTTGTTCCTGTCTTCCACTCAGAGGGAAAGATAAAACTTTTTTTTTTTTGTCTGCTAGCCTCAGCAGTACAACTTTCCTGCCATCTAACCTTCAGCTGTAGAGTACAGCCTTCTCTTTTGGACACTCCCATTTTATTTGATTTATTAGCTTCAATTCCAATTATACTGTATTATGTTGTGCTATTTTACATTTCAATATGTTATTTAGTAAATTAGCTTTCCTCTTCAGATCATTCCCACTGTTTTGCTTTTAGGCCCATCTCCCTCCCCTTTCCTATTTTTCCTCTTCCTCTTTCCCAGCACATAGATCCACAAGTTCCCTGCCCCATTGGTAAACACAGAACTGGACCAAAACAGCCTGTAAATCATTGACACCCAGAAACTTGCTACTGTCTAGTAGCTTAGAGTTTATCATTTTTAAAGAAGTACAAAGTTTAAATATGAAATTTGGAAAACATCTTCCTATATGCCCCAATTCAAATTCCATGTTTTAGTAATTTTTTGTTATTAAATCTAAAACAACTTTGCCAACAAGTACAGTTTAGGTAACAGTAGTGCACGCATTTTCATCCTGCTTTTAGATTGTATTTCAAGGAACAAGTATCCAGTAGTATCAAATGAGCATCTTCCTCATTTGTTTGATGGCATTGTCTCTGCCTGAAAGAACACTGTGCATTAAAAGAGTGGAAAGAAAGAGGAAACACATGCAGGATCAGTTCAGCAAGGATGGCACCCCATAGGAGGGACTACATTCTGGAGAAGGGGAATAGAGTGACAATGAAGGAGCAGTAGATAAAGTATTACAGGCTAAATACACCCCCCAGACTCCATTTCCCTTTACTGCCTGGGGGAAGAGTTAGAGGAGGGAGTTTTGAAGGGAAGGTGATTTTAATTTGCTTTTAGTCCTCACTGTTCTAGTCTGTTAGTAATAGCCAATAAATCACATTAATCTTCTTATACTGTGTTTGTTTTGCCTGTGATACTAATTGCTGAGTGATTTCCTTAACCTTATCTCAGCCCTTGAGCCCTTTTTCATTGAACTTTCTCCTCTAGTTCCTTTGAGGATGAATGAGAGTGAAAGAACATTGTGGTGGAGTTCAGCCGCCCATCAGTATGAAACCACCACAAGTTTAAGACAATATATCAAAGCAGTTTTATTTCACTTTTAGAATATTCAGAATGATTTTTATTACTATCTTTTTTTAAAGTATATTTTCTTATTCTGTACTGAATGCATAAAATAAATAATACCCTTTCATTTGGTATTGGTTCAGCTTATATTTCATTGTTTCCTCTCATATTTCTAATGAGAAAAAAATGTTTTTGGAGAAAGGTGTCTTGAAGACCAAAATTTCTGCATTTTTGCAATGGTAAAAACATCCTGATGGAGGGGAAAAAAAAAAAATGAGGAGAAGGACTATCAGTAGGGAGAACTTTCCACGTATTTATAGTATATTATCTCACTATGTCTATTCCAGCAGCATCTCACTTTGACTATTTAAGCACCAAATTTTCCTACAAAGTTTTTCTATTCATTCCTGGCAAAGAGAAGGCATGAAAAAGTGTAGCAAGGATTGGAGGAATTCAGAGAGTGAAGGACAGAACAACTCCTTCTGGCAGTAAAAAAGTAAAAGAGTCAGACAATAGTTCCTATGGAACTATATCCCCCTAACTTGTTATTTGTGGAAAGATGGGAGGAATGAAAGAGCTTTTACATGTTCCTTTATCAAATCACACTGAAATAGGGAGCATCTCACAAAATCGTTTCAAGAAATGTATCTCTGGGAATTCATAATTTGTTGATTTCTAGCACACAACTATTTTACACTAATATCAGTCATTTTACTTCCCCATGAAAACTCCTTCAGAATCAGTAACTGAAGAACCTGGAAATCTAACCAATGAAATATTTTTGACATGTCTTCCTTGTCCTGAACACCATTTTTCACTCCAGTACTTTGCATTTCATAAAGTAAATGCAAGTTCCCAATTTATAGAATTCTATTTCTAATAAGAGACTGGGGAATATTTCCCTGTCTTGAGTACACTCAAGTGTATATTTCTCTGCCAAATATACAGGCCCTAACATTTTATCTATGCTATTGGGTGTCTCATCACATAAACAAGAATATCCAAAAGGCTTTTATCAAAGCAGGCAGCTTTTGTTCAGGCTACTGCCAAGTATAATCGCATATGTAACACAATATTGTCAGGGAATCATGCTGAACTGCAGGCTACATATTAGTCTGAACAACTTAGGTGAAATGTGGATTTGGCATTTATATAATAATTTAGTAAATGATGTCTAACATATAAGTGATCATTAAGCCTGACAGACTGAAGAAATGATACTATTTTAACCTCCTGGGCAGTGTAAGAAATTTATTCTGTCATATTTACTCATGAGAAAATACATATTTCTCTCTAACACGTAGGTTAGAGAGAGATATACAAGATGTCCCTCAAGCATCTGAAAATCACTGAAAAGAGAAAGAAACTGCAGCACATGACATAGGACACTGTATTAATAGTGCAAGTTGTAAGCCAAGCTTCCCTTCCTGTCTTCCTTTCTACTTATTCTTTCCCCTTCCCCTTTTCTTTTCTTTTATTTGCTTTTTTTTTTTTTTTCATTAATATTGCAAAGTCTTCAGGAGAGGTCAGTCCCCGATTGTCAGGGATGTAACAAACCTAGTGGGTAAGAACAATGGTCTTAAGATGTGGAGTAATGTTGCGTGCAAAGTGCTGCATGCAAAGTTTTACGGGACACCATACTTAGTAACCGAAGCCAGAACGACCGGGTCTGATTTCAATAGTACTAGACGTTATCTGAAGAACTGTATGCTATGGGAACCACAAAGAATGGTAACTCTATAAAACAATATGTAATCTATCCAGTCATTAATCACTATAGCTTTATGTAAGCTTCCTTTAACCAATCCCGTGGCTTGAGATTGTGTGCCGCAAACCTAATCTTAGCAACAGAATGTCTATATAAGCAGATACGTAACCAACAATAAACGAAGCTTCACTCATATTGAGTGTGTGTATGCTTCCCCACGTCACTCTGGGTTAACCTTGGACAAATGCTGCAAACCTAGTTTGCAACACTTGATGAGGTAATTAATTAATGATAGCTATCTAAATACTGTATATTCCACAAGAGACCTTCAGCTCCTGTTACATCCTTATTGAACAAGGAGGTACTTAAGTCTATGTGACTACAAATAACTGAAGTTAGTTGTGTTAAACTCCATCCTTAACAGTTTAATGCAGTGCCTGACATGGGAATTTTTAAACAGTTCTACATAACTCAAAGCTACTTTTGAAAAGAACGCTACAGCTTTTTTTTGTTGTTGTTGTTGTTGTTGTTACTTAAGGTAGTGAATATAAGATTCTTTTGTCCTTTTCTTTATACTTGACTTAGAACTGCCTTGTTGGTAATATACACTTTTTGTGCCACTGTTTACAGATGCGCATAGAACTGAGAACTAGGAAACTAAAAATCCCAGTTTTCTTCATTAGACTAGTTCATGATTTTTTGATTTAATCCCAGCTTGGATAATGATTCTCTTCATACCCATACTTTCTAGTGTTTCCATTGGATATGCTATTCTTCTCGACTTGTTTCTTCATTTGTTATGTAATTTTCTTGAGGACTTTCAATGCTAGATGAAGTGATCCTTATAATCAATCACCTACTACTTTCATAAGCTTAATTAACAAGCCCCATAAACACAAGGAAATCCAGTGCTGAGAGATATTAGAGAAGTGTAGAGGATATAACTAGTTTGTCTTAACTTCTGTTTCTGTTTGATTTTCATAGAAAAAGTATGTGGATCATATAACAGTGATTTTTTCTGATTTTCATACAATACTACGAAGTAATATAAAGGGCTAGTAAATAAAGAAAATTTATGACAATATAAATAATATGAAAAGCAACACAGATTAAAGAAGGATTTTATAACTTCATATTTCAAGGTTGACTTTCTGCATTTGGAGCAATAACACATATTAAAGGATAATTTACTACAGTAAAACTAATTTTCTTGGATAAAGTGTTATCCTAGTGGAGCAAAAATGTTTTGTTGCTGTTCTGCTTTTTTTTTCCAGTTTCATACATAGAATAACATTCATATTGTTAGATTTGTTTTTAAATAACATCTTCAGAAAGAATAGTTAATATTTTGTTATTTTTGAAAACATCATACTAGACTGATCAGACTAACAACCTAAATAGTCTTGTATTATATTCTAAGGCCAGAGAGACTGTTAAATCATTTAGTCAGATCACTAGACCATACATTTCACCCAATTACACAAATCAGAGTATTCTTTTTATTCTAAATTCTCAAATTGTGCAGCAGTGAACCAGGGGAAGCCAGAGGTTCCATTTGTGTGGCGTAAATGCTTTGCCAACTCCAGAATTCTGTAATGATCTATATATTTCTTTCACAATTCTAACACAAGAACAACATTTATGATTCTCTGTGAAGAAAATATAACTGTACTTTTCTTCTCAGAATATTAGGTATCACCTACATTTAAGAAAATATTTTAGACTTAAATCTTTTATCTCATCTCATAAACCTCATCATTTTGCCTGTGACTATACTTAAAGATTCAAGAGGTTTATGATCAGAATATTTTATATCAAATCTAATCTGCTAGATATGGAAAATCTTGAGTTCCTTTCTGATCATGTTGTGACCCTAGATTCTCCAATAGAAATACATAAGTGCATTCATCATCAGTTTCATCTCTCTCTTTCCTGTATCCCACAGCTTCATCTCATTTTGTTTCCTCAGGTACACATATGGTAGCGGACAATGACAAATATATTCCTGTACTGGCAACCAGGGGACCAGGATCTAGGAGTGCATTTCAACAACCTGATAGTACAAACACAGCCTATATTGATTTTATTTTGTCTTTGACACAAAGTTTGCCGTAAACAGATATCATCAGGTTTAAGGAAAATGGAAAACATTATACACATTTTTTAGTGGAATATGACTAAGAAACAATGAAGACTGAATGAATACAAAGATTACAGGACAAGAAATCGAATAAATATTTTCTCATAACAAAACCTAGGAGAAGTTTGTTATTTGTTTAACACTTCTGATGTTGTAGCAGAAAGTTAACTAATCCTCTTATTAATGAAATTGCTTTAAGAATTTTCTAATCATTGCTGTCATCTGTTACAAAGTCCATTAGTCAAAATAAATGAACAGTATGACAATTACATTTATCTTTATCTACTTTGATCTCATAATTCAAGGAAAAATTTGATGACTGAAACTAAATAATTTTATAACTGCATCATGTACAGAATTTTCTTTCTAATCAAATAATTGTGAAATCTGTGTTTCAAATAAGATGTTAACCACAGAATTTTTATGACTGTTCCTGAGTCACTGAATCACAGTACTTTATTTTATAAGGAGGCGATCTTATAGAGTTTATATTACGAGATCCAGTGATTTTCTCAATAGTCTATCATTATTCTTTCTGCCAGATGCACTACAGGGAATGCTGACTACCTTAATATTTCAGATAAAACATTACAGTCAGTGACACTCCGCAAAGTTCTCTGATTCCTATCCACTTGGCCCAAATGCATTAACCCAAAGCATGACCTATAGCATGCTGTTTCCTTAATTTTCTTTGTTCTTTTCTCCTTGGCACAGATGAATGGGAAATGGTTTAAACAGGACACATTAAGCTAGAAGTATCTCTTTCACTGGAAGAGATATGAAGGGAAGCCAGATCACTCTTTGACAGACTTCTAAAGTTATATGAGATAAATCTCAACCACACTATCCATAAAGGGCAATCAACTGTTTTAGGTCTATTTCATGACTCCCTCAAGAACATTAAGTTACGCAAAAATCCTTTCTCTGCATGCTGGCATGATGAACTAAAATTCACATTGAGATGTAGCAACTGAGGAAAATTTAACTTTGTGTTTTTCAAGTGATCCCAAGTTTCTGATAACTTCCCAACTTTTGATTTTTAGTAACTTGATAAGGCAGCAAGGAAAATGTTCCATATTACTACACCTTATTATTCATTTATTCTCCTGTCATATTTAACACATTGGTTAGAAAGAAGAAAAAAAAATCTATAAATCTTGTAATTTTACATTATGATCGCTGAAGAAAGGTACAAATACTTGAATTTTTCTTTCGTGTGTAGAGGGTAACATTAGGCCAGACATCAATCCTATGAACTTTTTCAGAATACATACAGTTTTGGTTCAGAAATTATGCATAATTGCACATTATGAGAACTCAATTCTTCAGATATGATAACCTAAAATATAAACATAGCTTTAAGATATTGAATCAGAATTATTACAGCCCTTTAGTTTCACAATATTTTTTTTTATTTTTCCCAGTTAGTTTCTGGCTCTTAAATAAATATTTTTGGACTACTTCACATAAACCATACTCGTGTACAGTTATGATTAAGAATAATTCAAAAGTCAAACTGATTTTCAGCATTCTCTATTGACCTCTGCTTGGCATTTGTGAGAATGCTGATATAAGAACTAGAAAACTGGTTTCTGAGGCATCTAATGTTTCTATAAATGCGGCAGCAAATGTGTTATAAGATATTCTGCCTTTTACTGTGCATAGAATATTTAAAACTCCAAATTCTTTTTTGAATCGGTTTTGCACTAAGATAAACTCAATGAAATACTTACAAATTATAGTAATAATACAAGAACTCAGGAAAAAGTTGGAGATGAGAAGAAAGAAATGAGATGTGGGTAATTAGGCCCACTAATTACCACACTTTCAGCACCCATGTCCCATAATCTCAAAAGCCAATCCAGTATGCTCTCTTGTGGTCTTCATTTAAACCATTGTAACAGATCAATAAGCTCTGCAGCTGCATGTATGTGTGCCATTACATTTAACGTGGTCTGTACAGGGGGCCACTCTTCAGGCGCCAGCCCTGCTGGTCTGTCTTGGATTTTATGCTTTTGAGTTATAACTGGACTTCTAGAGAATCTGAGTTCCCCAAATCCTCTAACTGGCATTTAGTTTCCTTGTCTTTCTTTTTCTTTTTTTGGGGGGGTCTCAACTAGGATCCAAGGATCCTGCTGATCCAAACCCTTTTCCTTTTTCAGGGAAATATATATTAATTTCAAAGGAGAAATTCAATTATTCAAAAAAGGGGATTTAAAAATGGGACCCTTGTCTCTTGAATTCGATGATCCTTATGAGTTTCTTCCAAATCAGGATATTCCATGATTCTATGAAATATAATAAAATGTGATTTAATAAAATTTCATACCCATTTTTGGATCTGATCCAAATCTAATTAATGTCTTACCACAAAACAATGTCTTTATTGACATGTAACAGTTATTATTATTACTATTATTATTTTTTAATCAAACACTAAAATGCACCTCACCTTCTGGGTCTTGACCAAACCTTTCCATACTTGACTATAATTTTCAGTGTCTATAGACAAAATGGAAAAGGTAGTGGAAATTGTCAGTGTTTTGCGGGCTGGTTTGACCCAGTTCCGTGATAATTGAGGCAGGGGACCCACAGGCCCACACCCCAGGGAAGGGGAAGTGGGAATGGGAAAAAGGAGAAGGGAGATGGGCCTAGTAACAAAACAGCGGCAACGATCTGAGGAGGAAAGCTCATTCACTAAATAAGATATCAGAAAGCAAAATAATATAATACAATATAATTGGAATTGAGGCTAATGAAACAAATAAAATGAACCAGAGAGATAGTGTCCAATAAAATGAAGGCCTTACGCTAACGCTGAAGACGGACGGCTGCAACAAACACCCACTGCCGAGCTTGATCCCAAAGAGAAGAGAGACAGTCCCGTGACCGCAGACAGTTTTTATCTTTCCCTCTGGGTGGAAACATGTAAAAATACAAAGCATCACACAGTCCTCTGGGGAATGTAGTTCTTCTTCTGTGAGACAGAACTATCGATGATCCACACAGCTAGAGCATTAACTCTTTAACTCCCAATACACTACATGATGTTATGATGTGGAACATCAATAATATAACAAGAATCAAAAACCCATAACATGTTAAATGAATAACCAGAATGTTAGAATAACCAACATATTTTTATATAAACATTCTTCTTTACGATACGGATAGTTTGTAAGCTACTCATCCCATAAAGAATTCTAGAATTATTATTTTTAAATACATTATTTCATATTATGATCATGATTTTATTTGGCTTACACAATGACAATGTTTGTGTTCTTTTAACAGTTTTTCCTGGTTTTGGCTGGGATAATATTCTTCATAGTGGCTGGTAGGATGCTGTGTTTTAGCTTTAGGAGAAAAACAATGATAATACACTTATGGCTTATTTGTTACTGACCTGCGCTGCACAGAGCCAAAGTAATTCCAGCTTCTTGTGATGTCTTGCCAGTGAGGGGTCTGAGGGGGTATAGGGAAATAGAGGGGGACGAACCAGAACAACTGACTCAAGCTGATGAAAGGATTATTCTATATCATGTGGAAATATAATGCTGTGGGAGGTGTCCAAGAGGGCTTGGATACTGGCTGAGCATGTCTGTGGGCAATGAGCAATTGCATTGTCTATCACATAGTCTGTGAATATATATGTTATTATTACAACAACTACTTTCCCTTCCTTTTCTGTCTTAGAAAATTGTCCTTATCTCAACCCACAAGTTCTACTTTTTTCTTTTCCAATTCTCTCCTTCATCTCTCTGTGGAGAGTGAGAAAATGGCTGCACTGAGCTTATCTTCCTGCCAGGTTAAACCACAATAGAGTCACTGGTGGATAGTATAGGACTTAAAAACAAACAACTACAACAACAAAGACCAACAATTACAAAGCAAACATACAAACAAAAATCCACAACCATCCACAATGGCAGATAAATTTAAAGATTGGAGAAGTAGACTTTTTTTCCACTGTAACACAAGGAATAGTCTCAACAGACAACCTGCTTAAACAAGTAGGCACGGGCATAAATTTTGAATTCTTAATATTCCACCTGTCTCTATAAATAGCAAGTTTTTAAAATAATGTTAATCTGAAAGTTGTGTGCAAACATGATTACTTACAGTTTAGATTCTAGGCAACTTCCTTAAAGAAAAAATAGTACAATAGATGCATGCAAGTCTAGTTGTTTTGCACCTAGAAATGCTCCTAATGTAGGCTAACAGGTCAGGTAGCTACTACTCAGAATGTGGGGACTGGTGGAGCAGTGTCCCTCCCACTGTAAACTAAGAACAGATTCTCAAAAACCCGTGGAAACTGAACATCCATAAGTCTGTGGGTACTGATGAGAGGAATCCCAGAGACCTGAGAGAACTGTATGAGAACTTCCTGTACTGGGGACCCAAATCCTCAGTACTCTGTATTCCAGATGTGGTCTTGCAAGGGCAGAGTAGAGGAGAACAATCACCTCTCCCATTCTGCAGGCCTCCACTCTTCCTCTCAGTTCTTGACCCATGATTCTCTCGGAAAGCTAAGTGAAGTTGACTGTACTGCAGTCCTCTGGATCATTCTTTTGTACTTTTTTGAAGATGGATGCAGCACTTACCTTCCCTCTAGTCATCAGGTCTCTCCACTGATCTCTATGATTTAGAATTCCTGTTTGTTATAAATTACACTTATTACCTTTTGGTCTTTGGCATGTCTTTCTCAGTAAAGTCTTTGTCAATTGTAGAAACTGCTCAGTAGTTAAATGCCCTAATCCTAACTGCTTTTACTCTTTACTACATTCTAAAAGCATCTAAATCAAAGGTCTTGTGGCCACAAATATCCTGTTATAAATGTTTTCTCTTTTCCCTAAAATGGAAAAAAGAAATTATGATCACGTTCTGTGTACCTCACCTTCAGCTTGAAAAACTTTTTTCCACTTTGGTCTTTTATACATTCAGAAAACCAGAACATTATCTGGTTTGATGTGATTGTTTTCATTAAAGCAAATGTTAGCTTATAACAACTCAGAAAACAACGAAAAAAAAGATAATAAAATTGACACTTATCTTATTAAAAGACTACTGTATAAAAAGTCTTTGCCCACAACATATAAAACAAACTAATCAAATCTCTGCATTCAGAAATCTACTCTGTAATTTAAAAATAATATCACTCAACCAGCTTAGAATGGTTAACATAGTTCCCTGATGTGCTATGTCAAGTGTTTCAAAGCAAGACCAGTAAATAAAGCACTCAACTGAAGTTAATATCAGACTGTTCCAGGAGGCATTTTTTTGACCTTAGCTCAGATTAAGATGATCCTTTGAAACACAAAGATTAATAGACTCTTTGAATATTTTATTTTGTAAGAAGCATTAAATGAAAACAGGAAAATGTAAGATGAGTATATATTTTGTTCAGAAAGCTGAGAGAAAGAAGGAATTTAGATATGAGCTAGTTAACAGTGGGAGATAGTTTCCTCTGTAATGGACATGATGAGATAAATTGTCTGATTTAATGGAAGAAAAAAGACAGTGTCAGTCTCATTGTAATCTGTTATTTGCTTTACAGAACCAGAAGTAATGTTGGGCTGTTACTTAAAATGTTGCATAAAAGCAGACTCTGAAAAGTCTTTCAGGGATAGTATATAAGAGATTTTATACATGGAATTGCACCTAGGGAGGAATAACTGCATGAACTGGTAGAGGCTGGGGAAAGACCTGGTGGTGAGGAGCTCTGAGGAGAGGGACCTGACTGTTCTGGTGGATGACAGGTTGGTTATGAGCCAGCAGTGTGCCCTGGTGGCCAAGAAGGCCAATGGGATCCTGGAGTGCATTAAAAAGAGCATGGCCAGCAGGTCAAGGGAGGTGATCCTCCCCCTCTACTCTGCCCTGGTGAGGCCTCACCTGGAGTGTTGTGTCCAGTTCTGGGCTTCCTGTTACAAAAAAGACAGGAATCTCCACAAAAGATTTCAGAGAAAAAGGATGTGGAACACCTCCCTTATGAGGAGAGACTGAAGGATCTGGATCTGTTCAAACTTGGAAAAAGAGGATTCCGATCCAAAAGGGGATCTGATCCACGTCTATAAATATCTAAGGAATGGGAAGCAAAGGGACGAGGCTGGACTATTCTCTGGCAACAGAACAAGGGGAAATGGCCACAAATTAATTCATAGGAATTTCCTCACAAATGTGCATGGGAACTTCTTCACAGTGAGTGTGACGGAGCACTGGCACAGGCTGCACGGAGAGGTGGTGGAGTCCCCTTCTCTGGAAAGGGTCATGACCCTCCTGGGTGATGTGCAACCTGGGCTAGGGAGCTGCTTTGGCAGGGGGGTTGGACTCGATGATCTCTAGAGGTCCCTTCTAACCCCTACAATTCAGTGATTCTGTGATTCTGTGAACATTTCTTCTGCTAACTGACATATGAAATAAAATAGACATTTTTCAATGTGGATTTTTTTATTAGCAATATTTTCAGAGAAGTACTTAACTAATTATCTGCTAGGTTTGTTTGTTTGTTTGTTTGTTTGTTAGCTTGTTTTTCCTCAGAGTATTGCTTCTAGTCCAGAAAGGGAGATTTTGTGATGCAAATGATTTGTGTTTACCATGATGTGAAAATGATTCTGCCACCACCTGTTAACTGAGGCATGTGAAGCTTTGTGACCACAGTAAATCTCTTTTTTTCCTATATGGAGACAAAGATAAGTGCAACACGTCAGCTAACACATTTTAAAATCTGACACACTTTTTTCTCTCTATCTATGTTTTCAATCAAGGAAGAAAAAAATACACTTAATACCTATTCTCTGCTTCTACTCAGAAAAGAGGATAGAAATGGATTCAATTATCTTGTTTACAAAATGGACTATGAGACATAGTTTCTATTAGACTGACCATCTCATTCTTGGAATTCATCAAGTGCATGTATAACTATAATTCTTCTTCACAATATTATAGACACATTTTTTTACATGTGTTTAGAACTACATATGCTAAAATCTTAGTAACTCTTAACATAAAATAAAGTGATTTGTTCTGCTGTTTACCATTATGTAGTATGGAAATAAATTCGTATAATGTTTAATTTTTTAAATGTGCACCGTAGCCAGTGTATATTCATCAGCTACTCAGAAACTCAAATGATTCAAGGACTCTCTATTCTGTCACCAAACATATAGTGTAATACTGCTCTGAAAGCCATGATGATTCAGAAGGTCTGTCTATTTATCTTTATGGATTCTATTTTTACTTTTTTTCTGCATTTCTCTTGCAGTTCCACATGCATTTTAGTTTACTTCTAAATTCTGTTATACAAAAACAAGGTTATGTTCTTCACAGGCAACAAAATTTTAGACAACTTGAAAGTAAGGAAATATTTATTTCATATACATATTTCAAAATAAATAGAAAACAAAAAATATAAATGTTTGCTTTGCAGGTCTGTCCAATACAGTTTAATAGTTTGAAAATAATACTGGTGAAGCTTGTTCTGCAGGTATTCAGGTGCAGCATCAATGTTCTGTTCCTTTTTTTTTTTTTTTTGCAAGAAATGAAACATAATAATGTATTTTGTATGGCTTTTCAGTTTGAAAAAAGAATAAAAATTCCTTATCGAATTAGTTTTGCACTAAGATAACCCCAATTAACAACTTACAAATTAATTCTGCCAACCATTCTGGCAAAAATATGAGATGAAATTAACAAAATCAAATATGGCAATCTATGGCAATCTCTTATCTATTACTGGAGATGTTTTTTTCTGAGAGCAAGTAGTAACATTATTCCACACTCTGAGATCTATTTAAAACTCATTAGTGGATATCTATGTCTTATTATTATTTTTACATATGAAGTACTAATTATTTTTATGTATCATTTATAGGCTAGTAAAAAACAAACCAAGTTTGCTTATTATTTTAGTTTTTTCTGAGCTTGAAAATGTTAAATTTTAGTTCCATTTGCAGTATAAATGACCATAATAAGCAGAAAGTGACAAAATTTCAAGAACAAATGTTTAATAAAATATAATCTCATATTTATCCTTAAGATAAACATATAAGTTCATGATGAATACAGTAATGTATTTTCTATAACATTACTCTGGCAGCAAATCTACCTAGGTTTTTTGTTTTTTTTTTAATGTAATGATATCTGAAATTAAGCTGACATTTTTAGTGATAAAACATTGTCTGTTTTCATTATATATAGTTTTCCAGAGAAAGCAAAATGAGAGTTCAAATTGAATTGAAAAAAAAAAAAAAAATGGAATAGGAGTTATACATAATATATATATCTTTTTTTAGAGATTTATAGCCTAAACACATGTAATTACAGCACACCGTTTATAAGCTTCCATTAGAATGAAGTGAGGTATGCTACTACGGAAAGAATTTACCTTCTGTAAATTGCTGCAGCAATATGAGTTTATTTTCTCGCTTATTTTCAGCTGAAGGGTGTACAAAAACTATTTGCTCTACCTTTGATCTCTTAAACAAGTTACAAAAACATTTAAAGCAAATCTGGGATTTTGGTGGTCTTTGCAGTTACAGTCCTGGAAAATGTAGGTCTTATTACAGAAAAGTTAATTAGACAGGTGACTACAAAAGCATTTTCACCTCTTTCATTCTTGCCATTGCTACATATTAGACAAGGAAGATGTTGATTTTAATATTTATTGAATTACAAAATATTGTAGCAATCTAACCTTGGGCCTTCATTTCCATAATTGGCTTTTGCGTGCTGTGTATTATTTGGCACATTTGATTATTTCTCATTTTTCTGAAATTCTAAAGTAACATCTAACATAACCTGCATTTTAACATTTCATTTTTTTATCCTGGCTTTCTTCAAGTAGACAGGTTGTAATGAATATTACCCTTTTCATAATCAAGATTTCTCTGAGAGATGTAGCCCATAAATTTATTTAAATGATGTAAAAAAGAGATGTTGAGTTTTAGGCACTTTTTCTTTTCCTTGAAAAATACTCAAGAATCTTCATTTAGTTAGTTTTTGGTAAAAGGTAACATTTAAAGGCCCACCTTGCTGCCACAGATAAATAATGACTTAGTGAAACCACTTAATATCAAAGGGAGGAAAAACCTGGGTGTATGTTTGAATTGCAACTAAAGCTTCTGTTCTCTTCCATTAGCAATTCAGTAAATAGATCTGAGCAAGTAGCTCTCTGTGTGCAATGCCTTTCAAGTTGAAACTAAACAAAAAACGCAAGAGTCGATATTTCTTAGGGTTACCACACAATCATTGATAGGTAATCCTGAAACTCCTGCTTGAATTCTTAGACAGAAGATTACACCTCTTAGGAAGTGAATACTCTTTTCTGGACTATAACTGATTGATTCCAGCACGAACAAATAGCAGATGATCCTATTTGTTTGCTTGATGTAGGAAACAGTGGAAGCACATATCCTGTTGCAATAATTTCTATGCTTTTCCTGGGCTATTCTCATGTGTTCTAATAGATCCCTGCTTTTTTTGTCCTCATCGTTTTGATTTGTCTTGATAATATAGGAACAAGGCTTTTTACTTTTTATTAAATCGATCTAAGTATCTTACATTTCATTTTTCTGACTATGCAAAGATGTACACTCAATGTAGTTATATCAATGTCCTTTCATATGACTACATTCAGATGACAGTCATCAAGGCTGCTGCTTTGGAGCCAGCCCATCCAGAACCAGAGCAACTTATCTCAAGATGCACACTTGAGAGAAAGGCTGATGTGGCATAGGCATTGCCAGGGCAATGGAGACCACACCCATGTCCCTAAAAGAAGCCTCAGTGAGATCAGCAACAAGTCCACTGCACACTGAACACAGGGTAGGCAGAGTGTGAGCGTCAGCTGTACAACCATGGCATAGTGCAACAGCCGGAGCTCAAATGGCAAGGCACTAAGGCTCTGCAAGCTTCAGAAGCAGAATGGTGGGCACTTGATGCCAAGCATAGATTTGAACTGTTGACTATTCAGTGGATAAAGAAGAGTTGCCAGCAGATCAAGGGAGGTGGCTGTCTCCCTCTGCTCTGCCCTTCTGAGGTTCCATCTGGAGTATTGTGTCCAGACCTGGAGACCCCAGAACAAGATGTGGAGCTGTTGCATACTGATCATATCATTTCATTTTATGACTTAATTTCCACATATTACTCATCACTTTCATCTTTGTTTTTTAGTATGTTCTCTGCAGTCTAAAAAGCTATCTCTCTCCATATCTAAGCAACATAATGAGTGGTAATTTAAGCTTGTTTAGGTAATTTCTTTACATCAACATACCTTAAAATAATTCATGGATGTCTCAGTCTGACTTGCACACTGAATGAAGAGGAATTGTCTTGGACTGCATACACATGGGTGTCTACAAATGTAATTCCTCTTATTTATTTCAATGGTGACTGCAACAGATATAAAGAGCACAATAACACAATTTGGTAGAACAAATTCTTACATGCACAGCACTAGTTTTCATCATACTCATCACCATTAGCTATGCATTTTTGCCAGCTATGAACAAGAAGCTACATGTCACCCTTATAAAAATTTGCACTCTCTATTGCCACTGCTGAAAAGCACTACCTAGCACCTCACTGTACTCACATCGACTATTTGGGTCTCTATACACTTTTAAGCACAAGTGCAATTTTTATCTGCATGGAGGAATTCAATTCTACACCTTTGTTTCATATGCACATCATCCACACCAGATGCCATTTTGTCAGACTGCCCCTCTGTTGCAGTCTGCCACATGGCAACAAAATGTAATGGGATTTTTTTAGGAAGGTTTAACCTATTACCATACCACCAACACCCATTTTTGAAGTTATGAGACAAAATACTAAAATAGAAGGCATTACTTTCAGAACAGCCCTCATAAAACTGTTAATATATAAGTAATAAAATGTTTTAATATTTAATCCTTTAATTAAAACATTAAGACATTAAAAAAAGGAGAAACAAATCATAAAACTTGTGGGCTATTTGACTTTGTTTTTGTGAAACTAATTCATCAGTCTTGTTCAGTGGCTGCAGTTGTAATTCTTAGTGAGTTCTCAAGTTGTTCATCAGATATTTTTGATGAAATTTTACTCTTCCTGTACTTAACCTTTGAAATTATTCACAAATATATGCACAGCCAAAAAGCGCTGACATCAATAAAGTATGACTGAGGCAAATAATACTCCTTTCTGCTAAGACAGGACTTAAATCAATCTGATAAAGAGATATGATCCAATTTTTGTGTTGAATATCTGATTATAACTCTATACATTACATCTGAAAAATTACAGGTAATTTATTTATGTTGACTGAAAATGGAATAATAAATATACATAATGATTTTTTTTTGTCAGTCTTAAAACCTATTCTCAAATTCCTACATCAAAACAGAAAGCAAGGATGCATTCTCTTTAATTGTTCACAGGACTGTGTTTAGGTGATGTACCAAAATGCATACAACTATTACCCATAACTTAACACAGCACTGTGATCTTCCCATGTCCCAGTTTCAGCCCAGACAGTCCCAACTGCACTTTGGTGTTTGGTTGTTGTGACCAGTAGGAGCACGCTTGGGGGCTGGGCCACACTGCTTGTTGGGGAAGAGCTGCCACCAGGAGGTGAGCTGCATTGTGAGCTGGCCAGGCTGCATGTGGCCCAGGGGCTATGTTCAGTACATGCCGCTAATAACGTTTCCCCTTGGATATTGGTACATACGAGGAAATAAACATGCAGCCAAAAAGGTGCATCACAGGCCAGCTAAGCAACAATCTTCCTTTTTTCCACTACAAATTTGCACCTGTACACATACATTTCAGTGCATGAAGTTTCCAATTGCGAGGCAAATCCCTAAAACCTTGAAAGAAATGTAAAAGGATATATTCTATTAAATGCCATACTACTATCCACTGTCTGGAATGACTTTTCCTTTTTCTACCAAGGACAATTCACACATTAGGAGAAATCAATAGAGAAGTTTACAACCTGTAGCAGGTTACTTAGGGCTACAATATTTATCCATTAAGAAATTTTAAAATATATCTTGTGATGTCTACCACTGATATAGCAAGAACTACTACTGAGGTTAATTTGTAGAATTTATTGCTCTGATATTACACTGAAATTTGTAGGATGGAATTCAGCACCCACAAAGTAGATGTCCAAAACCAAGCTGTGGAAATGATGTTTAAACTTTTGTTATGGTTTTATGAAGAACAAATCAATGCAAACATTAGAATTTATAGAACTCTTCAGTTTTATTTGAATTAGAGATTTTTCTATGCTACACAGCTTGTTAACTCAGCTTGAAGTTATACCTTTTCAAAACTAGACTTGCAATTTATGCTTTCTGTGCATGCTTGCATTTAGCTAGGGTTTGTAAGCAGATTAAGAACTGATTTATATCACCTCTCTTAATCTTAAGAAATCTCACCCATTGTTTGCCTGAGAAGACTTAGAATAAAGCACCTTAGACAAAATAGGATAGCTGTAATAGAAGTGTTCATTCAAATGATATTCCTATGAAATTCTCTTTTACAATTTGCATGTTGCCTCAGAAAAAAATAAGTTCTAAACAGCAGTACTCTATGGGAAACATCAGATTTGTATTAATCATTCTTAACAAGCCTCAGATAACATCCTGTGTGAGAGCTGTTTTCAGCTCAGAGTATACAAGCAGTATGAACTTAAATTTCAGATCCCTAAACAGAGAAAGCACTCCACACTTTCTTTTTCTTACTTACTTTCTTTATTTATTTACTTTTGGACATAATATCCATAGTTTACATGCTGGAAGTTTACCTCTGAATACAAAAGCCAAAACACTACATTTTCTGACCTATGAAATAAAAATATAAATGAGAGAATTATTTAATGAAAACTGAGAAATGGAAAATGTCAAAAGAATCTTCTATATCTGTTTTAAATATATCTGTTGTAAAAAATTGCAGATAGATACACCTACAGAATTACATACAGATTTGATACATTACTGACTAAAAATTTCCAGTTCTCTTAGCTGCAGGAGGAAAGACATGTAGACTGATTTTTAAATAAACTGAAAAGCACCATTTAGGATAGTGGATATGTAATAATGCTGTGTGAGCATATTGGCTCAGGAAACAGTCACTTCAGCTGGTTTAGGAATGAAAATAAACCACTGTAAACATTCAGCTAGGGACTCTATTACCTTCTCTGTGAATCACGTCCTTCTTCAAGATTTTGATGGATGAATCTCTGTTGGAAAACTTTTCAATGCCTGCTTGAAATACACTTTCTTTGGAATCATTAGAGCCTCTTTCCAGGCCATAAGTACCTAGTGCTCTGTGAAAAGTGAATACATCTTTCCAGCCACTGTTTGGCTCTGAAATGAAGAAATTAGCATCAAGGTTAATTATCCTATTCAAAACCAGTTCTCATCTGAAGGCTTTCCAAAACATTTGTGAAGTATCAGAGATTAATTTCCAGGACAAGCTGAGTGATATGCATATAGATGTGTTACTGTTGTATTCATCCTGTACCTAGGTTCCTAAATTTTACTTTGTATTTATAATCTGAGGGCATGTATTTTCAGCAGTTGCAGTTGCCTGTGTAAGCATGTTAACAATATGAAACTGGTGAAAGAGTTAATTAATAGCAAAAACACCTCTGAAAATGTTCTACCAAACACAAACTGATGTGTTTTGTGCAGTCATTTTCTTTTCCCATGCTCGCATCCCTTTACTTATCAGCTAGTTAATACATTCCTTGGTTCCATCTTCCAACTAGTTCTAATTAGGTAGTTTCAGAATTACACTAAAAGCATAGAAGAATGCAATGAAATTATTATTGTATGTGAAGATGAAGAAATGATGTTTAATTACAAAGGTAATTTTTTATAAGATTTCCAAGCCTAGTATACAACTCCCTTGGAATAAGTTCACTGGAATAAATATTTGCACTATAGTTTATATTGCTTTTATAAGCCAATTATATTTTGAAATTTCCCCTTTCTTATTCTGAAGAAAATTCCTAACATTATAATTAAATTTCTCCCTCAGGATTCCCATATGAAATATCAAAATTAATTTCTAAGTAATCTCTATAAATTGCCGGCACATTCAAAATCCACGTTGAATGTGATAGTCCTAAGTTGACCTTGTATTTTTAACCATCATCAATATGGCTTTAGTGAAGTCTCAGTACTGAGTCTGAGTATTCCATAAAAAATGTGATGAAATATATTAAAAGTTCAGTCTACTGCAAAGGACAAGCAGCATAAATGTTAAAACTTAGGGATGTGATTTGAGCATTGCATGAGCATCAAGGTGGAAATGAACCGCCCTGAGCACAGTATAAATATGTGGGTGCTGACATACACCAATGCCTCAAAGGTTCTGAATCACACTCAACAATTCAGACAACCAGTATGCAAAGCAGTATAAGATCAGCAGTGCAGCCAGTTGTAAATTCTGAAGTTTGTTATGTGGAAGCCTATAACCTAATGAATTGTGTTTTCCCAAATGCTAAGTTCTCCAAAGAAATAAGAAGAGACTGCATAATTCATCTCCAGTTTTCATCAATTCTCCAAAATTCATCTATGCCATAGAGGATTGCTATTATTGTTGCAAAACTTAGTATGTAAGGTTATGGGAGTGAGCATACTGAACCTTTAAAACATAGTGATACTTGCTTGGAGAGAAGTTGACATAATGTTTCTTTGATTTCTTCTTGTCATCATCTCTAACATATCAGTGGATTTAATCTGAACACCAAAATAATAGAAAATGTGTTATGTTTATGAAAATATTGTCTTGAGAGTTATATTTAAATTTAACATAAATTTGATCAAATTATTTCCCATGCAGCCAGTATAGGCCATTGAACAAAATGAAATTGCTGTGGAAGAAGAAAGGAAAATAAGCACAAGAAAGAAAGGGGAGGAAGGAGATCTGAAAGGGTATTAGCCTTTCATCGTTTCATTGCTCACTGACCTCACAAGCCACAGCTCTTCCTTTATCACTTTCAATAATTAAATTTGTGCAGCTATTTCTTTCAAGAGCCCAAATCCAGATAACTCTGAGAACAATGAATTACCCCAGCTACACTTTCCAAGCTTTTTCTCAGAAATGAGCTATTTAAAAAAAAAAAAAAAAAAAGGATTGTTCAAGCAACTTACAAATGGAGATTTTTCCATTCATGTTATAACAAAATAAAGTTTTTAACAAACTAAAACAGAAAGAAAAGTTTCAATTTTTCAGAGCTTGCATACATATTTGGATAGCTTGTCATATTTTATTGCTGATCAAAACATCATATGGTATCCCTTTGGTCAGTTGCAATCAGATGGCAGACTGTGTCCCCACTCAATATCTCACATAAGTTTTATATGTAAAGAGGGGTGATGTAGATTAGATATTAGGATACTTTTTTTATTTTATTTTTTTACTCAGAGGGTGGTGAGGCCCTGGAACAGGTTGTCCACAGAAGCTGTGGATGCCCCATCCCTGAAGGTGTTCAAGGCCAAGTTGGATGGGGGCGTTTGGCAGCCTGATCTAACAGTTGGTAACGCTGCTTATGGCAAAGGGATTGGAATTAGATGATCTTTAAAGTCCCTTCCAACTCAAGCCATTCTAAAATTCATTGTTTCTCTGACTATACGATTCCATGATTCTTTTCAGATCATTATTCAGAAAGGAAATGGGTTTCTGAAATTATGTTCTTTAAGGTGTCTTGCTGGTAAAACAGCTTCTAACATTTCATGAAACAGTCAAAACTTAAACTCCTTGTTTGTTCATCTATTTGTTTGATTTTGTTTTTGTGTTAGTGTGTCATTATTTTTTTTTTCTTTTACCGCAAAAATGTTGAGGATCGGGTCCTAGAGGAATTTCTGGCATATGTAAAATTAACATGTGAATTCCCATTAACTTTTATATAGATGGGATAATAACCTCAGAATATATGTTCAGAAGGAAAAAAACGGAAATAATTTTCAGTGTTTATTCAAGGCTATTAGCTATATAAGGCTATATTTTCCTTCTTGTTTTTATTTTTTTTTTTTTATATAGTGAAAAAAAAAACAAACAAGAAAACAGGGAAGACTTAATTCTTAACTGTCTCATCTGATTACAAAAAATAATAATCACTTCAGTGGTAGCACGATTCTGATTCCTCAGCATCTTTACCTTGCTTGTTAGACTCAATGTATCTATCTAAATTATTCAAATCTATCTAAACTATTCAATTAAATATATTTTCTTAGCTAATTGCAGTTTAAAAAAATAACTGGAAAACCTTCAGCATACTTTTCTCTGTGGTAGATTATCTTATTTTTGCAGATGTCATAACAATTAAGTGTTAAGAATAAGTTTTATACCTGGAAACAAACTAAATAAACAAAAACAAAAGACAATATGCTGGTATGGGTATTTCACACATGATGAGCTTTGTAATAAAAGGGTACACAGCTCCAGATTTGTAGTAATTTTGTGACTTTACCCATCTGTTCATATACCCTCTAGAGTGCATTCTTTTTTCCAGAAAATTTTGCCAGTAAAAAAAATTTTCCAGACAAAATTTTGCCAGTAAGTACATTTAAAGGCCATTTATTTTGAAACATTATATTTGCAGATAATTAATATCAGTTAGAAGCACAATCAGCTGCTGTATTAATGGACTAATTCTACCTTCTGTGAGATCTGTATAGTAGGGTACATTAGGCTATCGCAATGGTCACATCTATAGAATGTTAAATGATACAAATTAAATCTCAGAAAATAAACGTAATTCATCTGCATTTTATTAGATGTCCATATTACTATTCAGTAATATTTGTAGCTGATTACTCACCTTACTTCTATTAAAGATTAAGGACAATCAGGCAAAAATCTTTGTTACTCACTATTCATATTTATTTTCCTTTTAATATTTTCAGTTGATTAGTCAGGAGGAATAGAAACATACACATAAATATTGAAGTATCTATGTACAGAAAACTGTTAAGAAATATTATTCAGTGAATATTTAGTCATGCATAAACCAGTAAATTTGCAAATACACCAACTGGTCCAAAAGAAATACCTCCTATTTATTTCCATGGAATCAACAACAAATACATGGCGCATAATAACACTGTTCAATAGAGCGAATTCTCATCTACAAAACTTTAAGATTCCAAGGTAATTTAATTAGAGTCAATCTGCTGTGTTTTTTAGGGTCTCCTGCAAGACGATTTTGGTGTGAACAGTTTAAATGATCAGCGTCATAGGGTATAACTCAAAAACATACAATTGGAGTCCTGTTCCCAGGATAATCATTTATGGATGATAATGTAGAATAACTTAAGCATGCACATTGTCTGTAAAATCCTTGAGGAGAAAATGGAAATATATTTATATATTTTTAATAAGTAAGTTGATAAAATAAAATTACTTATAAAAGATTGTATGTATTCATATTTAGAACTAAACTATTTTTCTAATCAGTTTAAAAAGTATCTTAGACTTAATAAGCCTTTTACATTAAATTTACATTATTCTAACTGTAAATATTGATTATATTTCTCCAGAAACTAGGGAAGAAAAAGTGCAATTTAATAATTTATACCTGAATATAAAATATCAAAAAAATTGTTTAAATTTACCCAATATTCAGTATGTTCTTTAAAAAAAGTATTGATTTGATGACTATTGTCTAACTTTTTAGAAAATAAATATTTAGGAAAAAGTTACGTCAAATTCTGATACTGTTAATTGGAATCTCATGAGCTTACCTCAAAATAAACTCCAGTTGGGAAAAATAAGATCATATAGAAAAATACCTCTTTTTTTTTTTTTTTTTTTCATTTTGTTTTGCTTAATTTCTACTTTTCTTTATTTTTTTAATGAATACCAGTCTATATTTTATGTTGGACTGAATTCAGTATTTGTGTGTCTGATAAAGCAATGTAAGTAAACAGCATGCTAGTACATGCAGAAGAAATTATTTGGAGTTTCTTTGTGTTAATCTTGGTAAGGATCTCAACAGGTTTTGTCTTGCGATCGTGTATGCATAAACACACATGAAAGTGAACAACCAGACACTGTATGGAACATTTCACATAAAAGATATTCATTTATTTATATATTTAAGTACATTATAATAAAATCACTAGAATGAGTTGTTGTAGATGAAGGCAAATTAAAAGAGTAGCTGTCGATTACCTCTGGAATGCTTCTCAACTGTGAAATACGGGTTTTGAAGCTGACATTTAACTAAGTGTTTTTTTTCCACTGAAGCTAACTGTCAGAATTATTATTATTTTTTAAGACGATGGCACAGAAAATCTGTCAACGTAGTCCGAATGTCATGTATACATATACTTGTGAAGAAGTAATGATATATATGCAAAGGGTATTTATTAATGTATGAGGGCTTCTCTAAGAGCAATTCAGTCAACATTTTATTATGTTAATCCATGATCTCAGAGGTGGATGGTGGTGGTATGGTAGTAGAGGTTAAAACCCAATATTCCATTATATTTTTTTGCAATGCAACAGATGGCAGCAGAGGGGCAGTCTGACAAAATGGCATCTGACATGGAAGCTCATATGAAGCAAAGGTGTGGAACTGAATTCCTCTATGCAGAAAAAAATGACATCCATGACGTTTATCAATGCTTGCTGAGCACTTATGGAAACTAAACAGTGGATGGGAATGTGCTGAGGTAGTGGGTGGTATTTCAGCAGTGGCCACAGCAGCATGAAACAAGCCACATTCTGGGCAGCAATGCACAACTGCCACACTACAAAATGAAGAGCGTATTGATTAACTCATCCATGCAAATTCTCAGATTACAAGAGAACTGTGTGCTGATCTGAATATCAGCTTCAATGCATTGAAAATGATGGTAGCAATGTTGGAATATGACAAAGTTTGAACGAAGTGGGTCTCACAAAATGCTCTCACAGAAAGAGAGAAAACTGTGAGTTTTTCAGCACCCATTGAACAAGTATAGGCCTGAAGGTGACAGTTTCCTGGATCACATTGTTACTAGTGATGAGGCATGTTGTCACCAACATAAACAAGAGTCAAAATGGTGGTCCATTGTGCAGTAGCATTAATGATCAAAGATATCCCCAGTCAAAGAAAAAGTAACGTGCATGGTATTGTGGAATAGGAAAGGAGTGATCCTACTGATTTCCTGGGACCCGGACAAACCATCAACTCTGATCACTTCATCATGATGCCAGACAAGTTGAAGGCTTGAAGTTCCAAAATCATGACAGAGAAGAAGAAAATCTTTCTCTTGCAACATGATACTGCCAGGAAAAATACCAATTTGAAAACCATGGAGCACATTGCCTGTCTTGTCTGGACTGTTGTACTGCACACACCATGTATTCTAGATTTGACCTGTTCTGCCTTCCATATGTTCAGTCTGATAAAAAATTCACTGCATGGGCAGCTGGTACAAAAAAGACAAGTATCTCCTGGAAAGAGTCCAGTGTAGGACTACAAAGATCATAAAGGGTCTGGAACACTCACTTATAAGGTAAGGCTGAGAGACCTGGGTCTGTTCAGCCTTGAAGAACAAAGACTCAGAGGGGATCTGATCCATGTCTATTAATATCTAAGGAGTGAGAGGCAAAAGGATGGGACTAAAGTCTTTTCAGCAGTGTGTGGTCAAGGAGAAATGGCAACAAACTGATGCATAGGAAGTTCTGCACAAATGTGCACCAGAACTTCTTCACAGTGAGGGTGACAGAGTGCTGTAACAGGCTGCACAGAGAGGTTGTGGAGTCTTTTTCTCTGGAGAGGTTCAAGACCCATCTGGATGCCTGCCTGTGTAACCTGGCCTAGGGAGCCTGTTTTGTCATGGGAGTTGGACTGGATGATCTCTAGTGGTCTCTTCCAACTCCTATAGTTCTGTGATTCTGAGATTTTCCTAGGAACTATGTTCTCATAGCAGCTGTGAAATAGTTATCTCCACTAGTGCAGATTTTTCTGAGAACAGTATGCAGGATTTTGTTCATCATTGGCCGAAGTGCACAGCTAATGGTGATGACTATATTGACAAATAGTACTTTGTAAATGAGAATATGCTTTATCAAATAGTGCTATTGTGCTCCATTTCTCTGTTGTAGTTTCACTGGAAATAAATAGGAGGCATTACTTCTGTTGCAACATACCTACCTATATTCAGTTTCTTTCCCACTCACACATTTCTTTCATGTTTGAGTATTCAAGATGCTGTTCTTTACTAATCCTGATTAATCATTATTTACTGCATAAATATGCAATGTTATAAAATTGAATGCCAGATCCAGACAAAATTTTGGAAGGAGACACTGTTTTTATGGTATAATAATAAACAACCTAATCAAAATTTCATTTAAGCAAGTAGAAAGGAGATAAGAAATCAAAGAGCAAAAAGAGAAAATGAAAAACAAGAAATAAAATATCAACTGAGAGAATATTAGGCTCCTACATTTCTTTCCTTAGATGTTTTGTAAGCTCATTGGGCTGGAATATGCTTTCAGCTAGATTAAGGTAAATCAGGAAAAATTCTGCTGAAGTCAACAGCCATGCATGTAAAAAAATGGTATGAGGCTCATTGTGTCTACAGTCACAGTTCTATGTATTCAGTATCTGGCTGTTTTGTGAGCAGAGGTTCCCTACTGTGTTTCTGTTCCAATAAAACAGTCTGCAGGTTCTTCAAAATAATAACTACCAAAAAAACCCTTCCCAAGTCCTTTGAAGCTTTCTTTTGAACCTTCCCAGCTAGCTGGCAGCAACATGGTAAAATAATGCTACTGTCCTATTTTCCTATGAGAAAAGTAGTGTATAACAACTCCCCCCCAAAACATACAAACAAATAAACAAACAAACAAAAAAGGACAATGAGGTAAATGAAAATACAGACAGGCAAAAAAAGAAAAAAAAAGGCACAAACATGTCCAGACAAACATAATTTAGATTTAGGATTGGAGGGAGAAGAGAAATCAGGTTAAATAGAGTTGGCGTAGGTATTTCATTTTTCTATATATTTCATGGCCAAACATTCTGCATCAGATTCTTTCTACTCTGGATGCTATTGTCAAAATATTCATTTTTCATACTGTATTATTTACTAGAAAAGAGATTTCTAATTAAGTACTAGTATATATGTGTGTGCGTATATGTATATATATATATATATATATAAACTAAAACACTAACATACTGTTCTCATACATATTAGTATAACTCATTTATGTTGAAGTAGAATGAGTAGATATCAAGGATGGTTTGAATGATTACTCAATCACAGAGGGATTAAAAAATTTTCCATAGAAACATTCCCTCTCACTGGAGAACTTTCAGCTAACTTTCTGGATAGTTTTCCATTGTGGTCTATCTTATTTCGCTTATGCCACAGCCCGGAAATACTATAATGGTTTTGTTACGGAGATCCTATGTACCAGTCCTGTTTCCCACCTCCACAACACAATATACAAGACCACAGAAGCCTGGCTAGAAAAATCTATGGCTTTCAAAATTCATCTGAGTGCAGCCAAGGTAGGGGGAATTGTTCCAAGGAGAGAACAGTCACACAGTCTGTGCTTAGTACATAATTTTCCCTGCAATGTGAATTCTGTTCCTCCTAACATGGAGAGCTTCTCTCTCTTTATCCTTTGCAAGAGAAAAGTAGCATCTCTTGCTGCAGAAATAGCTGGATACTATGAAGTGATTCAATCACTTAAGTTAGGCATTTTATGAAACCATTCGTATTATGGGATATCCTCTAGATATCACTTCAGAAAGACTAGTATTTCCACCAAGTCTGTGTCATAAAAGTCAGTCCTGCAGAAATCTTGGATAATACAGGATGTCTCAGCTGGAAGTGGAGGTTTATATCTGAAATCTAACTGAAACCCTTAGAGCTCTCTTCTTCTAATCAACCATAAGATAATATAACTTCCTACACTTAATTTTTTTCTAACATTTGAACATCTGTTGCAACAGAGACAAGATGCTGAGTTGTGGCCTTATCTGTTTACAAAATGACCTGTCTTGAACAGCTGTATATCACTTTTCTTTTCTCATTTCCCTCACAGTTGCAGCGATTTGCCACCTATAGGCCACAGTCTGTTTGTCTGAGATTCATTTGTGTTAATTGACTTTTTTCCCCTAGATGAATGTTTCTAGATTTTTTTTTTTGTATTTGAAGGCAGAGCATAATGAAGGATATATTCATTATGGTGTCTTAGGTGCACTCTGAAGAATAAATACAAAAACCAAAGATCAAAAGCACTCTCCTTGCCAGGATATGTAATACTTTGCACAGTCCGTGTACATTTTGGAGGAAGTTTATGATTATTCCATAAATATCTGTTTGTGATTAAGAATATAGATGTCAATGGTTTTCGGGCCAGTTCAATCCCATTCTGTGACTAACAGGGCAGGGGGCTCACAGACCCATGCCCAAGGAAAGGGAAAGGGGATATGGAAAAAGAGTAGGGATATGGGCCTAAAAACAGTGGCAATGGTCTCAGGAGGAAAGCTAATTTACTAAATAAGATATCAGAATCCAAAATTACATAACATAAGACAATATAATTGGAATCGAAACTAATAAATCAAATAAAATGAGAGAGAGTGCCTGAAAACCAGAGACCTTTCTCTAAAGCTGAAGGCAAGATCCCTCTGTAGTTTCAGCAAGTATTAGATAAGGATATTTACTTATAAATCACAGGTCTATAAAGAGAAACTCTAAACTTTGTGTACTTTGACCTTCCTTGTTCATGGCCTTGAATTTTTATGTTAACAATGAAAAGAAAATGAGAAAAGTTGTGAAGAAAATTGTTGAATTTCAGGTGCTGTTTTCAGTACTGAAAACTTCAAAGTTGGCTGTGGTGGTCTTAAAAAGATCAAGTCCCCTATAGATCTTAAGAATATGCCATTTATTACAAGCCATGGTAGTTGAATTTAATCTTATTCCATTCTTTTCTTTTTGAAGTCAAGGTAAAGAAAGTTGTAAGTTAGGAAGTCTATCCCATGTTTTCTCTCAGAGATCTATATTCTCCTTATACCCTCTGGAATCTTCTAAAGGGCTCTGACTTACAGTTGTGTTAGTAGATAAGGTACAAATCCATTAAGTCTTTGCAAAAGTAAGTGTATCAAGATCATCAGGAGCAATGAATGAATAAGGAAAGTGCCTAAAATTAGGATATATCCACTTCCCTTAACCCTACAGAAAAGCCTCATGCCGTAAGTTTCATAAAGCTGATTAGTTTTCTTTTTCATCATTGTTTCTTTATTACCATAAAGCTATCATGATGCACATATGTAATTAGTTGATGTTACTGCTTAAATATCTTTGCATATTTGGGTCACACACAATGAGATCAGTCACTATTTCTACAACAAGAAATAATATGTTAGAAAATTCAGTAACTTCAGAAACGCACATTTTCATGGGGATTCATAGTATGTACTATGCAGTGTTGATTATTCACACTTATCATTGATTTATGTGTCACTTCAAGGAAGATATGATCCATCATATTACATTAGTTTTCTAACCCCAGCTTGCAGTTTTGCTTCTTATCAGTAAACAAGATAAACCTTAATAAAATTAAATAGAAACACTGTTCTCATACTATTGTCTCCTGGTTAAAGCTTAACATTCTTTTTTTCTGTTCATTAATAGCAATGCCTCTGAATAAAAATTTGCATTTATATTCTAATATCAGTACACTCTGAATGAGAGTAACATGGACAAAAGATGCCACAATGGCTTGTGTTTCCAGGGAAGCATTATGTTCAAGTTAATGTGAACAGAATTTCTTGTTGAGAAAAAGCTGCACTCAAATCATATGTAGGTTCAACATGCATTATTCCTTTAACATAAGGCAATCCACAGCACTTTTCCCTGCATCTGGGTAGTATGTTTTTTTTTCTGCCCTAAATTTAAGAAGTCTCAGACCAGAAGATAGTTTGTACACTTTAAATTCACCTTTGTCTTCAAAAATGAAATCCTAAGTTTAGTGTCCAAGTTCATTTGTTATATTAAAAAATTCAGTCAACTGGCCATTAAAACAATGCTTAACACATAGCATTTTTAACTTACACATTTGTTGCCAGCTCTACTGTTAATCATGGAAATTAAGGACATTGTTGAATGTTCTGACTTTCTTGTCTGTTGATTTTCCTTAACCTGGGTACTTTTATTAAAGTTATCACTGTTTCAAGACTCTGAGACTTTACAACATTGTCTCATGTTACTCAAACAATTAAATAAATTAATAAATAGATTTTTAAAACAACAACAACAAAAAGCAATTACTACCAACATAAAAGCTTTCCACTTCACTATCTAGGAAAATAGTTCTGACAAGTGATGATCTTGAAGATGCTATGTAATTTCAAAAGCACTGTTATTATCAAAGGCTGCTCAAAAGTGTCTGACCACTCAGCTGTAGTTTATACAGAAACATATAGAGATGACTTATATAATCAATTTCAGCTTTGAATTCATCCAGTTCACATTGCTGAAACATCTATGTTTGGAATGATACATACTGCAAGGAGCAACTGCAATTTTCTTTTTCTGGACTTGTCAGTAGCACTTCATGCATCTAGAATAAAGACTCATTTATTTGCCTACGTCATCAAAATGGTTTATCATTTACTGTCTTAGAATTTTTTATATTTGCCTCTAGCCATATTCATTCAAGTACAGCTCATGATTTCCCAATATTTTATTTTCTGCTGACATGTTGACAACCGTGTTTCTAAATTACGAGGATGTAGACGTTCAGTAACTTGAATGACAGTTACAAAGGATAAGATTTACTCATTAAAACTAAGCAACACAACTAAAATTCAGATCTAGATTTTACAAACTTTGGAGTTGAAATTCTGGAATATCTACATATGTAGAAGGTAGAACTACTTTTACAAATTTCATACAGGCCTGGAAAGAATTTTACACTGTATGCTGTTTTTTTTGTTTGTCTGTTTGTTTGTTTGTTTCTTTCTGCTTAGGTACACCTATCTTGATACAAACATCCAACATCTCCTATTGTTATTACAAAACCAGGAATATCATCAGCTGTGCTAGCCTTTCTGCCACGCTGGTGAAATATTTTCAACTCATTCCAATTTTAATCAGTAGTTAATTATACTATGAAGCATGATTGACTATATTGTTTCTATATTGAGAGAGCTCCATTAACTTTCAGTAAGACAGATGATCAATTTTAAGAGCCTGCTGCTTACATACAGAGTCCTTCCTGCTGTGACCCAATTTATTTGCAGAACATTTTTGTTACTGTACTCACCAGGACGTGTTTTATGGCCTCGTTCCCTTTTCTTTCTTTCTTTTTTTTGTTTTTTTTTTTTTTTGTTTTAACGAAATGATAATGTCAAGATAGAACATGGAATTCATATAAGCATATCCTTATGGTATTTGAAATTAAGATTTTTTCTTTTTCAGAAGTGCTCACACAGATTAAAGTAGAATACTATTGTAAGAACTTTAGAAAAGATCTTTATCAGTGTCTGTATTTTGTTGAGATTTTAAACAATAGAATAAATTTGTAGCATCTATAATTTATTAGAAGGGAGGACTTAGGTATCTCAGATTAAGAAGAGTTGATAATAGGAAGTGTAGGTACATTTAGAGTATTTCAATAGTTCAATTTTATCTAGGAAATCTAGATGAATTTCCTAAATGTTCGCTGAAAGTTTTAAAAAGTTTCCCTGAATTATTCATCAGAAATTACATCTAAATTGTGACAGATGGTTATTACTCAGTTTCCAGATACCCTACACCTGTTATGTACTTCTTACAGATCAAGGGGCAAATTTTTTGCCTACTTTTTTTTTTTTTAACACATTAGTACTCTGATAAGAAAGTGAATTTCACAAGAATAAAAGACAGAAAACTGAGTGAATGATGGTTAATTTCCATGGGTCCCATGGTCTAAGTAATCATGACTGCAAAACTGGAGACAACCCCAGCGGAGCATTCTTTCCGCAAAAGTAGTAGTCTAACTGTCATTATTATTATTTATTGCTATTATTATTGTTCTTGTTAGTTATTGCAGACTTCATAATACCTCAATTTCAGTCTTTTTCTTAATATCAACTTCTCCCTTGGAGCTTTCATTGCCAGCTCTGCTTAAGTATTTAGAACATTATTATATATGTCATATATCTTTATTTTTTTCTGTGGGGAGGAAGTTATACATGTACCTTCCTGTCTGTATCTGTTCAGAGCCATAAAAGCTTTGCAAGTAGGAGTAATTCCACGAAATAACACTGTCCTTTGCAAACACATTTCACAGTTATGCGTAAATAATAGTACTGTGCCTATAACACTTTAATCTTCTGTAGTATTTAAAAAATAATTCAGAATATCTGTTCAAATTTTTATTTTATTATGTCCTTTAGAACACATATATTGCTCCACTTCTATTGTTAGCATATCTTATTTACCTAGGTGTAGATTTAAATTTCAGGTAGTAATAATCTGATTGTAATGTGTAATTATATCCTGTAATTTAGCAGTACTAGTTTCTAGTATTAAATGCAATTCTGATTTGGGGTCTTATGGAACAGATTTCACCTTTGTTATAATATCACTTAGCTTACGAGAAGCATGGGCTTAAAGTGCTTCAGTTAAAGTTACCATGTTTTCCAGACAAAATTTTTAATTGATGGTGACATGAATTTCTGTTTCTAAGACAGCTGTCACAAGCCATGCTTTAAAATTCCTGTCTCACTCTGTTTACTGGAAGAATAGCAGTTAGTAAAGAGAAGATAAACAATATTTAGTCACTCAAAATAGATGTGCTAAGGTGATGAATTCATCAAACCATCCAAAATTATCTTCATTTCCTTTTTAAAAAATGTATAGATGAAATTAATTTATATCTTCAAGCACAATGCTTTCAGATATTCATATTTTATTTAGTACAGTCTGATAGCTCTTCATGATGTTTATTTATAAAAAGATACATACATATGTAGCTCTGAAAGTAATGCCTCCTAATTTTTTCCATTAAAACTACAACTGATACAACATAACTATATGACGGAGCAAATTCTCAACTATAGATCAGTATTTTTTGGCATAGTCATAACTATTAGCTATGCATTTTTTGTCAGTGATGAACAAGAGACTGAATGCCATATTTCTGAAAACTGACACAATGACATGACCCACTGTCACTGTTGCCACTGCTGAAATCCTCACAATGCTGAGAGGCTGAACTTTCCCAACAATACTCTGTTAAAATTTGTTGCTATGTGACAGATGGCAGTGGAGGGACAATCTGACAAAATGGCATTGGACATGGAAGTGTACATGAACCAAAGGTATGCCATTGAATTCCTCCCTGCAGAAAAAATATTGCTTCATTGACGATCATTGATGCTTGTTGACTGTTTATGGAGATCAAACAGTGGATGGCAAATAAAGTTATTGTGCTCTCTGCATATGTTATATTATTTTCTTTGAAATAAATAGAAGGTATTAGTTTCAGAGCAGCCTACATATTTGCCAGATGACATGTAATATTCCTCAGTGAGATCTTTGATATTGCAGTTTATTATATGGATAAACTTATCAATATATTGATTTATCTTCAAGTGATAACATTTCAGAAGAGTAGTGGAGAAAGAAAAATAATGAATACAGAGTAAAAGTATGAAAACTTTCATAATGGAATAGACTTCTCTGCCTGAAAATAAACACTACTCTACTAAAAGAAAATTGTCTTATAAAAATTGCTTTATAAGCACAAAACAAAGGCTATTGACTCCTTGGCCTCTGTCAGAGATGGAAACAGATGGGAAGGGAGTACATAGTAAAAGATGACATTATGAAAGTCAATGTTATCAGCTCACCGGAATTCTGATCTGAATGTTGAAAAAATTATTGTAAGCATTAAGACAAAAGAAGGCTTTAGATAGAAATTCAAGGGAGGAAAATGAGATAGCTTCTCCTGAGTTTAAGCAAATAACTAAAGAGGTCATAGAATCATAACGGTTGGAATGGACCACAAGAAATCATCAAGTCCAACCCCCGATACCTCATATCATCTTATTTCACAATTTTACTGGTAGATGATAGAGGCTGAACATCTTCAACAAACTAGAGAGAAAGGGTGAAATCTTGATAATAGAAGGCACATGATTTAAGAATAATTTTGAAGAATTAAAAACGCTGAAAACAAATTTGTACCATGCATCACAAAAGTGATGAGGGAAAATGATGCAGAGAAGAACTATACAGACAAAGAAAAGTATTAGGGAAAAAAGTCATAAAAAAAAAAGAAAAGAACAGTGTCCAATTGAGTTGAGCAGGACTATAAAAGAAGATAATTGTCTCATAAAATCAGAAATTTGATAAGATCTTATGGGTGAAAGGTAGAGCTGGATAAAAATCATCTTGTGTCAAGAAAGTTTCAAGTATGTTCCTGTTCTCTCCTGGAATTGACACAGAAATACCGCTTGGTAAAAATATCTTCATGAATAATAAATAATTGGAACCCCCTGCTATTTTAGAACAGTGAAACAATTCATATCTGTTTTTTAATTTCAAATGTTGAATATAAAAATACTATGGTAGACCTTACCTCAAGTCAACATTTTTTCCGTCTAAAATTCAATGGATACTGATTAGAAAATAAAGTAACCAAGGGGGCAAGCAGATTCAATGAAATCAAAGCATTTTGGTTCTGATCCAAGCTCTAATTTAGTTTAGGTTATTTTAATTTGGATTAAAATTAACTGTGTCAAAAAAGCCACAGATTTTTACAAATTTGAATTTGAAAGACAAATCACAGTCTCATTCTATCCAGTCTGGATCATTATTTATTCTGAGCTGGAAGATTTTGTTTATTCTTCCCTGTAACTTGTACTTTCCTAATTCACATGCAATAGAAACTGATAAATCTCTCTTTCCTTGGAATGCAATAATAGCCCATTAAAGGAGACAATATAAGTGTTTTAAGGAAAGCTATGTGTCAAGACTTTAGTAGTGGAGTGGGTTTGTTTGATATGCTGTTAGTGGTGGGGAGCCCAAAGTGGTAGCTTCTGCAAGAACAGAAAAGATAGTTTAGATAAGAGCCAGTCTCAGGTGTCTGCCAAAGAGACTTTCTGCTGGCCAGAGCTGGACTAATGAGTGTTGCTGGTTGTACTTCTTTGAGAGCAGATTTGACACTGTATGAGAGAAACTGGGAGAGAGAAATGAGAATAATGTAGATAGGAATGACCGAGCAGATACCAAGGTGAGCTCAGAATGAGAGGAGGTGGTTTAAACACCACAGTACAATTTTCTTGAAGCTCATCGTGTATCATGACAAAGAAAATATCCATCCTGTACCCTGTGGAGAGCCCCCAACAGGAGCAGGCCCAGGACTGGAGCTGCAGCTTGTGGACCATGGTGGGGCAGGAGGGCTGCAGAAGCTGCCATCCACGGGGATTGATTGAGGTATAGAGGCATGTTGCAGCAGTGCTTGGAGAACTTCAGTCTGTGGGAAGCCCACACAGGATCAGTTCAGGAAGGACTGTACACCATACTGGAGCAGGGAGAGAGAGTGAGGATGAGGTAGTGGCAGGTGATGAAGTGTTATGGGCTGATCTCAACTCCCATTCCCCATCCAGCTGCACTGATCATGGGAGGTAGTAGAAGATGGGTGGTTGGAAGGTGTTTTAAATTTGCTTTTAGTTCTCACTGCTGTAGTCTGTTTTCAGTAGGCAAAAAATCACATTATCCTCCCCAGTCTGAGTCTGTTTTACCCACGTCATTATTTGGCAAGACATCTCAACCATAAAGCTTTTTTGAAACATATTTTCTTTAGAGGTAATGGGAGGGAGAGATTGGCTGTAGTACTTGACTATCAGCTGATACACAACAAACTACAAGTTTCCAACATTGTGATTAATAATGTATATACATTTTGTAAGTTTGTTTTCTTTTTCAGAAAGCAGTAGGAAAGGACCTCAAACTATTCATCTAGCTAGAAAGAAACACCTAATATAGAGAAAATTGATTTTGATGAGGTAGTGTTTCAGAGGTTTTTGTATGGTCAGTGGAAAGAATGAGGAAATCTGAAAACATTATAATTCTTTTCTCAAAATAGCTGTCCAGAAAACGTTGAATGATACTTTTTATTATAAAGGATAACAGAAGCTTCTATCTATATTACAGGCTAATGCTAAGTTATGTGAATCCTACCTGTCAGCAACGGCAGCAAAACTGTGTCACCTTTTCTGTGTTAGAAAAAGTATTTTGATATCTTAGCTAATGAACATAAATAACCAATAATAAGAAACCAGTTACCTAAGCAAATGAATTAGGGTTTTTTGTTTGTTTGTTTGTTTTTTAATAATGTAATGTACTTTAATCACACAAGACAACTTTACTCTTTATTATAATCTCCCTAATAAATAATATGTGATGACAAAACACAAAGAGCTTTAATCTTCACAATTTCACAGTAGCCTAAATATTTAATCTTTGTTTTATAGGGCAGATTTTTTTCCATGAAACCCATTTCTAAACTTCTGAAAAGTTATTGAGCACTTGACTGCTAAGTAATGTGCCTGTTTCAATTTTATTTTACAAGCAGAATATCTAACCAGTCTACCTGATATTAATTTATTAGGTACTCTTGGGAAACCCCTCTCCTGACAGCTGAATGAGATTTCTACTAACAAATAACTGCTTACTTCTGGTCTTAAAAGTTCTCATCTACAAATGCAACATGAAATTGAGTGGGGGCAGTTTTTTGTGAACAAAAGAAAATTCTGATACCTTGAAGAAGGCAGAAAAACATGAGCTAAACAGATAAAGCCATGCTTTTTAACTTTTTTAGCCTGCTTCTTAGTGGAAGCAATTATCAATTTTCTGCGTCTTTCCACAGTATGTGGCTCCTACAGCATGAATACTTTATCCTTCTCTAATTCTTCTGTAGTACCTCCCAGGAAGAAAAATGCAGTTTTCTATTTATTTATTTATTTATCTATCTATCTATTTATTTATTTATCCCACATAAGCAGCACAAGTACACTTATCCAGTAACATTTCATGTATAACCCTTGGATTACATCATTATCATTAATTTCTTATTTGGTTATTTAATTTCATTTGCCATGCATGCTTTTCAGAAAGCAGTCTTCATGCCTGCTTAAATTTAACAATAACTTTGGCTACACTGGAACACTGTACTTGTAAACTTTTAAATACTGTCCAAGTGTTTATGACACATACAGAAAGATACTTTCTTTACTGCAGAGTGAGTGTGCAGATAAAGAGAATCTTTTCTAAAATAACTATGATGTATATGAGCCTACATGTGATTTCTAGAAAAGCCTATCTTAATGAAGTATTTTGCTAAAAACATACAACTGTTGCTACTGTTGCCAAGACATCAAAATACCTGGCTTTAGATGTCATTCTGTATTGGAAGAATAATATAAATAATAATGATAACTAATATATATATATAATATAAAATAAAATATGAAAATAATGTAAATACTAATAATAAACTTGGACATTTTATAAGGGAAGGTAGCAACAGGATGAGGGGAAATGGTCTTAAACAGGAAGAGGGTAGATTTAGACTAGATATTAAGAAATTATTCACTGTGAGAATGGTGAGACACTGGAACACGTTGCCCAGTGAGACTGTGAACCCTTCCTGGAAGCATTCAAGGCCAGGATAAATGAGGCTTTCAACAAACTAGTTGAGAGGGAGGTGTCCCTGCCTATAGCAGGGTGGTTGGAACTAGATGATCTTAAAGGTCCCTTCCAACCCATACCATTGTAGGTGTCTATGATTCTACGATAATCAGAAGTGTGCGAGATGTTTTAGAAATACTGACAATTCAAAGTGAGTTTTGACTTTTAGAACTAAGTTGTGGTAAAATAAAACACTCAAAGACAAATCAACATAAAAAAAAAAACAACACCTTTATGGTATTATTTAGCTTTAAGTCGATTAATCTTTGGTACCTTTTTAGAATTAGTAAAGGCATGCTAATTCTGTTTAAATATTTCTAGTGATGATTTAAATATAACTTGTTTACTAATCTTTGGAACTTAGACATTTGTCTGCTTTCTCTAATTTTCTTCATAGCAGATATGGAGACTGTTTCTAGACACTTAGATAAATAAATAAAAATTATGGTACAAAAGAGAAACAGTTACAACTGTTATCAGTAACCAGTGTACCCCGCTTACAGCACACATTCAGAATAACACATTACTGGCCTTTCTATAGTTAGGTAGAAAAAATAACTTAGGTGCCAAATATATGATTAAACAGATGAAATACAGTTGGAACTGAATTAAAATCATTTTTTCATTTTTTCACAGCTTTGCACTGTATTCAAGATTTTCAAGTGCGTGTTTATGCAAATTGAAAAAGTATTGCTAATTTCTATGAGTGTTCACTTAGTTTGAATTATTGGTAAAAAAAATACAACAAAAAATTCTACTGAAAACAACAAAAAAGCAAAAGTAACAGAAATAAACTTGCATATAGTAAGAATAAACAGAAAAATGATAAAGATGTACAATGTATAAATATACCAATATTAACCATAAGTTTACTATTTTAGCATGTAACTAGACATCTTGATCAAACTATGTATTGACCTTTATTATGTTTGAAAATTAAGTACATACTTATATCCTTTAATGTGTTTATACTCTACAATATGATTTTAATTATCAAAATATTTGACAGTGGTATTGTAAAAACAGTTTAAAACAATACATTTTAAATTAAAAAACAAGCGAAGAAACAAAAAAAGAACAGAAAACTATTTTTCAATTGTTGTTACTTAGGTAAGTAAGTCTAATATGTGAAGAACTATGGCAAAACTGTGCTGCATTTTTCAATCTTCTTGAAGAGTAAAAAATTATTTGTGCAGCTTTCAACTTAAACATTCTTCTGAAAACTTGTGTGACTTTATCTTCCTATGGTTTAGGGATAATTTACATTTTATTTCAAATATTTGTATTGTCTATCTCAAAACAGTAATCTTAAACAAATGAATCTATCTTACTGCTGAGGTGGAAAGAAAATGCAAAAAAAATACTCATTAATTGAGAGTAAAAGATTGATGCTTCTACTTTTTTTCTAGAAAGGATAGGAAAGAGAACATAAACATCTAGAATAGTAGCCTATTCAGAATAAATTATTGGACCAGGACTAAAGAAAGAAAATATTAAACAAGCTCTTCTCAGTTAAAACTGCCTTTTATTCACTTCATATAAAACTTTGTTTAAATACTAATGCTGGAATTTTGGAAATATTTATATTTTAAGAAAATTTTGGCTTTAGTGTTGAAGGACCTTTCACATTTCTAAAAGATTAGGCAAAGTATCGTGCAAAAAACATATTCAGGTTGGGACTTTTTAATTAAAGAATCACAGAATGGTTAAGGTTGGAAGGGACCTCTAGAGATGATTTGATACAATCTCTTTGCTCTTCCCAGGCTGATCAAACCAAGAGCAGGTTTTCCAGGAGCACATTCACGCAGCTTTTGAAGATATTGAAGGAGAGACTCCTCAACCTTCCAGCAACATCTTGACATTCTTGATATCTGAGACTTACGTATTTCTATTCCCACCCGTGTTTTCTTACTATACTGAAGGTTCATCATTATATAATTGTGATCAGTCTCCAGAAAAATAATAGTTTGGGATTTTTAAGTGTTTCTGTTAACATAAATTTGTTAGCTGCCTTCTCAGATAATCATCATAGAATGGCTTGGATTGGAAAGGACTTTTATGATCATCTAGTTCTAACCCCTCTGCCATGAGCAGAGTTGCCAACCACAAGATCAAGCTGACAGGATCCCATCCATCCTGGCCTTGAATGCCACCAGAGATGAGGCATCCAGAATATCTCTAGACAATCTGTTCCAGGGCCTCACCACCCTCTGAGTAAAAAATGTATCCTAACATCTAACATAAATCTCCTCTCTTTTAGTTTAAAGACATTCCCCATCATCCTGTCACTATCAGACCATGTAATATCAGTCTCCCTCCTGTTTTTAAGCTCCCTTTTTGTACTGGAAGGGCACAATTAAGTCTCCCTGGAGCCATCTCTTCTCCAAGCTAAACAAGCCCAACTCCCTAGACCTTTTTTCATGGAAGAAGTACTCCAGCCTTCTGATAATTATCATGGCTCTACTTCAGATCCACCCCAATAGCTCCACAACCTTCTTGCACTAGGAACCTCAGATTTAGGCACAGTACTTCAGATGGGACCTAACAAGGTCTGAGCAGAAGGAGCAATCTCCTCCCTTTCCCTACTGGCAACTCCTCTTTTCATAGAATCATAGAATCATAGAACTGCTCATGTTGGAAAAGACCTTCAATTTCATAAAGTCCAACCGCAACTTAATCATACTACCCTAACTGTTAAAACCCACTGCTAAATCACATCCCTGAGCACCACATGCAAACAGATACTAAACACGTTCAGGGATAGTGACTCAACCACCTCCCTGGGTAGTCTATTCCAGTACTTAACAACCCTTTCTGTGAACAGGATTACCCTGATATCTAACCTAAACCTCCCATGGTGCAACTTGAGATCATTTCCCCTTGTCCTGTCATCCAGTGAGAAGAGACCAACCCCACCTTCCCTGCAATCACCTTTCAGGTATTTGAAGAACAATAAGGGCTCCCTTCAACCTCCTCTTCCTCAGACTAAACAGTCCCAGTTCCTTCAGGCACTCCTCATAGGACTTATTCTCCAGGCCCTTCACAAGCCTTGTTGCCCTTCTTTAGACCTTCTCCAACACCTCAATTTCCATCCTGTATTGAGATGCGCAAAACTGAACTAAGTACTTGAGGTGGGGCCTCACCAGTGCTGAGTACAGGTGAGGCTCACCACACTATTCCTGATATAGGACAGGATGCCATTGGCTACTTGGGCACACTGCTGGCTCATTTCAGCCAATTGTCCATCAGCACACCAAGGTCCATTTCCATCAGACAGCTTTCCAGCCACTCCTCCCCCGGCCTGTAGGGTTGCCTGGGGTTGTTGTGACCAAAATGCGGGACCCAACACTTGGATCTATTGAAACTCATACAGTTTGCCTTGGTCCATAATTCCAGTCTATCCAGGTCCCTCTGTAGTGCCTTTCTACCCTCTGGCAGAACAACACTCTCTCACAACTTGGTGTTGTCTGCAAACTTACTGAGGGTGCACTCAATCCCCTCATCAAGATAATTGAAAAAGATATTAAATAGGAGTAGCCCCAGTACTGAGCCCTGGGGAACACTACTCATGACTGTCAACTAGATTAAACTCAATTGACCACAACAATTTGCGCCTGGCCATCTGGCCAGTATTTCATTGAGCAGAACACATGCCTATCCAAACTATGGGAAGCCAGCTTCTCCATGAAGATGTTGTGGGAGACAGAGTTAAAGGCCATTTTTGGATGCAGCCCCGGATACTGTTGGCCTTCCAGTCTGCCCTGAACTTGCTCTGCTCTTACAGTGGAAGGGATTTTGCTCCCCTAGCTGTTAAAGTATAGAGACATGAGAGGCATGAGAAGCCTGACTGACAGTGGAGACTGAGGAAAAGAATTTGTGGAGTACCTCCACATCTGTTGAAACCAGTTCACTCTTTTTATTTATCAGAGGACTTGCTATGTCTCTTTTGACTGATGTACCTATAGAACTCATTCCTGCTATTTTGCAAAGTTCAGTTCTATCTATGCTTTTTCTTTCTTAATCCCATTTATTTATGTCCAGACAGAATCCTAGAGTTCTTCCCAAGACACTAATTCCTGATTCTACTGCCTGTACTTTCTTATACCTCAGCTTGACCAGCTGGACCTTTTCTGAGCCATAAAATGTTTATACCTCCTCAGTTTGACTTCTTATTCTGGGGAATGGAGAGCTCTTGCTCTTTCAGAAAGATATCATTGATGAGCTGCCAGCTCTGTTCCATTCCTATGACCCTAAGGACAATTTCCTAGTGGATCTTATACAGTAATTCCTTAAATAGATTGAAGTTCACTATCCTGAAGTTTAGAGTCCTGACTCCACTTTTTGCTACACCCATCTTTCTAGAGATCACAAAGTCAACTAGGATAAGGTCACTATAGCCCAGACTGTCTCCAGTCTTAACCTCATTAATGGTCTCTTCCACATTGGTGATCACCAAGTAATGGTTTGCCACTGGTTGGTTTGTCCAATTCCTAGACCAGGAATTTATCCGTAACAGATTCCAGGAGTGTCCTGGATTACTTACAGTTCACCATGTTTTTTTCCCAGTAAATATCGTGGTGGTTGAAATCCCCTGCTCAAGTACAAAATAATAACCATAGTAAAAAGTCAATTTAGTAATGAAGATAGTGAATCATTCTCACCTTTTAACTAAAGCACTTGTCCAATCAAAATAAAATTAAGTCTAAGCAACACCCATCTCTAAAACAGTTATCAGTATTCAGTGCACATCTTATCCCCTAAAAGCTGCATGGAAAAATAGGGCTTTACAGCAGTTTCAAGTGCATCAAGTATTTTTCTAAATAAATAGTAGTTCACACAGAATATTTTTAATGATTGTTACATTTAGGTATGTATATATCTCGGCATAAATGCAAAAGCAATCTCCCACACAGAACAAAAGTGTATAGTAACAATATATAGATATAGATATTATATATCAATACTTATATTAGGCCATTATATCCCAATGCATACATATATATATATATATATATATATATATACACATAGATAAATAAAATGTATATTTATATGTACAGGTATACATATATTCATATATTCATACACATTTATACATATTTATTTATGTATAGATTTAGATGTACTGGATTTTAGAGGGGAAACTGCAAATAACAGAATGGATAATGGTACTAGCTGCTGCACTATAGTAGTCAGCTTGACTTGGTCTGCAGCACTATTATCAATCAATGTGTTAAATGAGTCTTGCTGCCTGAACTTCTGTTGCTGCCAGCTATCTTTAAGTGGTGATTCATTTAGTTAGCTTCGCCATGACTTTGGAATAGCATGAAACTTGCACACAGGATCCGGATATCATCTCTAATGACTCAAAAAAGCATTCTAGAGATCTTTGGATATTTAGCCATGAAAGTGGAAGTTGCATAAGGCTTATCCACTCAAACTGTACTTTCAGTAAACTATATTTTCTTGGATATTAAAATTTAAAAATTAAATCTTATGCTAATAAGACCTATTTCATCTTCATTTATTCTCAGTCCCAGGATAGAGATGGGATCATATTTCATCCCAACTCAGAACTATGAGAGGCCAAGGATTTCCTGAAGAGGATTTTCTGTGAGCTGGGGATTCTCCAGGGTCCATCAAGTCAAGGTCTAGCAGCACAGATCTGTTGCAACACCTTAGCCCAGACAGACTGAGCCCTGAGTACCAGCCATCTTACTGAGATAGTTTTATGCTGGAGGTGACCTGGGATGGACTGAGGCCAGACAAGGCTGTAGGCTGACAGGTGGCAGGGCAAGGCAGAGCTGTGGGAAAATGGACATCAGCCCTTCTGAGACTTTGCTGGTACAGTGTCATAGTTTTATGATTTTTGATATTGGTATTCCACATCGTATCATCACGTAATGAATTAAGAGTTAAGGAGTTAATGCTGCAGCTCCGTGAATCATTGATAGTTATGGATATGTCTGTCTCAGAAGAGAAGAAGAACTAAATTCCCCAGAGGACTTTGCGTTGCTTTGCATTTTTACGTGTTTCCACTCAGAGAGAAAGAAAAAACTGTCTGCGGTCACGGGACACTCTCTTTCCTTTGGGATTGACTCAGCAGTGGGTGCTCACTGCTGTCTCACCTTCAGCGTTAGTGTAAGGCCTTTGGTTTATCAGACACTCTCTCTTGCTCATTTTATTTGATTTATTAGCTTCAATTCCAATTATATTGTATTATATTGTGTTATTTTGTTTTCTGATATCTAGTTTAGTAAATTAGCTTTCCTTCTCAGATCAATGCTGCTGTTTTGTTTCTAGGCCATCTCCCTTTTCACTTTTCCCTTTCCCCCTTCCCCTTTCCTGGGGCGTGGGAATGCAGGTCCCCCGCACCAGTTGTCGTGGAACTGGGCTGAACGAGCCCATTAACCATTAACATACAGGAGCTGGCAACCCTGGAGGTTGACATGGATTCCCGGGTTCTAGGTAGGGTTAGGGAAGCCCCAGGAGATCTGGTAAGGAGCAGTGAGGCCTGGTGAACTCTGACGCTGTTCAAGATTCATGGAATTTTTTTCCTTTTTCCTTTTTTTTTTTTGTTTTTTTTCATTTCCCTCCCATATTACATAACCTTTTTGAAGTTCTGTCATTTGAAGGGCAGAATTTTTTGTTTTACAGTGATTTATCATGATTAAATCCTTATATTGTCACAAAATAATCCCTTCCCTTTCAGGCTCTGACTCAGTTAATCACCAGAGGAGTTACTTCCCTGAAACTAACAACGAGCAACTTCTGCCTCTATCAGCCTCATTACTTATTATACTACTTTATGAGAATCAATCAAAAGTCTGGGAACCAAACACAAAATGCGTGTGAACATTACAATAAAACATTCTCCCATCTGCTACCTTCAATTATATTTCAGAATGAACATACAAATTCCCATGCACTTGCAAAGCTCTGCTGCATATTCAGTGTGACGAGGAAATACTGTGATAGCCAGGCTAGTCTAGAGCTCATTCAGACTTCAGGATTTTCCAAGGTCTGTAACTCAGGCCATGAACCATACATAACTAAAATGAGAAGTTAAAAATGGCTACCACATAGGAGTGTAAAACTCACCCCTTACGTGTAATTGTCCCTGTCAAATGGCTATGGGTTATCAATGAACAGAAAAATGAGAAGGTAAAAAGTAAAACCCCATGAGGTTTATTAAGTGAGCCAGGCATTCCTATATTTTGATAACTAGCAATAAAATAAATAAAAATGACCCTTCTGCCCCCCAATCTGTTTAGATAGTGGTTTGCAAGCAAGTTAAGCAAGTTGGTAGCACTTTGTACATCTCTATTTTACATGAAAATCATAAACAACAAACAAACAAAAAAAACCAAACATACTCTTAACCAGATTTTGTCAAACAGCTGCAGAAACTGACAGCTTGAACACAATCTGTTTGATTTTATATGTGAAAAAGTATAATGCATATTGCACCAAGAAATGATATGAACTATTAACAGAAAATATCCAACACTGGAAATAATCTGAATCAAGATATTAAAGATCACAGAAGCAGAGAATAACAGAACTGTAGGGGTTGGAAGGGACTTCTAGAGATCATCTAATCCTCTTGCCAAAGCAGCTCCCTAGACCAGGTTGTACAGGTAGGTGTCAAGGCAGGTCTTCAACATCTTCAGAAAAAGAGACTCCACAACCTGTCTGGGCAGCCTATGCTAGTGCTCCATCACCTGCACTGTGAAGAATTTCCCACACACAATTGTGCAGAACTTCCTATGCACCAGTCTGTGGCCCTTTTCCCTCATCCCATCACCACACAGTGCTGCGAAGAGTCCAGTCTCGTCCCTTTGCCTCCTGCTCTTTAGATATTTATAGATGTGGATCAGATCTTGTTTTCTTTTCAACTTTGGAATCCATGGTATCTTCACAATATTGGTAGTGAATTCTGAATGTACAGCTGTTGGTACATGTTAGGAAGATCACTCTCTCTCCTAGTCCTTATTTTTGTAAATATTAAGGTGACAATTAGAGCAAATCTGACAAACTGTATCTCATGATGGCCACAAATATGTGAGTTCATTCAACATTTTGAAGATAATGTATTAATGAAGGCTATCATGATATACCACTGAAATTGGCGTTTTTTAGGTTTATTTTTTTAATTCTCATGCAACATTTCCAGTGAAAACTGCCTTTCACTCAGATCCAAATTAACATTTTCCTCTTAATGTTACCGTATCAGAGAACTTTTAAAAAAGAAATTCACATTCTGCTTTGATTTTTCTTCCATAGAAGCATCTATTTGTGTTCATTAAGACCTAGTAGCCTGAAGCAAATTCCAAGTAGACATCTGCTAGTAAGGTGACAAGTGCTAGTATTTCTGCACTTCGGGTGCTCTGGTCTTGTTTTCTGCATATATATCCTTTCCTTGCATTAATGTTTTCTGTAGGCATATTTTTTTGTTCTTAAAGTTATTTGAGTCAGATTGTTTCTTAAGTTAAAAATTAAATGCTGTTTTATTTGCAGGTATTACTATATGCTACAAAGAGCTACACAAAGAAACAAAACAAAACAAAACAATTGTGATTTTCCAAGACATGACAGTTTGTACAATGAGTTAAACAGAATTAGTAAGAATACCTGAGCGATTCAATTATTTGAATCTAGATGTCAATTTTTAATGAAAATCTTAAACTGAATTTTGAGAAGGATCTGGAAGATTCACCTGTGGTAAAAACATGATAAATAATTTACACAATGTATTTTTAACATTACTTTTCTTGATTGAAAAGTAATGAATGTGATCATTTATCACACAGGAGCACTTCTTATCTAAATTCTATACTGTATATGATAGTTTAGCTATGTTACTACTTAAAGCAATGCTAACTAAATTAAAATCTTTCCTTGAGTGCAAGCACAGCAAATATAATATAAATGTGTTGTTTTCTACAGAGTAGAAACACATAACTTACTATGACAAAAATGTGTAATGTTCAAGTTAAAGACAGTTATTATCAAATGTAGAAACTGCTAGTACCACCTACTGGCAGAAACACAAACTTTTATTTTCTTTTTAATCCTGTTTATAATATTCTGTAATACCAGGATAGCAAAGAAATGTTTGCAACTCTAACCTCATGTTTTATTACAAACAATATGCTATTAGGTGTATGAGATGAATATGAGTACTTAGGGTATATTTTGATGAACTGAGCTACCATCTAATCCCTTTTAAATGAAAAAAGGAAAAGAAAGAAAAAATACCAACGAATTAAATCAAAAAGTCCACCAACCACTATAATTGCAGTTTAAGTTATATTAAAGGTGTATTTTGAAAAGCTGTTTAGAAATTAATTCCACATTGCTTGTTCCACGGGCTTGCTTTTTGACTGAAGTGATGTGTAAATTCTATACTCCGTTTATTTGAAAAGTCCTATTGATGTTTTACTTTGAATACCTAGTCGCACTTAACTGATAGTCAGTTCATCCTTCAGTGCTTTGAAAACTACTGGGAAATTTCAAGATAACTGAATAATGATCTGGATATTCTCAGTTATCTGGAGTTCCTTCTTTACTTCCATTCTCACTCCCCTTCACTTTTCTCTCTTTTTGTCTTTTTGTTGTTGTTGTTTGTTTGTTTTTTCATTTGCCAAATACCTGAAACTTCATTTTCCCTGGCCTTATCTAGTACAATTTGCAAGTGCACTTTCACGAGAGTTAGCTGGTAGCTCCACTACTGTCACGGTGTTATCCGTGACAGTAACCCAAGGGGGAACCAAGAAGGGAAAAAGAAAGGGAGAGGAAAAAAAAAAACAAACTGCCGCGGCCGCCTCAGCAGAGCCGCGCTCCAGGGGGAGGGGAAACAGAGGGGATTGAGGGTCTGTAAAGAAAAACACAACGGCACGATCTGAGAAGGAACGGTAACTTTACTAAATCTAATAAAATTGAACAATTGAGAGAGCGAGAGAGAGACAAAATTTCCAAACCAGAAAACTGGGAGCTTACTTTACACGTGCTGAACTCCTCACGGCAGCCCCGACCGCGCGCCACAAAAAGCGCGGGCCTCGCGTCTGGTGCGGAGCTCCGCCCCTCCCCTGCTCCCACAGCATTAACTCCTTAACGGCCTGCATGATGTTCTGATGTGGAATACCGGCATCAAAACCTCAAAACCACAACAACTACTGAATGTGGATTTAAACAGGTATGCATAATGCAAAGCTTTATGGTTTTTAACTTATCAGGTGGCATGTTTTGTTGAAGTAGTAAAAGCTTTCTGTAGTGTGTATATACCTCCATTTGGTATTCAAGTCAGTCAAGTCAAGTAGATTCTATAATTGTTCTTACACGAATTACAGGAGTAATGTGTTTCATTTTCATTATTATATCTTGGAACAGCAAACAGAATTTTGAATAAATGAATAAAAAACTTTCCACGGCTAATTGTATTATGGTTGCTTAGGTGGAAGTCCACTACATTTAATTATTTAAAATATATATATATATTTTTTTCATATCTGATACCACTCTCTCTTGCTTTTCCTTATTTATTTCTTCCTTTTCCTGTCAAGAGGATTTTGCTCTCAAGTGCACCTCATAACACATCAATGGAAACTATTTACAGGCATACTACAAAATGACCTATACAACTGTCCCACTTCCAAGTTGAAAAACAGTTTATATTGAGGAAACATATTTTCATTATTCTTCCATTTTACCTCATATTTTATGACTATTTTTTCTTAGTCATTAATCTCTGATGTGGAATCTTGTTAACTGCATTTGGAAATCTAAATATACTACCATCCACTAAATTTTCCTTCTTTACTATGGCAGAAATATCTTCAAAGAAGTCCAGCAGATTAGTTAAACATGACCTCTTCTGCTTGAAGTCATGTTTTTCTATTGTCAATGAAACTGTGTGATTTTACTATACTTTAGACATTTAACATTACAGTTCCTGCATTTTCTCCCAGCAAATGCTAAAGTCATTGTTTTCCTTCATGACCATTTAAAGGAATACAATGAAGTTATCTTTGTCACTCCTGAATAATCTCTCCTGAGTAGTGTGATATTTAAAAATGTCAGTGAAGAATTAAATGACTTCCCCAATTTGTTCCAAGGACATGTTTTTGCTGATCACAAAGATGAAAGAATTCTAAGGGCATTACTAAGCATAATCACTGAAAATATTTCCTGTTCTGTGTCAAATTGGAAAAGCCAGTCTACTCCATACAACTGCTATCTCCCTCCAGTCTGTGAGAATAATAAGGTACAAGGTACATAGATAAATACTACATACAAAGCATGAAATGATTTCCATTTTTTTAAAACCTAAAATCAAAATAAGCATAAACAGAGGCATAAGAGCAACCAGAAGTCTTCAATTTGAGTGAGGAAGAAGAGCTTGTGAAGGCTGATAAAAAGGAGGTGTGTTAGTTTCTATCAGTCACTGAATATCCATCTTGTTCTAGTTGTTTCAGTAGGTATCTTTTACGTAAAACAAACAAACAAACAAAAAACTTTAATGTAAATAAAATTGTGGATTTTTCCTCCCAGATAACTTAAATATTGAATAATATTATATTTTATGTAAATTCTGCTCAAGAGTATAACATTTTACAGTGCTTATATTTGTGTTTCTCGCAGCTTTACTATGACCCAGAAATCCTAGAATGAGAATTCCTCTGTAAAACTGAGTTAATTAGTGACTAGCATTTGTTTAGTATATTTCTAAATGTTACCACTACAAAATTTTAAAACTGTGGATTTTATTGGATCATCTCTCAAGATCACTGAGGTTTTTTTTAAATTTAAGATCTTGGGAATATGCAAATATCACCTTATAATAATAATAAAAGTTTCCACATTCCTGAAAATAAAATCCTCCTTTCTCTTCATTAATATTTAATCTAAGATTACTATTCAGGATTATTATTGTGGTTTTTTTAATGAAATATATGCAGAGATCATTCATGAAAACATAGTGCACATATTGTAAGTTTGGTTGTGGTTTGGCATAGTCACAGACTTAAAAAGGATATGAAGTAAGTAGACATAAGGAATGTGAGAAGTGCACGTGGATCAAGTGTAATTTTGCTTTTTGTATACACCAGAACAAAAGGTTTATTAAATTAGTAGCTGGTATTGAGGGCTTCTCTGGCCTTACATTCTACCATTTCTAGAGGGTTCTTTCACATTTTATTCCATTTCTCATGAAAAGATAAAGTTTAATAACTCTTTTATGATTGTTAAGGACTTTGGGGATAAGTAGCCAGGACGCAGTCACAATTTTTGCTTCTCTTTATTCTGTACTGTCTGCACTGAGCATCAGGGGTTATTCCTCTAAGAGATCTGGCTGAAAGTTTAGTTAGACACTTAGAAAAGTAATGTGGAATTTACTTCTCTTCGTAAATGTATTAGTTAAAATCAAGATCTGTGCTATTTCTTTAGAATGAAGTACAGTTCACATGTATACCATATATTATTCCTCAAAGAAAACAGATTAAAATTTTTTTTCTTTAAATTCGTGTAATGAAAACACAGAAACTGTCAATATAAGAGGTACCCTGCTTATCCCTACATTACCAACTTGGCTCATTCCTAACAATGGAAAAGTGCAGACTGTATTCATCATGAATGGTAATTACTCAATTTCTTTTTTACTTAATTACTCATTTTTTAAATTTTCTTTAATCTTGATCTTCAGAAAGAAGAGTATTTTTAATTACTTGCAGGAATCTGCTTGCACGTGAGATCAACAGATTTCAGTACCTTGAAAAAAGGGCTGAACAATTTAATGCTGTTTTTCTGTTATAATCACATAGTAAAGAAATAAAGTATAAAGTCACATAGTAAATAAATTATCATTTTTTTAAATGAAGTTTACAGATTAAATGACAATGGGTGAAATTCAGAGTATACACAAGAAAATGGAATCATGTTCAGTTACAGACCTATTTCTGCTCACTCTGTAGCAGGCTATTCAGCATGGAATATGGTATCAAAATAAATTCCCATTTCATTAATTTAATGGGACAATGTCAAGCAAACGAGGCCAGGCTCTTTCTGACGCTGCCCAGTAACAGGACAAGAGGCAATGGGAACAAATAGGAACACATGAAGTTTTATCTTAATATGAGAAAGAACTTGTTTACTTTTAAGGGTGATAGAATACTGGAACAGTCTGCACAGAGAGGTTGTGGAGTCTCCATCTGTGAAGAAATTCAAAACTTGCTTGGACATTTCCCAGTGCAAACTACTCGAGGGAACCTGCTTTAGCAGATGAGTTGGGCTAGATGATCTCTGGAGGTTCTTTCTAATCCTGTGATTCTGTGATTCTGGATAGCAGAGATGTCTAAACAGGACTTGTCCTACTCTCTTCTTTGAATGAATAGCAACTATGTAGGTACCTTCCAATGGCAGGAATTTTTGTGTTCTTATTCTCTCTAGTAATCTATGAGAATATCTTCACAGCCCAGACTACGTATGTTCTGTTATTCATCCTTTGATCAGGAGTCAGTTTTCAGAAAGACAAGCCATAGAATCCATACTGAAGTGTTTAATCTATTCCATACCTATAGTAATGGTGGAAATTAGAAATACAATTTAGTCCTCAGTGTTGTTCACTCATGCATCAAGAAATGAGAAGAAATACCTATAAAATATTGAAGGATTCTCTCTCTTTGACTTAAAGTGCAATACTTTTACACAGTAATCCTATTTAAAGTACTATACTATAGTACTTTTTTCCTCAAATTACTTGAAGAAGGAATACTATGCATGTCCTGTAAATATGCTAGTCACTTCAGAAAGAAAATTGTCAAAGAGGAATATGACTGAGTGCATATAATAAATGAGAATCACAGGTCTGTAATAAGAGCCTGATGGCAAATTAAAAGTTAATTAGAATGACGTATTCTTCTTTAACTAAAAAGGGAAATAGATTTTTCCCTTTTAGTTATGGTGTCAAGGTCTTTAGATTTTCTTTGGTACTAACATCCATAGAAAAGTAGAGACCTACTAGTGCAATGAGATTACATTAGATGAAGGAAAGAGAAGTGTAGTTAACTCTGGATAATTTTGTAGTAGTTGTTATTTTGTTTAATTTTTCCAGAACACTTCTTATTCCATCATGTGCTTATGTTTTGATTTGAAGCATCACAGCCTTTTGCTATGAAGACTTCAACATACTTGCAAACAAATTCTGTCTGGAGAGAGAAAGGTGAGAGTAAAGAAATAGCTTGTTGATTTTCTTCCAGAGGACATCCTTAGATAATTCCTTACACTCATTTCAAGCTGTGTCAATCTTTTCTTTCACAGTAACTTGCTTCTTAACTCTTCCAGTGTCTCCTTTTCCTCTCCTCACATGCATTTGCTTTGACATTCTTTAGTTTTATAGAAGTGTTGCATTGCTATGTGCATCACAGATTCATAGAATCACAGAATCATAGCTGGATTAGACCTCTGGAGATCATATAGTCTAAGCCCCCTGCCAAAGCAAGCTCCCTAGAACAGGTTGCACAGGTAGGCATCTAGGGCGGGTCTTGAATGTCTCCAGAGAAGGAAACTCCACAACCTCTGGGCAGCCTGTGCCAGTGCTCTGTCACCCTCACTGTGAGGAAGATCTTATGCACACTTGTGGAGAACTTCCTGTGCTTCAGTTTGTGGCCATTTCCCTTCATCCTATCACCATGCTCCACTGAAGAGTCTGGCCTTATTCCTTTGCCTACCACACCTTAGATATTTATAGACATTGATCACATCTCCTCTGAGTTGTCTTTTCTCAAGTCTGAGCAGACCCAATTGAGCCTATAATAAATATGAAAATGTTATTACTGAAAACAAATGGTGGAAAGAGAATGAATGTAACCATAAGACACCTATAAAAGAGAAAATAGGTTAGATATCACATGCTGAAGAGTTGGATACTATGTTTGATTATCTACATGTGTGAGTTAATGGGAAGAATGGCAAGAGAGAGAATTCATGTTTGTAAGAACATACTTTACCTAATCTCTGGCCAAGTTTTAATTGCCTTTCCCAACTTACTTTTGCTGAGCTTTTTTTTAAATAATTACAGTGTGATTTCTTTCAAGGAAAAAAGGTATGGGAATCAATAGTGAATCAAAGGTAATAAAGAAAAATAAACTGAACAAATGAAATACTGCCCTAAAGTTCTTCAAATCTAAACACTATTGGGACAGCATATTGAGCATCTTCTGGTAGCATTTTTTCAAATGGCACATAATTTCGATTAGTAGATTTAAAAATCTAGAAAGATTTTTATTTAGATCTTTTTTCAGCATTTCTAATGTACTTCAAGAACAGCATAGATGTTGTTTAAAATAAAAATAAATACATGTAAAAAACTGCTTGCTTCAGCAGTTTCAGCTCTATGGATTTTTTTTATTCTTATTTTGGACAAGAAAATAGCTGAAAAAGTAAATTGATAAAACTTACAAATTTGGAGAGGTTTCCAAACTTTATTCTTTATTTTTTCCTAAAATTATTATTATTATTTTTTTTTAATTTGAGGTGCTTGGCTGTTAATATTGCTAGATTATATTTTCTGAAAGAAAAGCTGTATTCATACATGAACATGAATATGTGAATATGTATGCGTGTACAGACACACACAAAACAAATTGCTTATGTTAGTAGAAATGCAATGTGTAACCTCTGGAAAGGGTTTCCTTGCAACTTATTTTCTTAGATATTGTAACAAATCCCATAAGCAATCCTTCACAGATAAATCTACTAGTAACCTACAGTTAAAGTGTATCTTTTATCCTAAAAATCTGTTGACATGGTCTGTGTACAGACTACCACAGAAATATCAAATACATACTCTTTTATATACTTTAAATATTATGATTAATTTTGCTGTATAGAACCAGTTATTCATTAATTATAACTTTTTGTCATTGAAGCTGAATCTGTTACAATCCTTTTGCTTTTTCATCTCCTCTGTAACAAACTGGAGTATTCATATGCAAACTTGTTCTTGAGATTAGTGTATTAACTATGATGTCACATACACAGCTGTCTAAGCCTAGATATCCATCAGGACAAAAGAAAGGATGATGTTCAACTGTCAAGCACTGTAGGTTCTTGTAGCTGATGAAGAATTTATTTTCATGTTGAGATGCTTCAAAACTGTGTATGTGCAAATACAATTTTTATTGATATGCTACTGAATGACTTTATGAAGTATAGCAAGAAAACCAGAAAGGCATCCAGTCAACAGAAACAAATCTCTTTTAAACTGAATGACTAAAATAGATAATATAGTCTAAGTACCCATAGGTGCTCATCAGAGTTTTTTGATTAAATTTTACTTTTCTTCTACTTCAACTTTGAAAATAATTATTCACAAATTTATGTACTGCCAAAATACACTTCTTTCCAGTGACAAAGGTGAGGCTGACTGGCCTGTAGTTACTGGATCCTCTTTCTTGCCCTTTTTGAAGAATGGAGTGACACTGGCAATCATCCAGTCGTCAGGCACCTCTGCTGTTAGCTAAGATTTTTCAAAGATGATAGTTTTCCAGCAATCACCTCTGCCAGTTCTCTCAACATATGTGGATACATTCCATTGGGGCCCAATGGAATGAGCAAGGGACACATGGTCTCCGAGTGAAAATGCAGAATAACCCATGGGACACAATGAAGAAAAAAAAAAGAGAGAGGGAGTAAGAAGAAAAAAACTGCACCGTCAGTAGCCACGCGGCTGCCTGAGCAGAGCCATTCACTCTGGGTGGTGGAAGGTACAAAGAGAACAGAGGGGTCTTCAAAACGCAACAACACAATTGAGAAGGAACAGTGATTTTACTAAATCTAACAAAATCAAATAAACTGAGAGAGAGAGGTAACCAAGGTATAAAGACTTAAGTTAGCAAAGTCCAGTCCAGAGATCCACCCCTCTTCCATTCCCCACCAGAGCATTAACTCTTTTAACTCCCAGCATGATGTCCTGATGTGGAATACTGGCAACAAAACCACAACACTATTGTACCATTCAACAAGACCTGGACAAACTGGAGAGTTGTGTAAGGAAGAACCTGATGAGGTTTAACAAAAGCAAGTGTAGGGACTTACACCTAAAAAGGAATAACCACATACATCAGTACATATTAGGGGATGACCTGCTGGAGATGAGTTAAGCAGAGAAGGTCCACGACAGTCCTGATGAACAACAGGTTTGCCATGAGTCGGCAGTATGCCCTTGTGACCAAACAGGCCAATGATATTCTGGACTTCATTAAAAAGAGTGTGGCCAGCAGGTCGAGGGAAGTTATTCTCCTCCTCTATTCTGCCATGGTGAGGCCACGTTTAGACTACTGTGTCCAGTTCTGGGCTTCCTAGTTCAAAAAAGACTGGGATCTCCTAGAAATAGTCCCTCCCAAGTCCTCCAATTCCGTGAAGAAAACGTGGTGGAGGTAAGAAGAAGTGTGGAGAAAGTGAGGAACAGGGTACAGCCATTATAGACTGACTGTGATTCTAAATTTAACTTTTCCAAGAAATATTTGTATTTGTTTAGATTGTAGTATATAAAATACCTCATATCTTTCTTTAATCATTCAACTAAGAAGTAATGGTGCAATATTATTGAATCCATACTGTTTGTGCTTAACCAGAACAGTGGATTTGACAGCATGTACATACGTTAAAAATGCCTACCTACAAACACGATTTTCCAGAAGATACTGGAACAGTGAAAATTAGAGAGGAACCTGCCTATATTTCTCACCCTCTCTCTCTCTTTTTCTCTCTCTCTCTGTCTACCACTCTCTCTCTCCCTCTCTCTCTACCACTCTCTCTGTCCCTCTCTCTCTCTGCCTCACTCCCTCCATTCTCCTCTCCCTTCCCCTCTTCCTCTCTCACTCATTCCTTTTCTGTTCTTCATTTTTAGTGCGATTTTTTTCTTTTCTTTTTTTTTTCTTTTTAATTTTAGGTTAATGGATACCAAAGTATGATCATTTCTATGAAAATGACACATCTTCTTGACATATCTGGCAAGTCTGTAAGATAAAATTTATGTGAGTTTAAGTAATTTTACATAATGTAAACAGCAAAAGGCTGGCTGAAATTTAATCTATGAAATCCAAACATCATAAATCATCTATGCTTTTTTTCAGTGATGGAATGTAACTTGGGAAAATTTATGTAATGCAATTGTCAAATTTTAAATGTGTGTCAATAGTAATATATATCTTTTAAAAATAATTACATACACACAAATTTAATAAACTGACTACTGACAAAAATTTACATTCACATACAGCAGATAGCAATCAGGTAATAGGACAAACCTCGGTGACTAAACTTTCTCAAATTTAATATTGACCAGCTGGCTTCAGTCCCATGCTCCTCTTATTCACAAGCTTAGGAAGTACCTAGTATTGTAACTGCAATGATTTTATTGCTGAGTGAACAGACATAAAGTCTTTCTTTGCCTTAATGATATTAGATAGAGTTTAATATTCAACTAATAATTTCTGTCAAGAGCCTGCTTCATGTTATTGAAAGAAAATGGTATACTTTTCTCAGTCACCACATGAAGACAAAGTAACATTATAAACTTCAGGAACTGTGAACACAGGAAGTATACTAGCAAAAATTAAAGTTCAGACCAAGCTAAGGGAATAATAAATGACAAACAAGTAAATATAACTAGCCAATTACTTCTAAGCACAAAATAAGAAAGAGCAAATGTAGTTAACACTAAAATTACAGACATTTGGAAATCAGAATGCATGTGTTCAACTCTTACCTGCTTAACAGCAATAAATATTATAGTATGAATACTATAAAATGTGTGCCATACTGACAACGTCTTTTGGGATTTTACAAAACCTGTATTGATTCCTGCATATTTATCTACGTATTCTTGTTATTGTTTTGCTTGTTCATTGATTTGTCAACTATAAGTATGATGTACGCAAGAAGGAAGAGGAAAAGGAAATAAAACCAAACATTACTTAATCATTGGAATATGCAAAGTTTAAACAAATCATAAAGATTACATACGCCCATATTATTCTTATAAGTTCAAAACATTCTATAATTTCCTAAATATACCTGTGAGGTACTTGACAGCTCTCTAGAAACAGTGCAACTAAATATTTTTAATTGATTTTGTAATAAAAAATACTCTTTCAGAACAAATGTGAAAGCAATATAATGAAGGATCATAGAATCATAGAATGGCCTGGGTTGAAAGGGACCATAATAATCATCTAGTTTTAACCACCCCCCCATGTGCAGGGCCGCCAACCACTAGAACAGGCTGCCCAGCGCCACATCCAGCCTGGCCCTGAATGCCTCCAGGGATGGGGCATCGACAACCTTCCTGGACAACCTGTTCCAGTGTATCACCACCCTCTGTGTGAAAAACTTCCTCTTAATCTCTAACCTAAACCTCCCCTGTCTCAGTTATAAACCATTCTCCTTTGTTCTATCACTATCCACCCTCGTAAACAGGCGTTCCCCCTCCTGTTTATACATTCCCTTCAAGTACTGGAAGACCACAAGGAAGTCTCCCCAGAGCCTTCTCTTCTCTGACCTAAAAAGCCTAGTTCCCTCAACCTTTCCTCAGAGGAGAGGTGCTCCAGCCCTCTGATCATCTTAGTGGCCCTCCTCTGGACCCACTCCAAGAGCTCCACATCCTTCCTGCACTGGGGCCCCCAGGCCTGGATACAGTATTCCAGATGGGGCCTCACAAGAGCTGAGTAGAGTGGGACAATCACCTCCCTCTCCCTGCTGGCCACCCCTTTTCTAATGCAGCCCAGAACACAGTTGGTCTTCCAGGCTGCAAGCACACACTGCCAGCTCATGTCCAGCTTCTTGTCCACCAGGACCCTCAATCTTTCTCCTCCGGGCTGCTCTCAAGGAGTTCTTCCCCCAGTTTGTATAAATACCTGGGGTTGCCCTGACCCAAGTGCAGCACTCTGCACTTGACCTTATTGAACCTCGTTAGGTTTTCATGGGACAACTTCTCCAGCCTGTCCAGGTCCCTCTGGATGGTTTCCCTACCTTCTAATGTACTGACTGCACCACTCAGATTGGTATCATCCGCAAACTTGCTGAGAGAGCATTTGATGCCATTGTCTATGTCATTGATGAAGATGTTGAAGAGCACCAGCCCCAAGACTGACCCCAGAGGGACACTGCTCATGACTGGCCTCCACCCTGTGACTGGCCTCCACCCTGGAGGATTTATTTGGGGAGCATAAATTTAACACCTTAATATCTGCTCTCTCTCTTTTTTTTTTTTTCTTTTTTTTCTTTTTAATTTTAGAGCAAATTGCCCAGTGAACAAGCTAGTGGGAAAACTGTTCAATGGATGAAGGACTGTTTGCATTACCGTACCCAGAGAGTGATCATCAATGGATACATGTGCAGATAGAGATAAGTGACTAGTTGTTTCCCTCAGGTGTCAATACTGTGACCTGTGCTCTTCAACATCTTCATCAGTAATGCTGACAGTAGGATTGAGTGCACCCTCAGCAGGTTTGCAATGATGCCAAGCTATGTAGTGTGGTTGACATATCCAAGGGAATGCCATTCAGAGAGACCTCTACCGGCTCAAGTATTGTTCCCAGGTGAACCTCATGAGCTTGAACAAATCTAAGTTAAAGGTCTTGCACCGGAGTCATGGTAACCCCAGCTATCAGAACAAGCTGAGGGATGTAAGTGTGGAGCACAGCCCTCCTGAAAAGGACTTGGAGGTACTGGTGGGTGGCAAGTTGTGTATGAGCCAGCAATATACCCTTGAAGCTCAGAAAACCAGCTGTATCCTGGGCTACATGAAGAGAAGCATGGTCATCAGGTTGAGGGAGATGATCCTATCTCCTGCTCTGTGCTGGTGAGACCCCACCTGGAGTACTGTGTCCAGATGTGGAGTCCTCAGTACAAGTGGAACTGTTAGAGAGCATTCAAAGGAGACACAGAGAAATGATCCCAGGAATGGAACATATACCCTACAAGAACTGGAGAAGACTCAGGAAACTTGGTAGCAGCTTTTCAGTATTTGAAGGGGAGTTATAAAATGGAAGGAGACCAATTTTTTAAGCAGGATCTGTTGTGATAAACAAGGGGAAATGGTTTCAAAGTAAAAGAGGGGAGATTTAAACTGGATATAATGGAGAAGTTTTGTATAATAAGGGATGGTGAGACACTGTAACAGGTTGCCCAGATTAGTGGTGGATGCTCCTTCTTGGAGATCTTCAAGGTCATATTGGACTAGATAATTTTAAAGGTTCTTTTCCAAGTAAAACAATTTTATGTTTCTATGAGTCTTTGTATAACTGGTTATTAGAAAAGAGCTTCAAAACCCTAAGCCATCTATTGTGGAGTCATGTTATAGAAACTGGTTTCATGTGTACTGAATTCTTCATTTGCAGTGAATTATAAAGAAAAGTAAATGACATATATACAGGTTAGCGTAAAACTGTTCATGTGACAAGTCACTGCTTCTAAGTCAGCAGTATTAAAAGCAAAAGGGAGAAATAATGATAATCAGTATTGAAAACAGCACACTCCCTTTGGATTTTGCAAAAGAGAAGTGTTAAGCCTTGGCAGATTTCATGAGGCTTTATGAACTTCTGAAGACAGATACATTTTCTTAGGAGAACTGAATGCAACAGTTTATCAGTACCTGGTCTGAGTTGGCATAGATCCTTGGGCTGTAGCATGAGGAAAAAACTAAAAATAATAAAAAATTATGAGCATCCACACCACAGAACAAGTAGTTTGTGTCAAATTAAGACACAAAGGCCAGAATTCTTTAAAGATTACTTGTTCATTAATTCATTCTGTTTCAAGATCTTTCATCCCTACTGTGACCCAAAGGCTATCTAAGATCAGAGAGATGTCTTACTAGGGCAAAAAGAAATACTATGATGGTGAAAAGGCTTTGAGGTAGATCCTATTAATGAAAGCACAATAGCTGACATCATAGGTTCCAAAAAAGGTGTCGGAGACCACGTTTAAAACTTTACACTTGTGAAATATTTTTTAGATCTTACTGATAAAGAGTGGCAGAACTTACATTACACTTTCAAACCATTTGTTTTATGCTTCACATGCAGTGAATGTTGCAGATACATGACTGTAGCTTTAATTTTCCTATTTGAATTTGCAAAAGTTGAGCACTGTTTATGGAAATCTTGTAAGCACTTTTGCCATTGGAATAATTCTTTATCTGCTAACAATCAAATACATATTGTGCCTATGTTTTTGTTTTTTAGTATCTCTCATGAAAAATAATCCCTAGGTAATGATTACATCAGTTTCCTTGATAGAGTTAGAACTTCAGTGTCACACCTGAGACTTGTTATGGCATAAGCAGAAGCTACTTATTTTCAGATAGATACAACAGAGCGTAAAATAATTTTGAATTTTAATTTGTTCAAGTGAGGCATGATGTCTTAGAGCACAGAAAGAGGAAAATGTCTTTATTTTTACTTGCTTTTACTCCCATTTCTCTCCTTCACTTCCCAAGTTACATTTTAGATTAAGGGTTTTATACAATTTCTTTGTTTCTTGATGGCTAGGGTGTTAAGGGGTTTGTATCTGTTCAGTCTTCAGTAACTCCTTTGTACTTCAACAGTTTCATTTATAATAATTTGAAGTGGGACAGGAATATGTAAGTAATTGATTTGGAGTTTGTATTACAAAAAAGAAAGTCATTAATAATTTAAGAGCCATGACAATAATCAGTTAGATAACTCTTCCTTTTAAAAGGTTGAAAATTTCTCTAGAATGTTAAAAATTAATATTAAACTCTTCGTTATTTTTATGAAAGTCATTCAGGAATCTTTTTTAATATTTTCATCAAATAAATATCACTTAGTCCACCAGAAGTGTTTAATCTTCAAGCTGTACTATCTTATTATAGCCTAGTGTTTGAAAAAGTGGAATGCCTGTGGGAAAATGGTAATTACCCTTTTAACTTCAGACTGCTAGGTGGTCTTCCATTGAAAATCAAGAGGATTTTTGGAACGAATTAGTTATTGATGATGGTACTGTGGACCTAATATGAAAGTCTGAACTTGCCACTTTATGCGCCATGTGTAGTTAGTGGAGAAGGATGAGAACTAGAACACAACTCTTTTTGACCTAAAGTGGATCCCAAGTCAGGTGAATTGCCATGAATGTCCTACTTATTCTTGAGGAAATTAAACTGAGTAGCTCAAATTATGATACCTAAAATAAGGTGAGGCTACTTCAGTTCTTTTCTGTCTAGAGTCTAAGGAAGAGAATAGGGATGAACAGTCCTTTCATAAAGGAAGGAGAGCCACTCCGCAAGGGAGAGTTGTTCTTAAAACACCAATTTTATACCTTACTGATACAGAAGCTGTAGGGAAACATGGAAAGTAACAAGATATAACAGATGGAATTTGAAGACACAAAAATTTAGCTGGAAGCAAGTTTTTAAAAAGATGGTGATAAATCACTGTGACTACTTGCAGCCACTTGGGAGTTTCCAAGAAGAAATCACTGTGAGTATTATTGCAATCCTTTGTGCTTGTGCAACGTATTAAATAAAATAAAATAAAGTATTCTTGTTTAAGTAGAAACAGGGTATCAGAGCCAGCAGTCACAGTAGGGTTTTCCTGCCTTATACCCTAATGGAAACACTACCACAGCCAAGTACTGTTAGATTTTATACTGACAGAGAAAGAACAGAAAGGGCAGAGAAAGGACAGATGAGAACAGCAGTATCACAATAATGGAACCTGTCAAGACTGAAATAATGAGGGGAAACCCTGCTGTTTGGGCCCCTAATTGGGACACAAAGGTTTGCTTTATGTGTTTAGGTATATTGTACTTATATTGATGAGGAGGTCTGTTTCTAGTCCTAAGTGGTCTCTTGGAATCAGCCGCTGTACTAAAACTGCATTACTATGGTATTGCTTTTCTTTATCAGATTTAGCTCATTTCTCCAAAATGGATTGATTTTCTCCAAAGTCAAAAAGATATACAGCTTATTAATGTGGAGGGAGCGTTTTATCAGTCAAAACAACTGATTCTTAAAATGCACATTACATGCTTGTTCTGAATGCTGCTATGCCTTCTGTTAGAACTACATTAACCATACATATATCACTTGGCAGACAGTTTTTTCATGGTTTTATGATTTTTGGTATTGGTATTCCACATCATAATATCATGTAGCACATTGAGAATTAAAGGGTTAATGCTCCAGCTCCATGGATCATCGATAGTTATGGGTATAGCTGTCATTCCCCAGAGGACTTTGCGTGGCTTTGTATTTTTACATATTTCCACTCAGAAGGAAAGATAAAAACTGTCTGTGGTCACAGGACTCACTCTCTTCCCTTTGGGATTGACTTAGCAGTGGGTGCTCACTGCTGTCTTGCCTTCAGCATTAGCATAAGGCCTTCGGTTTATCAAACACTCTCTCTTGCTCATTTTATTTGATTTATTAGCTTTAATTCCAGTTACATTGTATTATCTTGTGTTATTTTGCTTTCTGATATCTTATTTAGTAAATTAGCTTTCTTCCTCAGACCGTTGCCACTGTTTTGCTTTTAGGCTCATCTCCCTTTTCCTTTTTCCCTTTTCCCCTTCCTCTTTCCCATGGTGTGGGTTCGTGTGTCCCCCACACCAATCATCATGGAACCGGGCCGAACCAGCCCATAAACTGTCTACATCTCAGTCTCCACGAGGGGAGATCCAAAGTCTACTGACCAGCAGATAGTACCTGATGTGGGAAGTAACCCCGTTACTGTAATTTATTAATTAATTACTTTCCGTTTTTATTACATGTCGATGAAAAGTGTTTAAAAGGATGTGCAAGTTATGCTGCAATTTTTAACAAATCAGTTCCTTCAAGTCATGCATGTGTCTAGTCAGCCTCTGTCAGATATTGTCAGCCAAAAGACCTATTTCCACTTTCAGGAATTTCAGCTGCTTCCACATATAAAAGCAAAACACGAGACAAGAAGTTCCATATTCATTCTTGTAGTTACTAAAGTATTAATGAGAGCAGAAAAGAAATTCTTTCTCCAGATGACCACACTAATGCAATGGCTTATGGTGATTTCTCTTCAACCAATATCATGGCATTCCAAAATAAATTCCATATAAGCCACAAATTGGTATTAAAATGGTGTTTCATCAATTCAAATAGTTGATTTGGATTACACTCAAATGATATATGTGTATATACTTCACTTGCTTGATTGCAAAATGTATTTCACAGTCATGGATAACCTGTGCAATAGCATTCAAGGTCAAGTCCATCCCTCAGTCCTGAGCCCATCTTCATGTTGCATATCTTCCTCAATGGACTGAGGTTTCATGGACCCACTAAGCTAGAAAAAAGTCAGTCTTGATTTGCCAGTCCAGATCTACCTGAACCGCTTAAATCCTAGCAGTCTGATACACCTTCTGTTCTTGTTTGGTGTTCAAAGGCTTGTCATTTCTCATGACAAAAAAAAGACAGGAATCTCTTCAAAAGAGTCCGCTGGAGGTTCTCAAAGATGATAAGGGGTGTGGAACACCTCCTTTATGAGGAAAGTTGAGAGACCTGGGTCTGTTCAGTCTTGAAAAGAGAAGACTCAGTTTCTGATTCACGTCTATAAATATCTAAGGAGCAGTGGGCAAAGGGACAAGGTGGTAGGTGATAGGACAAGGGGAAATGGTCACAAACTGATGCATAGTGAGGGTGACGGAGTGCTGGAACAGGCTGCCCAGAGAGGTTGTGGAGCTCCTTCTTTGGAGACATTCAAGACTCCCCTGGATGCCTACCTGTGCAACCTGGTCTTAAGGAGCCTGCTTTGTCAAGGGGGTTGGACTAGATGATCTCTAGAGGTCCCTTCCAACCCCTACAATTCTGTGATTCTGTGAAATTAACTCAACTGGAAGGAGGGAATGCCTGTGTGTGGATGTTGAATCGCATTAAATCTCAAAGTTTAGGAGTATAACAGAAACTATGAGTGAATTCCTCAGAAGTCAGATGGTTGCCTATCCAATAGTGTGTCTAAGGTCAAATGTAGCTGCATATAATAAATGATATTAACTGAACTTCCTTCAGTAAATCAGTCAGCATAACTCTGACTTTTAAAATCAGCATGCACAGATTTTTAAATAAGGAAATACCACACAATTTGCCACAATCTGTAGGAAGTTGTTGTACTGTCTTTGTGAATTAAAAACATAACAACATGGAGTAACACTTTGAAATCATTTTCATGGAAAAAAGATCTACATACTGTGCTATGCACTCTAAAATTTAATGTGCATTTTGCACATTAATTGTAGACTTTTTAGGTATCCTTCACAACAAAAAAAAAAATTGCATGGGAAAAATAAAGGTAAAATGACATGAAAATCAAAATAATTAAATTAATATGACCAGACATACATGAAATTTGCTCATCATGGACAGTAAAACTACATTTCTAAAATTGAGAAGATTTAAAACAAAAGTTAATGTGAAAAGGTATATTCATTTCAAAATTCAAATTGGTAACTTTTATTAATGATGATTTGCTGCTGTAAATTGAGTGAAATTTCAGATCCTCTGAAATATAAGACTGAAGCTGCAGAAGACATTGATTTGGGCCAAGATTTTCAAGAATGGCTAGTCTCCTTTAGTGACAGGTACTGTTAGTGTAAGACAGTAAGATGACGTATAAATATTGGTTGAACTAGAGAAGAGAATTTTAATGACAGACAGGAATTCTAATGTCTGACAGGGCAAGGTAGAATGTGGCACCACTTTTTATTATGTTTACATGATCACATCAAAAACACGTGATGAAAATGACAGCCCTCTTACTTCTTGTAACACGCGGCAAGCTTTGTAATATTCCAAACATTCCAAGACCAATACTATTGGCAGTTATTTTTATCTCTTATGGGATTCTAGGAGTTTGTTTTTGTAGAATTTTCTTGTTTTTTTATTTTTATTTTTAATGTCCTATCTGCAATTCTGGGTTCAGATGGCTGTGACGAAGAGTCAGAAAAATAAATATCACACTACCAAATCTGTGCACGAAGATATCTGGGACTCTGATCGTATGTCAACAGAGACATGTTGCATAGCAGAAGGACACTACTGGTAGATCAACTACACGTGAAAAATGTCATGAATCCAGTTACCGTAGATTCCAACTTTATTGCTTTTTTTAGAACAAGACAGACTCTATGCTCACACCATGGCTGGGCCTGGTACAACCATGACTTGTTTCAAATTGAAGTTTCTTGTTTTCTTTCTAATCTCAACTTTCTTTATTAAAAGTCATATGGACTGTGAACAACAATTTGAACCGCAGAAAGACAAAATGGTTTAAAGAACAAACTTCAGCTTATGTCTTAATGCTACACAATTCTTTTAGCAATAATTCTCAGCCGTCACTGACGAGTGACTAAAATTTGATTATTGTAGCCAGGATATCAGAGCAAGAATGTATTACGATCTTTTAAATATTTCGTCAGTATGTTTTTCTGTGATTCTTTCTTTACTGAGAATACATAGATCACTGTTGTCTTATCATTGATCTTACTGCATTTTAAAATACCCACAGTAAGTTTTTTTGAATGGGAATTCTGAAGTTGTGCATAACTGCAGCCACGTAGTTGTAACTTGGCTTCTTTCAGTGATATTGGATTCCAGTTTCAGAAGTAAATCCTACCTTTACATGCAAATTTTAGCATCCACTTCTTAAGTATGTGAGTTATATAGCACTGAGAGTCTTAGATTTTCTGCTAAACTTCTAAGCAAATCAGATTTATATTCAGTGCAAAACTAGGCAGCTAGAGACATTTAAATACAGTCTAAAACAGCATTAACACTGGGTAATAATTAATTTATTTTTGTCTTTACGGTACTATGATCTGTTCCATGATGAAGAGCTTGTCATATGTATTAATTCCAAGGCTGTTTATAGAGTTACAGACTTGTGCCATATTTTGCACTTTTTGTACAAAGTCAATGTATATTAAGATCTCTCTGAAAATGCCTTTTGTATCTAGAAGGGACATACAGAGCACACACATTTTAAAACAATTGGAGATATTTTTTTATTACAACATTCAGAATTTAGTGGAGCATTGCACTTTCCCGTGTTTCACTGCAAGTGAAATGATTCTGTATTTCCACATAAAAGCCATACTAAGAAAGAACATGGCTTCTCCAATTTGTCATTAGTTTTTGATCTATTTTGATTTTTGAAGAAAAATCTCAAACTTTCCTTATATAAGTGAGAGTTTTCCAGCATATTCACAGCTAATCTTACAGGTTGTTTAATTAAAATATTATATAATAGATTTAACAGAGATGAATGAAAAAAAAATCCTGTAGAATTAAATATATACATACCCTTTGTATTTGAATTTTAACATACACTAAGAAGTTAAGCTAAGTTTGCATCAATTAAATATTCTTACGAGCACACTTGATAGACATATGAACAATTATCACTCCACAGTGTACTAAGTACCTAAAAGTATCATTTGAGCCTCAAAGCAGACATATGTTATCTTTCTGATTTACTTGCTTTACCGAGCTTTTCAAAACGAGGAAGCATCCCATAACTCAGCTTGGTGAATCTTTGATTCTCACTAGGAGGCAATGGACTCATCAGGGAAGTAGCATTTTTAGAAATAACTGCCAGGAGATAAGCAAGATCCAAAGAAGTGTCAATTTGGACAGTCTCTTCTCTACTGCTGTGTGCAAGCAGAAGTTTTTTTTATGATATATTCTGTAAGTGAAATCTGTAACTCAAAATTCTTCCTGAATGAGAAGGTGGAAAAGGGAGAGAGAGATTTAACTTCTAAATTTTCTACTTGAGTTGTATTGTCACACCTCTTAAAATCCATTATCACTGTAGGACAGATCTGTCAGTTCATGAGATATGCTTTCATTTTATAGCCTTATTCCTATATATATTTTCTGCTTAGAATTGCACTGTATGTATTACTAAATGACATCTCTGATCTTAACACCTTAAGGAAGAAAACTTTCTTCATAGTATTCAGCAATTTATTGATAGTTTTTTTTTTTTTTGTTAGATGTTTTGTTTATTTGTTTTTGTTTGTTGCTATATATTGACATAAACAATTTCTCTGTACATGTTCAGGCTGAAAGCAACAAATTACCTCAAAATCGTACAGAATACAGAAGTAGAAAGTTGTTTAATTTTTGGTTAAACCATTCCTTGGTCTGACACTGTACAGTAACACTTCATTGCATTTGACAAAATGCTCTTTGTATATGATTATCTGAATATAATTTCATTATTAAATTAATACCACAGATTAGTGAAACTTAATTAGTCATATGTATTCTGACCATAAATTTCTGGACCAACATGTGGTCTCTGTCTCCAGTCATATAATTCCATTGACTGAAAATATCCATCTTGGTCCTTGGAGAATGTTAGTAGCTTGATGGCTGTATCCTCACTATTCTATAAGTACCTTAATTGCAGCTGCATATAAGTCACATCCAAATTTGTGACTTTTGCCCATAAATGTGAGTAATGTATTATTGCAGTGATAAAATGGTTTAAGTGGCACAATATGTATAATGACACATAGCATGAACAGAGAGTAACACAGACCAGTAAAACGTATTCATACAACACTTAGCATTTTGGGTTTACACTAGAGAGTGACATAAGGCCATTTAAACCTTCTGGCAACACAAACAAAATGGAAGGAAGTAGAAGTAAAGTGTCTGTGCTCAGTTTGGCATTTAGTAGGTTAATGAACCAGTTCTGTAGTAATTCCTAAAATACAACTTGCAGGCTAGTTACATTTTTGTGACCTTTACAAAGTAATCCATGCTCAACCAAATTTTGTACAATCAGCCAGATTCATTGTTTGATATAGCCTTTCAAAAGCCTTACTACTAATTTAAAGTAAAGCTAAAAATCCATTACATCAAGTAAATAACAAATTCAGCAGAAATTGCTGGCTGTAATGTTTATAGTGTGGGACAAACACTGTTTCACAAACTATCATCACTGCAACACATTATTAGAAAACGAAGAAGAAAAACAAAAGACAAAGGAAAATGAAAAAAGAAAAGAAAAAAAAGAAAAAGAAAAAGAAAAAGAAGGAAAAGAAAGAAAAAGGAAAAAAGAAAAAATTCCTCTAAGGGAAATTGGACCCTAAACAGCAAATTAGACCCTAATACCATTCACTTTCATTAAAATGAATTTTATGCTATGTTAAAGGTTAATGTCTCTATTACTGCCTTAACCATATGAGTTTATTGAAAGCCTTAGGACACATAATTTGGTAAAAAACTACTTATGTGTGAAGAAGTGGTTGAACTTTTTCAGTGTTAGAAATGAAAAACAGTTGAAAAAGGGGAGTTTTTAATAGCCATATATTGCAAATAAAAAAGCAGGAAATTCCAAATACTCATTAAATACTAACTTTTCCCAAGTCATAAATGGATATAATATAGAAAACTCTTATTTTGTGAATGAAAGTATTAAAGCTTTTCAGTTGCAGAAGAAGAATACACACAAATACCTAGTTTAACTTTTTTAAAAAGGAGATTGATAGGCCTTATGACTGCAGAAAAATACATGAAAAATTAACTCGAGAGTGCCCTAGGGATGGAAAAGACAGAAAGCAAGCAAGAAGAAACAAAAACTTCCTTTTCCGTATAAACCTCACATGTTCTTGGAATCTGACTCATGCAGTTTTACCATTTTGATTTTGGCAGTGAATTCAATTCTGACTAACAGGAGGATTTGGTTCAGAATGTGAAGGCAGAAGACTATTAGGATGAAAGAGAAAAGAAAATGATAGAGTTCTGTGATTGTGAGGTAAGAAAGGAGTGACTAGCAAATATGTGACAATGGACTTCAAAAAAATTAAAACTTCTGCAGACTCAGGAAAGTGGTTATTGTGGTCTGAAGAGAAAGATTTTTAAAGAAAACTAAATAATAAAAGCTGAAGTTTCAGGACAGCTGGCAATTTTCAGTTATATACAATAGCAAGAATGGATGTCCAAGAATTCTTTGAATAAGTGTACACTGTACATGACTTCATGAAAAATCTTCTGTGACCTAATGTTAACAAAAAGTCATCCCATGAGAAAAGGAAATATATAAATCAGGATAAGTATAAAAACAATGTGAATACAGTGTGGAAAAAAATATCAAATGTGCAAAAGGAGGAAAAATTACTTAAGGCAAATGAGTGGGTACCATAAAAAGACTACAGAATAAGAAAATCACAGATTCACAGGGATTGGAAGGGAGGTCTAGAGATCATCGAGTACAACTCCCCTGCTGAAGAAGGTTTCTTAGAGCAGGTTGCACAGGAAAACATCCAGGAGGGTTTTGACTCTTTCTAGACAAGGGGACTTGACATTTTCTCTAAGCAGCTTGCTCCTGTGCTCTGTCACCCTCAGTCTTTAATTGATATCAGAGAAATGTACCACGACAAATAAGTGGTAACAAATGAAAGATTGAAAAGGTCAGTTGATTTTTTACTTTATTATCAGAAAAGTTTGACTGTGGTTGAATTTCTAACAAGTAGAACTGTAAAAACGTAAGCCTAAATAAAGAAAGAATAAGGGCTATGTAGATAAATATATTTGAGAGAGCAGTTCCTGATGAAATTTGCTATATTTGTGGAAGGTAGTCAAATTCATTTCTGAGCCATTGAAAAGCAGCAATAGCATATGTGTTTTAAAAAGATGAAATATAGATGAGGTATTTACTTATGGTAATTATAGGCGTTTTTGGTACCTGAAAAGATACTAGGTCAGATTATTAATCAATTTTTAAACACCAAGAGGAAAATAATATTTTAAGAAACAGACAAGAGATTTATCAAGATAAATAATATCAACAAAATAAAATTTTACTCTAATTAACTAATCAAAGAAGCTGAAAAGATGTTTAATAACATGTTTTTTTCTTGTTTGTTTGTTTGTTTGTGTGATTTTAGATTAGTAACTACATACCCACATGATATCTCATTTAAAAATTGTTTGAAAAAGCATAGAAATAGTGTACAGTACATAAATATAATAGCAGAAATTACAAGAATGAAAACGTTTACTCAGAGAATATGTACTGCTTTCTAATTGATAACAATGAACTCACTATCTGCTGTGATCCATGAAAATACTATAGAAAAGACTTGTGTTTGAAATTATGTTTAGAATATATACTGATAACTCAGAAACACCTTACAAATGAATTTGACTTTTGCATTTTCTAAAAAAAAAAAAAGAATTAATTTAATTAAAATATCTTTTAAAAGTATAAGGATAACCTATCAATAGAATGAGTACATAGAAAGACATACTATGAAAGTTGATACGAGGAATGTATTTTATAGATTGTTTCATTATATTTAAACCTGTACAAGAATAGAGAGTGTGCTAGATTA